>CM052083.1:20007369-20063226 GCA_028453745.1 Agapostemon virescens
CTTTGTTTTCGAGAAAATCGACTTTGAATTTTCGCCTTTCATACTTTAAAACAATCGAATACGTTAGAAAGTGTTCATAGAAATTTAATTAGAAGAGCAGAAGTATATGTTCGGCAGAATGGGCAACATTTTCAGCAATTTTTATAATAATAAACTTTGTGATTACTTCATAATTTACGTGTCCCACCGAGACAACGATCTACAGTGAGATCCGTTATAACGAGACATGATCAAGTGCACGCGTATTTTGCGAAAATTTAAAGTCGATTTTCTCGAAAACAAAGCCTTAAACGAAAAATTTTTATTCTATATTTTCGACTTATTTTTTCATGTAGAATCACCCCCTTTTCGCTTGTACCATCAGTTATCAACCACCCTGTATATGTTAAATTGGAAGTGCCTTCGGTAATGTTAATAATACTTATGAAAGATTAGTTGCGAAAAGCATGTAAACAGATGCCACAAAAATATTCGAACGATTAAACGAGCAATTTATTGTTACCATAAAAGTACAGTTTTAATATTTTGTCGGTCCACCATGAGCACGTATTATGGCTTACAAACGTCGTTGGATGCTGTCAATCAAATTTTCAGTCATTTCTTTTCCTATATTATTCCAAACATCTAGAATTTTTGTTTTTAACCCTTCCTTCGAATTAATAGTATATTTACTAAGTTATCTGCCAATTTCTGCCCATAAGTGTTTAATGGGGTTGCTTTCTGAACTTTGTGGAGGTGTTTCTAAAATGTGGGGTATATTAAAAATAATCCATTATTTAACAATATGTGCGGTATGTTTAGGATCATTATTCTGCTGAAAATGAAAATTACCTACTAGCCCTAATTTTTTCGCAGTTGCTTTAAATTATCTTTTAATATCTGCATACACTTGTATTTGTCTAATATTCCATCGATAATGACAAGGTTTCCAGCACTGCTGGCCACCATGCACCCCCATACCATTTGGATACATCTTCATGTTTCATGGTTGGACGTAAATTTTTAAGGTCCATCTCTCTGTTTGGTTTTTTCCAAATTTTATGACATTCATCGGAGCCAAATATGTTAAATTTGATTTCGCCCGTAAAAATAATGCGTTTCCAAAAGTCCTTGTCCTTATTCGCATACTTTTTAGTGAAATTTAGTGTCTTCTGCTTGTTAATTTTGATAATGAATGGTTTCTTTCGGGGAATACGACCATGAAAATTGCTTTCACAGTGGATTTTTTGACAAAGTTCAAAATGAACTCATTTCCCAAAGCTATCAGCGACTAGTCTAGCAAGTTTTCGGGCCGAAATTGTTGTATCTTTTATTTCACGTACAATCACATTCTCTTCCCTTTTCGTTAATTTCTTGGGTCGACCAGAACGGACTTCATGTTGAAGAACACTAGTTGTTTTTAATTTTTTTATCATGTAGCGAATGGTAGATTTGCTTCTTCCTAATAACTTTACTATTTAGCCGTAGCTCTTGCCTTCATTGTGTCATTTTACTATCAGTTTTCTATCAGTGATGCTTGTTTCGGACTTATTTGTAGACATTATTAACACAAATTTAAACTCTTATTAACACTCGCTGTACCGAAGAGGGGAAGCGTGTAACATCAACCGAAGAAACCAATGTTTATAATTTGTCAAATTCAAGGATGGTTTTGTTTATAAGTTTTGTCGTTCGAATATTTTTGTGGCGTCCGTTTAGCCAATGTCGGCAACAAATCTTTCGAAAGTATTAATTACGTTGTCAAAGACACTTCCAATTTAACATGTATAACCGCGATGGTTGTATATTACTATAGGAATAAAAATATTTTGCAAATTTTACGCATCAAACTTTTTATTTGAGAGCGTTCGAATACTTTCGTGTCTCACTGTATGTAGAATAGATAGCGGATGGATCGATAATTGAACCGAAAAGGGTTAGCAGTGAAATTCAAAACGTAATGTGACACGAGTATATATTTCCTAGTTCGTTCTCTTTCGAGATGCAGACACAGACTGACTTTTCTCGGTCCCCTCGACGTAGGAAACATATTCGGGGTAAATTGGAGAAAAGTCCCAAGTGAATGTGTCCAAGGCGCTTCCTCCGATTTCTCTTCACTTAACCTTTTCGCGAGAAACTACACAACTGTCCTAAACCTTCAAGGGTCTCGCGAAGAGGGTAAGTTTGGGATCGACGAAATTCCAATCGTCTACAATGTATATATTGTTGTGAATATAGGTTGAGACTATCGATATCCGTTTAGATATCGATATTGTACATGAAATGATCTGAGTTACACCTTCGTAACAAGAATAGAGCAAAGTCAGTGATTAGATTTTGTTTTGACTGGAAGTGTGGCGCATTCTCTCCTTTTATAAGAAAGATTATTTTAGTATTAACAGCATCTTTGATAATGCCATGATCACTATATATTCTATATCACCGTGTTCGCTATAATTTGTACCACCGTATTTTTTCGTAAACAGTAAACATTAGAAAAAAACCGAAGAAGAAGAAGTTATAGTATATTTTACTAGCAATATGATAGCGTACCTACATTTATTTTTATTTGGAACATATTTCTAAAAACAGAGGTGACCTTAATTTTTTAAAATGTAACGCTACATACATTCCAGCATAAAAAGATAGCACATTTTAAAATTAACGTAATTTTTATGTATTATTCGTAACGTATATTTTATGTTATTATTATTATTTTTATATATTACAACCAAGGTTTTATTTTTATACATTCTTGCAAAATACCTCTATAAACATATACAAATGAAATTGAATTGAATTTCGCCAGTCTACACAATTTTCTTAAAAAAGAAAAACTTTTAAAGAAATATAGTGGGACAAAATGATAGCACATTTAACTTAAAATTATGTATAACAATAAATCGACCAATGATATTTAATACGTAATATCTTATGGCTCCTCCGTTACATTTAATAACAAAATGATTAATTAAGACAATTTCAACCATGTAGTGTACTATGGTCTTCAGGATCATACAAGGGCAAAAATTAAAGAAATAAATTTAACATTTTGTAATATTGTATTTACTAGTATGTTGTATTGATAACTTTGCCTTTTGTTATTGATAGTTAAGACCTAATTGTATTGATAGTTAGCTTTATTGACGAGTCGTCTAGCAGGCCGAAGACAAAACCCTCCCTTCCTATTTTTACTTCTCATTACCTCACTTTTTCCTCACCGCCAAAGTATGATACAGTAATGGGGAAGCGGAAGACAAATCTTTGCTGAGTTTGCAAATTTTTCAAATTTTATAAATTGAAGTGCTAATAGAACCATCGAAAAACTGTTCTTGCGATTGAAACCAGAATATATTTAACACTAGAATTGCCGACTACCAACTCGACTGGTACACACTGCTTTATAACAATGACAAGGGTACAATTGTTCAATTTTCGTACAGCTTCTATGTTAACGCGCGTTTTAATGAAAAAGTTCATTTAAAAAAGTTTTTGTGCAAAAATTTTTACGATTTCAATAACTAAATGGAGGAATCAGTAACAAGTCACTTTGAATCTCATGTTGATGCTTCATTGTGTACAGAATCAATTTGGATGTGTTAATTTTTAAAAGAAATTACGATATCTCTTATAATAGAATCCAATGAAAACTGTCCGCTTATCTCTCAATCCTATGCCCCGTAGACTTTGGCAGATTCACAACCACATAATTCCAATTTTCATTCTTAATTACTGACATGCGTAGATTAGATCCCGTATTTATCGTACCCGTATCGAATAATTAATTATTACTCTTACACTTTTTACAGTGAATTATTCATATATTTATTCAGTTTTCTACGAAGGGCGTGAAAATATTTGTCGATGCTTTTTACAGAGGATTTAGTTGTATATTCGATCAAGAACGTGTCCCCAATTTTTCATTTCTGACATCGGACACAAATATCCTAGCATAAAATTAACTTTGAGCTTTCAAATGAGACCAAATTCATTACTCCACTATCTTTTTTTAGACAAAATGATCACAGTTCGCATAATTAATGTTTCGAATATAGGAAATTTAGCGTTGAAATACTTTTAGGATCCCTTGTACCTACTCATGAAGTATTGATATTTTTGAATAGTTATCAATTGGCAATCGATACTCTTTGATAATTCAGTATTCATAGATACTTTATATACTTGTCCTACATTGCTACTAAGAATCTATACTGCGAATGTTTATCATTGGTAAATACGGTACAGCGTAATAGCATAGTTTTGATGGATGCTGAAGTAAAATGTGGTCTAGTCAAGCGAGCTATCAAACCAGAAATTTAATTCCGCGACACGAAGGTCTCTTAATTTTCTTTTATGACACGAAGATTGCCAAAAGTAATCTTCTACATGGTTGTATTTATCGGTGTATCGTCTAGCGTACACTGAGTCTCGTGTATCATGTCTAAGAACCCGTTATGTTCAATATCGGGTTGCGCAAGCTCGGTTATCTTCAAATTACCTTCAGCAACCCTGAAATATTTGATACTGTAGCCGGAAAGATTTTCTGTCCATCTTACTTAAAAACGACGCAAACACGCTCATTACCACCAGTCTACTCGTATCACCTAGAAACATGTAAATCAGAGCAGATTGCAGAACCTGATCATAATTCAATGCTTAAATCATTGTTTTTCCGCGTTTCGTTTTTCGTTTTCTGATTACGCGGTTCCCTACGGTTCGTTTTAAGAGGTAGGGGTAGTAGGCACTGAGTTAATAAACTGTGAAACAAGTAAATGAATATATTTTCTAGGCTCATCAAAACTTTAACAAACTTTTACAAACTTTAACAAACGACTGGATGTATGATATGTACGAATGAATGTACACTCCCAGATAAAAAGTCTGGGACACTCCCCGTGCTATCTTTAATTTCTCGTGTTAAGATTATGCTAGCGTGGAAACTCTGAGTTATATGTAAAACGTACCTTCTACGAATATGTAAACATAACATGGAGTGACTTTACTTCATTGAGTTATCTTAGTTGGAAGAGAAACACATAATCCGACGCAGACAAAATGATAGCACACTTGGACTATGTCTACATATTCTTCAGTATTTCGTAAACTTGCACGGAGTTATTACGTTCAATTTCTGTCTAGAGTTTTGGTAAAAAGCTTAGTGAAAGCGAAATTAGTACAATTTTAGCTCTGCGGAAACATAAGTTGTCTATTACTCAAATTGCAAAAGAAGTTAGTCGCAGTCGAAAAGTTATATATAATTTGCTGAAAGATACAAGTGCATACGGAATGAAGAAAAGTACAGGAAGGCCAGCAGGATTATCTGAACGCGATATACGGGCAATAATACGTGCTGCTTCCAATTCTTGTGCCACTGCGAGAGAGATCGCTAAGAAAGCTGGAGTGGAAACAAATGTACAAAATGTTCGTTGTGTACTCCAGATTAGCAACATTGTAAATTGGACCAGATTAATGGCAAAAACATCGCTAAACGCAAGACATAAGGAGGCACGTTTGTTATTTGCAAAAGCACGTGTACATTGGAAAAAGACTTGGAGAAAAGTAATCTTTACGGATGAAAAGAGGTTCAACCTTGATGGCCCAGACGAATGTACATATTATTATCGTGATGTTCGTAAACAACCACTAACAAAAATTCGTCGTCAAATGCGTGGAGGTGGAGTAATGGTCTGGGCTGGTATCGGATATAAAGGGAAAACAGAAAGTAAGTTTATTCGGGGCACAATGAATAGCGTCCATTATCTCGAGCTAATAAAAAATCAAATTTATACATATGCAGAACGCATTGCTGTTACACCATATACATTCCAGCAAGATAATGCTGCAACGCATACTGTTAAAATTGTTAAGGACTATTTTTTAAAGGAGAATATTTCCACTCTTCAATGGCCGGCGTGCTCACCCGACCTTAATATCACAGAAAATTGCTAGGCAATACTTTCGCAAGTAGTATATGCTGAAGGCCGACAATTTTCACACATAAATGAATTAAAAACTTGCATTGTGACCGAATGGGAAAATGTAGCACAAATAAAAATTAAACAACTATATAAGTCTATACCAAAATGGATGGTGGAACTCATAGAAAACAAAGGAGGTTCTACACATTATTAGAAAAATATAGTTTTGTACACATATTATTATAAGAAATATGTATACTTTTGTTATACGAAACATGTAGTGGTGTTATATGAAATATATATCTTTATTTTTAAGTGTGCTATCATTTTGTCTGCGTCGGATTATGTCTTTCTCTTCCAACTAAGAAAACTCAATGAAGTAAAGTCACTCTATGTTATGTTTACATATTCGTAGAAGGTACGTTTAACATATAACTCAGAGTTTCCACGCTACCACAATCTTAACACGAAAAATTAAAGATAGCACGGGTGTGCTATCTTTTTGTTTGGAAGTGTATGTAACGATTATGAGGTGTGCGTCGGATGTGGTTGCTTTGAGTGGAATGTTTAGAATGCTGAATGAAGTGTGTGTTGACGAAAAGGTAAGTTCGGTGTTTGCGTAAATGAAATAACGAGACATGCGGATTCGTTGATTGCATATTTTTCAATGTAAGTGAGAAAAACGGTAAGATTGACGGATTGGTTCATTAGTTCGCGTGGAAGGGAAAAATAATCGCTCCAAACTAACGGTCATTCTCAGGTATACTTCACCCCTGAGGATGACGATTCCGAAAAATCCGCGTGTCTCGAGAATTACCCGTAGTAGGCAATAACCCGAAAAGACGCCTCTACTCGGACAAAGCATGTAAGAGAAAAATAAATGTTTAAAGGCGAGGAAAAGGCTCGATTTCTGGCCGACAGCCGTGGGTCATAACGACATAAAGATATTTAACGTACAAAGAGGTTTTGTACGTTAGGCTGTTTACGTTACGTTTGTACGAGAAGGCTTTACAACGAAATTGCCAGCTACGGAGAAATCGTCGGTGTCTCGAATTTTCGGACCCAACATCTGCATACCAGATGTGGTCATTTGGCAGTTCTAAAAATTCTGTATGGACTGAGAGCTTTTATGATAGTTCCTTCTCTCTCGTGCAGAACAATAATGTTTACGTTTCGAACGTTACTTTTGTCCAAATTGTCGCCGATTCGAGGGGATGAATGCTCTTGTTTAAAACAATAAAAGTAACGTATTTCACAATCGCAAAATTGCAAAATTTTGAGATATTTTTATTGTGGATCTTGATTATTCTTTGTGCGCGTTGAGAAGATAGTACCACGCAATTACAGTCTTTGTATAATATCTTTATTTGCTAGTTCATATAGGATCGACAATCAAAAGTTAGGTTATCGGTTACAAAACACGTCCGAATGATTTTCTCTCTTTCCAGATCAGAAAATATTATATATTTATGATACCGGAAATATTTGGGCACCCAGGATGCAGTTTTAAGAGACAGACTTTAGGACGTTAGCGCGACAGAGGTCGAAAAAGGGCCTTGAAAAGTGTAAACGATGTCGACCTGTGTTGGCTTATGAGCAACGCGTGCCTTCGGCCCATCGAAGATGTTCGTGCTCATATATGGGCATAACGGAAGATATGAATGGTGGAAAACGCGGGAAAAGCGAAGTGGTCGCGACGAGAGGGATGAGTTGGGGAGTAGTCATGGTTGGAATGGCGTTTAGGGTAGAAAGTGGTTGTTAGATTAGAAACGTGTTGAAGAAGTTGTATTGTTAAGTTGTTAGAGTTGTTGTTGGTAGAAAGTAGACGTTAGTGTAATCATTAGTTGTAATCGCGAAACTAATTTATACTTGTGTTCCTTTCCTTTCCTTCCTAAACAAATAAATAATAATTTGTATGTGTTACCTCAATAGTTTGTATAATTTTCATACAATAAAAATGTCTTTTTTTAACAAAAATTCCGGTTTTATGTGTACACACCTGGTAAAAACGAAACGATGGGTTGAACAAATATTTTGATATTACCAAATATTTGAACAATCAATTGAATCAAATTGCATATTTGATTTTGTATAGTTTTCATTTGTTCAAACATACCATAAGACTTTCTAAGTGACTGTAAGTCGCACGATCCGTATCCAAAACACAACTACATGTGTATAACATAAAATTTGGTGGAATCATTTAATTTTAAATTATATTTTAAATTCTAAAATGGAGGGCAAATATGAACACAGGTAGATAAAATTTGTACTGTTTGTGGAAACCAAACGGTTAGCGTTTGTAGAATTTAATAAAAATGTAATGAAAACGTAGCAAGTATGCAATTCAGTGAAATATCTCAGGAACGGTAACTTTCGGAACAAATGTGTGTCAGTACTTTTATGTTCAAAGTATGTCAGTCTATCAAAATCGAAGATAGAAAGGTGGGCATTCTATTTAGAAAACCACGTAAGTTCTATATCTCCTTTGTATATGAACGTGCAAGAACCATTTATATTATACATTGTTTATAAACCTACAACTTTTGTAAGTAATGTTTTCTCGCTTTCTTGAGAAATAACGAAGACATTTAGATGAGCAGAGTTCGCGAGACACACTAAACACTTTCTACCTAAACAAATAAATAAGAATTTATATATGTTATCACATATGTAATGGCTATTGTTAAACGACGAAAACGTGAACATTTTAAAAACATGGATAACCCATTTTTGCAACACTAGCCATTTGAATATATGGTATTATGAATCTCAACTTTTGAACAACCCTTTCCCATAAATGTAGGGCATCCGCTTACTTAATTTTCGAGATATTTCGAAAAAGTTAACGGTAATTAACAATCGAATTCTACCTATTGTTCGCATGTGCTGCGTGCGCAAGCACACAGTGCTTGCCGCCGGCTTCCTTCTGTTCACAACAAAGGCTTGTGCGAGCTTAGAGGCACCGTGGACAGTTTCACGGATTAATAACTAATTATATGGCTTATCGACTGTTGCACATCGAAAATGTATTACGCAATATACCCTTTGCATATTTAACCCTTTGTGAACTGGACTGTCCAACCCATGAACGTCCGCTTGGAGGGGAAATTTTGGTAGCATTTAGTGGGGGAAGAAAGAAAGGTTGATATACAGGGTGATACGTTTAAGTCGACGAGCGATCGGCGTTTTATATGTTTATAGCTATCAGATGTGGCAGGAGCTGCTGAGTCTGAAACCCCGAATTCGGCAATAGTTGCAGTTAAACTGTGGTTTAGTTATGCTTCTTACTACATATTTATTAAAGTCCACAATTTCTTTTCCTTACACTACCTTACAACTGCGTTAAGACGTGTGATCAGGCGATAGCTCGCTAATACTGCCTTGTCAAGACACATAACAGTTATTATACTATGTAAACGTTAACCCTTTGAACGCTGAGTTGCTCGACGTTAAGCGTGCGCCATGGACTGCCCACTCCGTACGAAAAAGCCTACCGTGGGCTGCGTACCATTTACGAAAGAGCGCAAGTTGAACTAACTGAATTTTCATTGCAAGGTATATTGATTGTAACTGAAATAAATTATGTGGTGACCTCAAAAGCCTTAATAACCATTTATTTCGGTTACGGTTTTGCAATCGCAAATAACGAATGACTTAATGCCAGATCTACTCCTTTTTGACGGAATATATTGTTTAAAAAATAATCTTCCTTTATGAAGTAAAAGACTTTCGTCTATGCATAAATATTCATATGGATAAAATGATTTAGAAAATGAATTTCTAAGTTCAGTAACCACCGGTCTTATTTTCATCAACGGATCGTGCGAGCTCATATCATTGTTATCATTAAAATGCAACATTTTTAGCAATGATTCATATCTAACTCTGCTCATTAGTTTTGAAAACAAGTCAGTTTTTATAACTTTATCGGTAGACCAATATTCTCTTATAGATATTTTTTTCATTCTGGACATTAATATAGTAATAGCAATAAATAAATATATTTCCGAAGGTGAAGTATCTGTCCAGGTATTTACGCGTGAATGAACCGAATGTATTTTAGTTTACGCTAGATTTTGATAGAAATTAATTATTTTTTTCGCAGATACCAATAATTAATTCTTCCGAGAAAAATACCTTAAACGCACCCAAAAGAGTGGATATTTTCGATAAGTGTACCCTTATCCCCGAATTTGATTCATCAAAATTATATAATTTTGGTACAAAATTTTTCTTGGAGTATGAAAAGTTTTCTGCCGTATCATTAGATGTCGAATTAACATTTTTCCTGTAGACCTTCATCCTCTTCAGAAGATGAGCTAAATATTCGAAGACATCTTCTCCTTTGCTCATACAATGGAACTGAATCTTCGGTTTCCGAAGCTACAAAAGAAGGTTTGATTATGTTTGTTCTAACATCCAACCTATTGCGTTGATATTTAACGCATGCGTCACTGCTTATTTTTAATATCTTGGTCTTCCTATGGAGCTCCTCGGAATCCGAAGACAAATTCCACATACTTTTTCTTTCAAATGTTTTGATTTCAACTGTTTCAATTTCATGTTCATAGTCCATGTCACTACCACTTTTACTAAAGTATTCAAGCTCATTCTTAGACATTTTAGCGATAATTAAAAATGAAGTTTTAAAACGCAAAGAACAAATTTCCAGAAAGTAGCAGCACTTAACCTCAAAAGTCTTTGGTAGCGATATGTTAACTAATGCACAATGAATATACATATAAATTTAATGAACAATACTGATAAACGATTGTACAAAAGCACGTTTCAACGCTTATTGTCTTTTTATATCTATACAATAGGCTTATAAGCACCAGTCACATATATCTGTTCGTAGATTTTTTTTCCCCAGATTGAATGGTTTTCTGAGATCCCACATATGGGTTCATAACCTAAACCGAATGGTTGTGTAAGAACGCATATATGGGTTCATAGCCAAAATCGAATGGTTGTCTGAGAACCCATACATGGGTTCATAGCGTTCAAAGGGTTAACATCATTATCGAAGACAGACGAAAATTCTTACTAGAATATATATTTCATTAATTTTCTTATTTATCTGAAAGATCCGTCGCGGAGTGAGTAATTTATCCCTATCAAAAGGAGGACGAGCCGATTCGCTTCGGTCCACCCTGCCTATCTGCAACCTAGATTTACCAAGAATCACTGACGGAGAACGCAAGCCTCTACTTGAACGGAGTCTTCTTCAATTACAACGAGGAAACTTAATTTCACGTAAAGGGCTATCGTCGACTTGCGAGTGGGACAGTAAATGGGTATAAGAAAAAAGGGAAACAGTGATCTCCGTCGACGAGAGAATACGATTTCGTTCCCGTTGAATTTAATCTGGGATTTAGTTCGCATCCTTTTAGCCGGAGATGCTTGAAACGATATACCAGATAGGATCACGAGAGGATGGGTCCCGTTGGAACGGCTGCCGACAGGATGGACTAAGAAAAATATTGTGAGAGAACGGGGAAAGACAGTCGTCGTCTCGCTTGTCTGACGGAGTTGAATAAAGAAGAACATTTCCGCGAATCTGGACCAGAAGCAATCGGGCCGATTTACCAGATATGCACATTCTCAAAGGGTACCTACACCGAATCCGGGGGTCCTTCTTTAATTTCTATCTCGCGGCGCAATCCCATCTGTAAATACGAAATCGCGGAATCCTTCTCGAAAATTGAAAGGAAACCTTCGGCGCGACGGTGCTCTGCTTATTCGACGGGATAAAAAAAAAATAACTGTCGAACGATTGATATTTCGTTTCGTTCTTCGAGAAATCTCAAAGGTAAAATGGAATTGCGACGATCGTTCGACTCCGGTAGATATTCCACAAGAGTTCTCCATTGCACGGTTGTACCATAGCCCGAAATCGTGCTAAAAATTGAAGATGTTGACTGATACGATCGCAAATTTCAATGAAAACGTTTCCACAAGGTCACGGATTACGAATTTGAACCTGAAAATTTTAATACTAAATCTATCACAGATATATCAGAAGTACAAATACAGATTGCTTTATTTTTTATGAAGAGCAGTACTTATACAGTGTGGCGGCTGTACCTCCTGCGTTCACCGACAGAGGGACAGTAGAAACAAACTTTCCCGCTAGTACCTGGTGCGTCTCGAATTATAATATATTATGCTACTCTTGAAACTATACAACACATCTTCAATCATTTCTTCATATGAGCCCATAGTTATGAAAGTGATCTAAGTAAAAATATAAAAAAATGAATTTATCAGTTTCTTCACACCGCATTATTTTAAACTAAATTAATTCAATGTAATTTTTACGATATTGTCATAAATGAACCATCATATAGTGGTTGTAATTTCAATATTATGTAGAATTCATTTAGTGTTAATTACGAAAGTGGTCTACGTCAAAAATTTAAAGCAATTATATAAACATCATCTTACAATGGCACGTGGCCCTCTTTGGCGCGTTTCTGAACTACACAATAAGCCGACAAATGACAATCATACAATAACAGAAACGACAATACTTTACCATCTACCTAACTGTTGCGACGGCAACACCGAATGTTGTCCGTGCCTAACCCTGCGTTCAGAAATGTGTAACTCATAAAGAAAAAGGCAGGTAAAAAGTACAAAATACGACTAGCGCCGCACGCGAACAGTTTCACCCCGACGAACGGACACCACGTACGACGCACTTGAAGACACGAAAAAAGCCAGGCAACCCTGCAATAAATCACGATAATCCCTCATTGACCATTTCCCACTCCTTCAGATATACTCCTTCAAACACACTCCTTCTATCATTTCCACAACCAATAAGCTATAGCGTTATATATATATATAAACGTTATAAGCCAAGCGCTACATTTCTCCACTAAAAACTACCCTGAACCAATCACGACAAAACCGAGGTGACGACGGACAGAACGCAACAAGACTCATCAGAATATATAGAAAACGCGAACGAGACTACACAGAAATCACGGACAAGACTAACAAGAAATCGCAAACAGACGAATACAAACATCACGAAGAGAACAGAACTCGAACACAGAAATCACGAACATTACGAAGTAAAAATAAAGAACATTGCAACCACTACAATCGTGTAATTATTACGCGACCCAAGGTGCTCAGTAACAATCCTAGTACACTGAGAAGAAGGTATTACAGAAGTGACACCTTCAAATACAACACTAACAATACAGTCGGTGTGGAAAGTATTCGTACAGCGACCAATTTCAAATAAAACTGTGTGCGTAAACTTCAGTTATAAATTTTAAGCGAAAAAAATTATTAATAAGTATTCCTGGGTATTTGTAGAAAATATTTCGTGAAAACTAAATTTTATTTTCTTCAAGATTAACAAAAATATACATCCAGCATAAATAAACGTAAGAAATAGACGCACAGAATGTATTCGTACAGTTATGAATACTGAAAGATAAACTGTAAAAATACAATATATTTCTAATATTTTAATAATTTGTAGAATTGCCTTTGGATTTTATAATAGCTTCGAGTCTTTTTGGTATGGAATTTACTAAGTTAGATGTTACAGCCGGTGATATTTTGTTCCACTCTAATAAAGCGATTTTTAAACTTTTTTTCTATGAAATATTATGATTACGTATTTTTTGTTCAAGATAATCCCATAAATGTTCAATGAGATTGATATCTGGTGATTGAGGCGGCGTTTGCAAGTATTTCGATGTGTTGTGTAATACCCATTGCCTTGTATTATTGTATGCAGAGTGCTTTGGATCATTGTCGTGGGAGAATATAAAATTGTCTTTAAGACCCATTTTATTTGCACTAGCATACAGATGTTTTTTTAAAATATCAATATAAACTGTATGGTTCATAATACCGTCAATAAAATGTACAGACCCCACTTCATTTGCACTCATACACCCCCAAACTAATGCAGATCCACTGCCGTGTTTTACCGTCGGTTGCAAATTTTCTTTTCTGAATTGTCTATTTTTCTTCCTCCACACTGTAAATTTTTTTTTAGAGCCAAATATGTCGAAATTGCTTTCGTTAGTAAAAATTACTTTATTCCAGTTTTCGATTGGTGTATTAATATGTTGTTTAGCGAATTCTAATCGTTTCTTACGGTTAGTTTCGTTTACAAAATACTTTTTTCGTGCTACTCGACCATGATTTTCACTACTTCTTAAATAGTCACGCACAGTCCTAGCTGACACACTTATGCCATTGTTGTTTTTAAGTTCTGTTGCAATTTGTTCGACAGTTATACGTGGATTCTGTTTCACTTTACGAATAATTAGTCGTCGATCATACTCATTTATCTTACGCGAACGGTCACTTCCTTTATTTGAAACAGTTTTTCGTTTTCTGAATATGTTAATTATTCTTTGAATAGTAGACCTTGCTCTATTCACTATGGATGAAATTTCACTAAGTGACTTACATGAACTGTGTAATCGAGTAATAATTTTTCGCTCTTCTTCCGTCGTTTCGCACCTTTTATATGTTGTAGTATATTACAAATTTTAAACTTGCTTCTTTAGTACTCTGTACAAACTAATCATCTTTGTTGTTATTTGTCGCATTAGAAGTTCATATTATGTTTATATCTCAAGTAAGCGCAAGAAATGAGAGACGTACGAATACTTTCTGTGCGTCTATTTCTTACGTTTATCTACGCTGGATATATATTTTTGTTAATCTTGAAGAAAATAAAATTTAGTTTTCACAAAATCTTTTCTACAAATACCGAAGGATATTTATTAATCATTTTTTTCGCTTAAAATTTATAACTGAAGTTTACGCACACAGTTTTATTTTAAATTGGTCGGTGTACGAATACCTTCCACACCGACTGTATATAGAATTCACTTAGTTCTATTTTGAAAGTGCATTAATTCAGTTGGGCTCTTGCGAACTAATTATTGGAATTATTATGAATTGATAGAAAAGTGTAGAAGAAGAAATACATTTTCGGTGAAATGAATGTCGCAGCCGAATTTTATTTCAACGAAACCACTAGAAGAGTCAACGACAAGAAGTGTAAAAAATACCGCAGGCGAATCTGTCTCTTGGCTGCACATTCAACGGATGATATTCTTAAAAAATGACTCTTCTATAAAACTTCTTTAGATGATTCTAAATTCCACGTTTCAGATCTTTCACCTAAAAGAGCAAAGACCAAAAATATACAGAGATATTAAATTATTTCCATTATACACTACTACTAGACCAGTAACGGAAGAAAAACATAAAGATATTATGTGTTTACTACCATAGTTCTCTCCAGTTTTTCAGGAACATTTAAAAAATCTTAAAAACTCATAAAGATAAAAGCCTAAAGTGATAAAAATGGATTACTTTTTAAAAATAATTAATAAATGTTCATGAATTGTTTCATTAAAATTATTGTTTCTAATAAAATTCGTAGTTTTTTTATTGGTTTAAGTCATTTATAGGACATTCAATTAATTTTGAAAATGGTCTAAGTTAATTCAAACTTTAAAAACATTTTCGTATGAAATTCACTAAAAATTTCATATTTATAAAAAGTTTCCATTAATCATGATTAATAAAATTCTAAATTAAAGTGTTGCATAATATAAACATATTTTTTAATTTATTTAAATGCAATTCATTAAATATCTCGAAACAAGAAATATATGACTCGGACCATTTTCATAATTATGGGCACATATATCAAAGTAATTTATAATCGCTTCAGATGGCACACTTAATAAGTTTATCTTTCTATCTCTATAATAAAACAAAATATAAAAAGACTAATTACAATATGTTATGCTATTCTTGAACCTGTACAACATTTGTTTAATCATTTCTTCGTATATGAAATAATGTATAAGTGCTTTAGGTTAAACGAATCACCCTGTATCGCTCCACAGGTATTTCAAGCAATCTAGGAAGCAATAACTTTATTGATCAGTGTGCGAATATTAATTCGAGTAAATCTTGTTGAAAGCGGGAAGCTTTACTACTAACAATTGGCTGATTTGTAGCCGCAGCATCTTGGTAATGGCGCAAGTCAATCACGGCGGCGTTAACAAGGACCCATAGGATTACCCATACCCTGAAGAGGTATGCAAACTGAGACTCCAGTTGACCACGGAATCAACCTAATCCAGAATCGATCGTTTCTCCAGCCCTTATCGTCGTCTTTGGCTCTCCGAAGCATCGTTCACGAGAACATGAGCGCGGATGTGTTCGATATGTTCGATTACGTTCTTGCTGGTTAAGAGTGAACCTCGTATGAGTACTTGGCGGTCATTGTTTCGAACGTTTTCACACACGAGAAACTCTTCAGTGTACTTCGTGCGCGTCCAGCAGCAGCGCTATAATGATGATACACGCCCGGTGATGATCGTCTCGAGTATACTACAGAGAGGATTGATTTTGGCTATAAACACGTTGTTCGACGCGTGTAGATCAACTTCGTGGCTAATGAAAGTGAATCGAGTCGATATTTCAGTTGCGAGAACTCGATGTTGCTCGCACGCTAAATGTCTACAGTGGCTCGCGAAAGTATTCGGACACTCTTTGAATCTAACAATCTTTTTTAAGATTCGAGCAAACGTCTTGACTTTTCTCGAGCAATTAGACGCATTATTTTACAAAACTATATGCGAAAAGAATTTCGATAAAGTTGTGATTGGTATGAATTACTTGACGAATGAAAAAGGAACTTTTTAAATATCTAATTACTTGGATCTGGTATTAAAAATTTTAAAGACGCATCTTGTAGATCTGTGGTAGTTACGATAATAAATGTAAATAAAAAATATTATGAAACAGTTATATTTAATACAGCCCTGTCTTTCCCATTCCGCGGCCAGGTCTTTCAGAAATGTTATCTTTATTTTTTAGCACGTAACGTTTCAATGGCTCCTCTTAGGCGAAACGAAAAATTGTCATAGTATTATTTTTAATAAGGCAAGATTGTCGAAAACCGTCACACTTTATCGATCTCTTTGAATAACCTTTTGAAAAATCATTGGTCAGCCTTTGTTTCCAAGATATTGGGGAAAAACTATTGCTACTGTTACATTGAATTCTGAAATTAAATTGGTCGATTGAGAGATTCACTACTTTGCAGCAGTTTAAAAGATTTGTTAGCGGTATTCAAGTTGTAACAGTTACAATAGACATCTTCTTCTCACTGTTACAACTCAACAATAAAAAAAATATTTTTCGATGCTACATTACGTCCATCTTATACAGTGACTCTTATTAATATTCGAATATTGTGCTATTCAAAAAATTGTTGCTAGTTTCGATCGTTTGTAATAGTAAATTTGGTGTTCTTGTTTTATAATATAACAGAACATTCATTGTAGTTTGTAATAACATAAATTTTATTTGTTTCTTGCACATACTTTTCTTAATACGAAACAGTGAACTAAATTATGTCGAAATTTATCGTCGCAAAAATATTTGGACACATAACTTATTCTCGCATTTCTTGCGAATAACGAAACACCTTTATCGGTTGTTTACAAACATAATATCGAGCAAGATGAAGAACACGCTTCACGATATCAGTTACTGTTCGAAAGCCGTTATGATCAGTTAGAAATTTTAAGTATGGGATGAAAATGTAAAAATATTTCATTTGACGTACGACAATTTGTATTTTTTACAGAGAAAAAGAGAAAACGTATCGGGAAGTCGGTTATTTTCTAAAATTAAGTAAGAGGATATGTTATATTAACAGGTTCATTTTTCATATCGAAATTTCCAGAACGGAAGCGAGCAAACCGTCTCCATGCTGTTGCGTTTGATAAAGCATTGTCACCGTAAACACTACAAAGTTCTTCCCGCTCTTGTGCAATGGTTTTTCCTTTTTCGTAGTAAAATTGCAAAACCTAGCGAATTTATTCAGAAATTTCACTCATTTTCACACTAATATTACTTTTGACACGATTGACGAAATACAAAACTGAATGAAAATTGTAGACATAAATGTCACCTCTCAAATGCGCATCAGTATGACGCAATTTGATTAGTGTTGCTCGATATATGACACCAAACAACATCTAGTAACAAAAATCTCTTAATACTTTACAAACTATCCAATATTAATTAGGGGCGGATCAGGTACTAGCGGTAAAGTCATCCGGTTGTCCCTCTGTTGGTGAACGAATGAGGTAGGGCTGCCACACATCAATATACACCAGTCGATCTGAATGCTCGGTGCGTATAGTGTTGAACGATATACAGTGACACTTTTTAATATTCGGACATTGTGCTATTCAAAAAATTGTTACTAGTTTCGATCGTTTGCAATAGTAAATTTGGAGTTATTGTTTTATAATATAATAGAACATACATTGTAGTTTGTAGTAACATAAATTTTATTTGTTTGTTGCACATACTTTTTTCTATACCAAACAGTGAACTAAATTATGTCGAAATTTATCGACATAATAACTTATTCTTGCATTTCTTGCGAATAACGACACACCTTTGCCGTTTGTTTCCAAACGTAATGTCGAGCAAAATAAAGAACACGCTTCACGATATCAGTTACTGTTAGAAAGTCATTAGGATCAGTTAGAAATTAGTATGGTACGAAAAAATAAAAATACTTCATTTGACGTACGACAGTTACTAATTTTTTACAGAGAAAAAGAGAAAACGTATCGGGAAATCGGTAATCTTCTAAAATTAAGTAAGAGTACCATAGCTGATATACGGAGCTATAATGAAGAAAATCGAATTGAATCAATTCCTCAGAAAGGCCGACCACAGAAGCTTGGCGACCGAGAGGAACGTATTATTTTGAGAAAAGTAAAAGTGAACCCTGGTTTAAATGCTCCAACATTAAGTGCTGAATTATTTCAAGAGATAGGAAAGAAAGTTCATCCAGATACAATACTTCGGGTGTTGAAAACAGATGGGTATAATGGTAGAGTAGCGCGTAAGAAACCGTATATAAACGAGGCAAATCGCAGGAAAAGATTTGCTTTTACAAAACAATATGTTCATGAGGAAAAATCTTGGTAGAATAATGTAATTTTCGCTGATGAAAGTAAATTTAATCTGTTTAACGCTGATAGACGAAATTAGTATGACGTAAACGAAATCAAGAGTTTAACAGAATAAATTTAAATCCAACAATAAAGCACGCTGGCGGAAGTATCATGGTGTGGGGGTGTATTTCATCTAAAGGAGTTGGACAACTGGTTTTTATAGAAGAAATTTTAGATAAATTTAAGTATCTAAATATTTTAAAACAAAATCTTAAGAAGAGTGCGATCGCAATGGATATAGAAGACACATTTAAATATTATGAAGATAATGATCCTAAACATAAAGCCAGAGTAGTTAAAAAATACTTCTTATATAAGTGCTCAAAAGTATTACATTCGCCACCACAGTCACCAGACTCGAATCCCATGGAAAATGTATGGGATTTTTTCGATAGAAAAATTCGAAAAACACCGATAAGATCGAAGGAAGAATTAAAAAAACGATTAATTGAAAAATGGAAACTACCGCTAAGTTACTTACAAAAAGTTATAGACAATATGCCTAAGCAGTTGCAACACGTAATTAAAGCTAAATGCTAACCTACGAAATATTAATTATTGCTTATGTTAATAATTTTTATGTATAAATGTTATAGCGTCCGAATATTTTTGCGACAATAAATTTAGACATAATTTAGTTCACTGTTTGGTATTAAGAAAAGTATGTGCAACAAACGAATAAAATTTATGTTATTAGAAACTACAATGAATGTTCTGTTATATTGTAAAACAAGAACTCCAAATTTACTATTGCAAACGATCGAAACTAGCAACAATTTTTTGAATAGCACAATATCCGAATAATAATAAGAGTCACTGTACTATGGCTCACGAAAGTATTCGGACATTCTTTAAATCTAAGTAACTTTTTGAAAATTTAACTAAACGACTTGACTTTTCTGGAGCAACTAGAAGCATTGATTAACTAAATAAAATTTTAAAAAATAATTTCGAAATGCTATTTATGTTGAATATTGAGTAAAAACTAGGGTTTTCTTTGCTCTCGTATAGTTCTTCCGTGGAAGCTATCGAGCGAGCCATTTCCGATTAAATTCAGCTGAAAGACACACTTTTTGCTACTTTTCTGACTAGACCCTTCTTGCAAGTTTGACGGAACGGTGAATATATTACGCTAAAATTACTGTTCGTTCTTCAATAAGTATGCTTGGAAGTTTTAGCTAACAAAAGCTTATACGTCATTGATGAAATGAAAATACGTGAGTTGCCCTGCTGTAACCTAAATTTCCAAAAAGCTTGAACCAGCTTCACTGGCTGACATAATAGTAGATAAGGCAAAGGGTGTTGCAATTATATTTGAAATACTTTCACAATGGGAAACAGTAATTTCTGCACCGAATAACCTACAAGGTGCAACAACTGCGTTCTCCTTTATGTTAAACTAGCTCCGTTGTTTTTTTCATGAACAAATGTTTGCAGTTAACAGGTTCCTGCGGCTGACAACTCTTTTGTCGGCTGTGCAAATAACAAAGCGCATGTATGAATCCGCTCGAGTTACTTCGTAATAATTACTTTTTCAGACGGTAGTCGCGGGTTTTTTCGTAGACATAGTACGTTTCAAAAAATTATATGAATTTCTGTATGGTAATACTATTCCTGAAACAATAGTCCAATAAATTACTCAACTTGAAAGCGTTTTTATAACTGCAGCGTCATTGCAACAGAGTTTTCAATCGTTTAAAGAGGTTGAAAGAATACAAATTACTCTCGTATTTCTCTTACTATTTGTTACAAAAAAATTGTTCATTTATTTATGGACGTTAGGTATTATGTTCAAAGCGTCGTCTTCAAGGTTCCATATTTCATAAGGCAAGTTGTAGCATTGGGAGTACAAATACAGTTCGCGACAATAGAATAGCACACCCTGTAAAATTTGTTAATTCTTATTTATTAAAGTATAAAAATATAATTTTGAATATGTAGACCTTATCTTGATAAACCGGTGCGACAAAATAATAGCACATTATTACAATTAATTAACATTTATGCATACATACGAAGGGAACTCAATATTTAATATTTTGTAGATCCTCCAGAGTTTTTTATAACCGAAATTATTCGCTTTGGAATCGACTTGAATAATTTTTTAATCCTTTTCTGCTTCATTCGTTCCCATTCGAGTGCAATGCACTCTTTTAATTCGTTTACGTTATTAAACTGTTTCCCTTTAGCATAAACTGCTTTAGCAAGGTCTCTCCAACAGTTTTCTATAATATTCAAGTCAGGGGAACGAGCTGGCCATTGCAAGACTTGAATATTTTCTGTCTCGAAGAATGCTTTCACAACCTTTGCGGTGTGAACCGCTGGATTATTCTGCTGGAATATGTGTTTTTCCCCGGAAATTCTGGTTGCGTGTGTGGTTATTTGTTCACAGATTAACATTAGATATTTCACGCTGTTCATTTTTCCACTGATAAAATTAACATCCGTCTTTCCATGGTAGCCGATACCGGCCCACACCATGACTCCTTCGTCACCCATCTGGCGACGGATCAAAAACATTTTTTCTTTACGTAAATTGTGATAATAATAACTCCACCCGTCAGGTCCATCGCGATGAAACTTCTTTTCGTCGGTGAACATGACTTTTCTCCACTTCTTCTTCCAGTGAGCATGTTGCTCTGTGAACTGCAGCCTTGCCTTCTTATGCGCTTCGGTTAGATGCGGTTGTTTTTTAAGCTTCCTTTGCTGCAGGTGCTTAGATCTTTGCAGGATACGTTGCACATTTCTGAAGTTTGTTTGTACGCCTGCTGCTTCAACAATCTGCCTGGTAGTCATTGGTGCATTCGATGCTGCCCTTAGAATAACACGTTTCTCTCGTGCTGATAGTGCCGCAGGTCGTCCAGGACGTTTTGTATTACCGTATTTCTCGGGGGTTTTCAAATAATTCATGACCACCTTCCGGCTTCTATGAATTACTTTCACAATCTTTGAAATAGAAACATTTTCTTTAGATAGTGTCATAATTGTTTTCATTTCACTATCTGTTAACTTCTTTCCACGACTCATTTTTTTAGAAGTTTTCTGCAATAATTCACCACACTATTTATCAAATACTTAGCCACCTTCCTTTGCTCGTGTTCAACTGAGAAGTGAGAGTGTAGCATGTGCGCTATTATTTTGTCGGATTACGTTTCCATGAAATCTACCAAAACAACGATTCTAAGAATTTAGGGGCAGTGTTTACGTGTCAACGTCACTACGATGTATATATAAGAAGTAACTCAAGAAGTATATGGATTGAACACTCTCATTTCTGTTCTATTTTGAAAATACTACGAAATTTAGAAGGTGTGCTATTCTATTGTCGCGGACTGCAAGTCTCCGCTGTTTTTCATCTTAACACTAGAACTACCAAACCAGTCATTTTGACTGTTCCCTAGTTTTTTCTTTCACAAAACGTTTTCATCCGAAATTTTCGGATGTACTTCTTTAATGACGTATACCTTACAATCAGAATTGTACGAAGTTTTAATAAATGCAGTTATTATTACAAAGCAATGTATATCGTTGGATTTAATGTTCGGAAGTTCTAGTTTCAAATTGGCAATTTATTGCAAAAGACTGGCATCTCATGTTTTATTCAAAATATTATCCATCGCTGATCACTACTTTTTCCCATCTTTCCGGCAGCATCCGGATAAAGTGTCGGAAGAACGCTATTAGAACGCTTTATCTTTAACGCTATCCATGAATCGACCGAATTTTTGGGATCTTCATATGGTGTAAAGTACTCGAAGTACTAGCGATCGAAACAAGTAGTACTCAGAAGGAGCAATGTCTGGTAAATAGGACGGATGGGATAAAACTTCCCAATTAAGTGTTTCCAAGTAGGTTTTGACCGATGCCTGGGTACCACCATTTCACATGTGGACAATCGGCGTTCAATGTTTCTCAGCGTCGGTTCATATGGAACCCAATTTTTTCGCTTTTCAATCACTCCCAATGATTTTGAACGATGTGAAATCACCTGTCGAGTCAATGATAATGTAAGTGCAAGTTCTTCTTGCGTTCGGCAGGAATCTTCATTCAACAATGCCTTCAATTCCGCGTCTTCTTACACTTTCGGCCCTTCACTATGTTCTTTGTCTTCGACATCAAATTGACCGTTCTTAAACTTTTGAAGCCACTGGGCGACAATTTCTCTTACTTAATGCAGCCTTACCATATGCTTCTACAAGCAATCGATGCGCCTCAGCTGCAGATTTCTTCTCCATTAAAGAAATTAATCAGAACTTCCCGCCAATGATGTTTATTCGTCTCAAAACTCGACATTTCCGCACGAAAAAAATATACGACGCTGATATACAATCATTATATACAACATTCCATACATTCATTATATACAACATTATATACAATCATCGTTGATATTGTATATCCTGGTACATCCTAGAATATTCTAGTATATTCTGGTATGTTATGTCATATGTTGGTACATTCTGCTTTATTCTCGTATATTTCGGTATATTCTAGTATATTCAGGTATGATATGTCATATGTTGGTATATTCCCATTTATTCCAATATATTTTGGTACATTCTGGTATATTTTGGAATATTCTGGAATATTATGGTGTATTCTAGTACAGTTTAGTCAATTCTTGTACATCCCGGTGCATTTCAATATATAATCGTATATCCTGGTACATCATAGTATATTATTGTATATTCTGGTATGTTATGTCATATGTGGGTATATTCTGCTTTATTATAGTATATTCTGGTACTTTCTAGTATAATCTTGTATTATCAGGTATATTATGGTGTATTACAATACATTCTAGTCAATTCTTGTAAATCCCGGTACATTCTAATATATTCTTGTGCATCATGGTTCATTCTAATATATTCTTGTATATTCTGGTATGTTATGTCATATGTTGGTAGAACTGCAGACTTCTTCAAATTAAAAAAGTAAATCAGAACTTCCCACGAATGACGTTTATTCGGCTCCAAACTCGTCTTTTCCGCACAAAAGAAATATACGACGCTGATACACAATCGTTCATATTTCAAGGCAATGTTGTTGATAGATATGTAACCTTACGATATGACGTCGTACATGCGACACTAGCCGCCATAAGTTACTGGTTGCGCTATCTGATTTCAAACGGCAGAGACTCATTTATATTCCCAATAATTTTCATGTAGAAGACATACTTCCAGGGTTTTAGACCAAATTGGGAATACAAATAAGTATCCGCGGTTTTTCATCTTAAATTGGGCATTTATTGCGAAAGGCCGGTACCTTATGTTTTATTCAAAGTACTGTCCATCGTTGGTCACTACTTTTTCCCATTATTCTGGCAGTATCCGGATACCGCGTCGGAAGAACGCTTCATCTTTTGACGCTGTCCATGAATCGATCCAATTTTTAGTATCATCATATGATGTGAAGTACCGCTCAGACAAGCCCTGCGTCATCGATCCAAACAAGTAGTGATCAGAAGGAGCAATGACTGGTGAATACAGCGAGTGACCGATCTTGGCAACCAGCATTTCACATGTGGACAATTGGCGTTCAATGTTTCTCGGCGTCGGTTCATAAGGAATCCAATTTCCTTGCTTTCGAATCATTTCCAACGATTTTAAACGATGTGAAATCACTTGTTGAGTTATTGATAATGCAAGATCAAGTTCTTCTTGCGTTCGGTACGAATCTTCATTCAACAATGCTTCCAATTCCACGTCTTGGTACATGTTCGTCCTTCCACTACGTTCTCTGTCTTCGATATCAAATTCACCGTTCTTATACTTTTGAAACCACTGATGACAACTTCTCTAATTAAATGCAGCCTTACTATATGCTTCTACGAGCAATCGATGCGATTCCGCTGCAAATTTCTTCTTCATTAAAGAAGTAAATCAGAACTTCCCGCGAATCACGTTTATTCTGCTCAAAACTCGACATTTCCGCATGAAAGAAATATACGATGCTGATATACAATCATTATATACAGCAATACGTACATTCATTATATCCAACATTATATACAATCATTGTTGACAGATGTGCAACCTTACCATATGCTTCTACAAGCAATCGGTGCGACTCAGCTACAGACTTTTTTAAATTAAACAAGTAAATCAGAACTTCCGCGAATCACGTTTATTCTGCTGAAAACTCGACATTTCCACACGAAAAAAAATATAAGACGCTGATACACAATTGCTAATGTTTCGAGGAAATGTTATAGATAGGTATGCAACCTTACGATATGACGTCTTACATGTGACACTAGCCGCCATACGTTACTGGTTGCGCTATCTGATTTCAAACGGCAAAGACTCATTTGTACTCCCAATAATTTTTATGTAGAAGATTCGAAGCTTCCAAGTTTGCCGTTACACAGTTCTCACTGTTGCAGTTTCTGAACGTAAGCTGTGTTCTTTTGGAAGAGCGTATCAACGTTTCGTAAGCATTGCAGAACTTGATCAGGGGTCGAGTGACACACTGACATCGATGCGCGGAATTCCCAAAAATACACATACTGGACGTATCAATAAGATCCGTAGTCAGCACCACTGGATTACCCATGTATAATCTAGCAAAATATCTGACAACAATACTGAAACCTGTAACTGACAACACAGATAGCCATGTCCCGAATACAACACAGTTCGTTAAGGAAATCCGCAACATTGGAACACAACTAGGAAGCGTTCTGATCAAGTTTGACGTATTGTCCCTATTCGCTTATTTGTACTTCCAATAAGTATCATTGTGATGAAAATACTGGAAAACGACTGTGTAACTCAGATCATTTCGCATATCGTATCGATGTCCAAATGGGTATGAATAGTCTCAAGTTATAAACCTTTGGTTACGTTATTAAAAAGCCTGTATGAAAAGTCGAACAAAAATAGCTGGCCATCGAACGCGTTGAAGCACATATTAGCGTAAAAGTTGTATGCAATTTTAATAAATGCAACCTTGTCATTATTATAAAGCAGTGCATATTAATCTAGTTCAGTGTTCGGTAGTTCTAGTGTTAAACACTACCACAACAAGAAGTTTGGAATGGATTCTTTCGAAATGGCATTTCGGCGAATGTGTAATTTATCCATAAAAGAGCATCAATTATGAAACGATTAATCTAAAAAGGTTATTCGAGCCGTTGTGATACGTTTAGTGTTAAATGCTTGGCAAAAATCGGAAATAAGAGAATTTATGTGACTGGAGTGCACATTCTTCACGGTCCGTAAGAAATCTGGAGCATACGTGGCTCCTTACAGTAGTTTGAATGCGCTCGCTAAAGGGGTGTTTACAGCAACGTAAACGTGCGCCGCGAGACGACAAAGGATTTGCTTTATAGGTCGATTGAAACGGTCAGACGTTGCGACTGTGCTCTACGATTTCGAGAACACCTTCGAGAAAAGGTTTTACCAAAAGTGAGGTGTCAGAAACCGCGGGCGACGCGTATGCCTCTAAGATTTTCCTTTTTCCTTTTCATCGGGGAACGGCAGGAAGGGCACAGGTGGCGGGATCGAACTTTATCGTTGGCTGGCAACTTTCTCACACGTACTTCCGTGGCGGCGTACGTTGTGTAGCAGCTTTTCTCGGGAAAGTCAAGCTGTAGGTACAGACAACGGGTATCTAGGAACCGCGCGATACCGCACGAACGGCATATATTTTTTCGGCTTTATCGGCTGGAAGGAGATTGCCGTATAGCCGACACGACGATAAATTCCGATTCCCGATGCCTCTTTGTTTTATACAAGATAGAAGGATGGAGGTGTTTACGAAGGACCGGGACCCGAAATTTTTCTTTACACTTTCCTAGCCCAGTGCCGAGAGAGACGTTAACGATTACACCGTTGTGAAAACAGTACGATTTACGAAAATATGTTAATGTCTTTCGTGAAGTTTCATTAGACGGTTAATAAATAAATAGATAAATAGATAAATATTGCTCTCTCCGATAAATGGACCGTTTATTTTGAAAGTGGTGTAAGTCCTTTTTTAAAAATATTAGATACGACGTAATTTATGCTTAATTTAGTGTAATCTTTTTGTTTATAACTAGTTAGTATTTAATATCTTAAAAAATACCTATGCTTTGTTCAATTTAAAATTGGTCGGTAAAAGAAATTGCATAATCATTGATTATGAAAGTGGTGTAAGTCCAATTTCCATAGACAAAAAAAATGGTATTGCTAAAAAAGAATTTCCTGTACATACCACAGGATTATTATGACGTTATAAACCAGTGTAGACAATATAATAAATTTATTTTGCACGAAATGAAACGAGAGAATTTCGTTTCAACAAAAAATCTACAAAACGCAATTAAAAAACAGATAAGAAGAAACACTAATGGAGAAAAAGTAAATTGGTTGCAAATATGTTGGATGAGATTTTGCAAAAGTGCACCATGTACTATTTTATATAAAACATCAATGGAGGACACAGAATTTAAGACTCTAAATTTATCACCTACATGTCGGGGAAGACCACCACAATTTGAAAAAATCGCCCTGGCGCCTTTCTATCACGATGCCAGGCCTATTACATACGAAAAATATAAGAATATGCAGCAGCTATTACCTTATATACCTCCTGTGCATCATGAATATTTCAAAACACGGCCACATGAACAGCATACATAATTAATAATACCAATATCTTGTGTTAAGTTTACCAATATATAAATATAATTAACGTTCAAAATGAAAAATACTAATTCTATTTTATTTCTTGTTATTATTTATAAACAAAATTGGATTAATATGAAATATATTTTAAGTGATATTTGTTATTTCAAAATTGAAATTGAATGATATTTACAATTGACTAATTATGAAAGTGGTGTAAGTCCATTTGCAGCCTGGAAATATATATTATTTTAGTTAAATTCGCCTAAAAGAAATTTATATAATCAAATTACATATTGGTAAATTAGTACAAACATTCCCCGACTTCACATAATTAACCTATATTTTTTAATTATCAGATCTGCTAACATTTAATTTTCTCGAAACAGAAGAAAATGGACTTGCACCACTTTCAAAATAAACGGTCCAAATATTGCAATTTTTTCAGCTCCAGCTGAAAAAGCTAGACGGACGATTCTGACGTAAGAAAATTCTATTGATACTCCCAAATGTAACAGCGTTTTATAAGAAATATTATAAACATTTAAACATGTGTAAAAAATGTTTAATGCGATAACATATCCATGTCGCACGAATAGTTGTCTACATTTATTTTTTATTTTGTATTCGATTACTCTATTTTACGTGATATTGTACTGTATTTAATCATACGATGTTCAGCAGATAATTATGATAATTTTTTGCACATGAATGGTGCAGATATTACCGAAACAGAAACATTTTCAGTTTTTCCAAAATGCAAAATTGATTTGATTTAATATGAGGCACTTAAAACTTTGAAATCATTGTATTAATTGTAGTAACTGTATTGGAATGACAACTAAACATTTTCTTACTTCGTTGAATAAATTTATTGAAACAAATTGTGTTTAACAGTATAATTTAATAATAATTATTATACGCATTTAACTCTGAAAAATTGACTTGCGAGGCTTGAAACCGGAAATGAAAAGAAACGAAGGAAATAGATACGCAGAATATTGGAAAGTATTTACCAGGAATACTAAAATCTACGTCGAGGGGTTGAAAGCTCTAAGTAACAGAGAGAAGTCGCTGAAAGGTATCGATACGTAGCTGAGAAGCAAAGTCGAAGGAAAAAGAAAATTTCAAAGTATGATCCTTCAAGTTGGAACTAAGACCGAGGAATTATTTATGAATCACGTAGGGCGCACTCGTGAACCGTGCTAAATCTGTGATTTCTTACTTTTTTTATTTGCGTAAGAACACCAACGTTTCTGGCTGTATATTTTTCTTGCTTCACTCGTAGTGCGATTTACATAGCCTCTTGATCGGACGTTTGCAGAATCGAGAACTCTAAGATTAATACGACAGAAATTCTCGTACGTGTTATTGCAAATTTAATGAAATTGTTCACTCAATTTGATACTACGAATCGACCAGAAATGTGTATACAGCTTATGTTATAAATTTATGATTAATGTATTTGACAATTGTGAATTTTCTAGTCGTTAAATAAAT
This sequence comes from Agapostemon virescens, assembly GCA_028453745.1. Lineage (NCBI taxonomy): Eukaryota > Metazoa > Arthropoda > Insecta > Hymenoptera > Halictidae > Agapostemon > Agapostemon virescens. The sequence goes on from CM052083.1 coordinate 20,036,434, forward strand.
ATAATTGTTCTTTTAACATGTACAGAATGAACATATTAGGCATTGATTTCAAAGAGATTATCATTTTTTATGCAGGTAAACACCTTACTTCTTGGTAATTGGTGAAAAAAAAAGAAAACAATTCATCATATTATTAATATCTTTTTAAAATATTGTTATCTCTTATAACATGTTTGTTTAATATATACACTATACTATCATTCGTATTTAACATTTTAACTGCTCAATCAACAACCTCAACAATTTTATAAAATCAAACTAATTTATTTTATGGAGCAGCAATTGAATATTTAGAATGTATAACACATGTGGTAGTTATTCTTCAACCATCTTGTATTCTCCAGATCTGAACTAAAAGTGAATATATTAACCTACAAATTTATTTTGAAACATTGACGAATAATTTTGTCATTCATATATGTGTGACATGGCAGTCAAAGTGTTGATATACTGTCAAATAAATCGTTCAGCAATAACAGTCACAATTATGATCGAATATTTTCTGCCACGGGTAGAAGTAACATCTTCAATTTTCCACGGTAAGAATCTAAGCATTCACATCTGATTACACTAAAAGATGATGAAAGCTAACTACCGTACTTAATTATTGAGTTTTCTGGAACATTTTTCAACATCTGTATCACCTAGTCACTATCGTAAAACTGTTCGCGAAGAACGGCGTAAAAGAAACGTAGCCGACCTAAAAGCGCTTATCTAATTAATCCCATAATATCACAGTAGCTACTTTCGCAGTAAAGTGAAACTTTCTGAAAGAATTCACTAAGATGACGAAGCATTCTCCTAAGTCGAAAACTTTTTAAGTATCTTGCTTAGCATATTCACTTAAATCAAGTTCGCTGACGATACAGATTCCTGATATTCAAAGTTCTTAATTATTAATTCAGCTACTTCGTTCGCTCCAATTACAATGTAATTCGTAACTGACGTCTCTCAACCAATTACATTAAATTCGAATTAATCGAGGTCTCTGAATCAATTGCAATTAAACGTTGTTAATTCAGATCTTCAAATCAATTATATTCGAATGTAATTAATTCAGGTCTTTCGACCAATTACATTCAAATTTAATTAATTGAGGTCTCTGACTGAATTATATTCTAAAATAACTCGTAATGGAAGTCTCTCGATCAATTACACTGAAATATTATCCTTAATTGAGGTCTACCAATCGATGAAATTCGCATATAATTAACTGAGGTACCGAATTAATTACATTCAAATTATTAATTACATCCATCATTAATGGAGATCTTTGACAACTATACTGAAATGTAATTCGTGCGTCTCTCAATCAATTACACGAATATAATTCGTAAAGAGGTCTAATTCTAATACAAAATTTTACTTTTTATATAAAAATTGAATACATATACACTCCGGGACAAAAAGGTAGCACATTTAACTTACAATTATGTATAACAATAAATCAACGAATGATATTTAATGCTTAATATCTTATGGTTCTCCTTTACATTTAATAACAGCCATCATTCTCTTTGGTAAAGATTTATAGTTTTCTAATAGTTTTTTCTTTGAATTACACCCATTCATCTTGAATACATTTTTTTAATTCGGCAATACTTCGAAATTGTCTGTCATTTCCAAATACAGCTCGGACAAGATTTCCCCAACAATTTTCAATAATATTCAGGTTGTGTGACCTTGCTGGCAAATAAAAAACGCGAAATTTTTTTCGAGAAATGTACTCTTTTACTACTTTTGCAGTGTGTACTGCGGCATTATCCTGCTGAAAAATAAAGTTCTCTTCGACAATTCTGGTGGCATACGAGTTTATTTGTTCCTTAATCATTTCCAAATACATTTTGCTATTCATTTTTCCTGTTATAAATTTGATTTCCATTTTACCATAACACCCGATACCGCACCAAATCATCGCACCACCACCTCCCATTTGCCGACGACTCAAAAACTGTTCCTCTTTTCGCATATCGTGAAAATTGTAACTCAGACCATCAGATCCACCTAAGTTAAACATCTTTTCATCCGTAAATATTATTTTTCGTTATTTCTTTCGCATATGAGTACTCTTTTCCGCAAAGTGTAATCGATTCATCTTACGTTACACAGTTAACCAAGGTTTTTTCTTCAATTTTCTTCGTGTTATGTATTTGCATTTTTGTAAAACACGTCTCATATTCTTTACATTAGTGTCTACACCAACGCTTCGAGCAATTTGCCTTGCAGACATCTTAGAATTTTATGCTGCTCTTAGCATTGCACGTCGTTCCCGGGCATTTAGACCTTGCGGACGTCCATAACTCTTCTTTTTATCATAGTTTTCCAGATTTTTCAAGAAATTCATCGTTACTTTTCGACTTCTATTCATAATTTTTGCTATTTTTCTCACCGAATATTGTACTTCTTTCAATTTTATTATAGTGTCAAGTTCACACATTTTTGATAATATTTCGGCTTTTGTAAACAAATATACAACACGAAATAATATCATGGACTTTATTAACTATGTTCCGAGGTTGATGCTCGCAATTCGCGAGTTTCGGTATAACTGGAAACCGTAGATTTACTACATGTGCTATCATTTTGTCCCGCTTGCGAAGAATAGTATTTACATTTCTTGTGTTAGTATCCTGTCGAAGTATATGTTTTGGACGATATTTCGTAAATTGTTTGCATAAATATGCTCTGAGTTATTAGTACAAGAAAATATGTATCTTAGTCAACTTTTAACCGAACATATGGGAAAATATATGATGTGCTATCTTTTTGTCTCCGAGTATATGTATACATGCTGAGGTAGTAACTATTACCACTTACAATAACTCCGAAAGTATGATATTAGCAAAAAAATTTTCGAAACAAAAGATGAGAGGCACAACAGGGCCCCTGTAATATGGCGTTAATCTTTTTTTCCTATGTGATGTCGCTACAAAGATGTGATGGTCACCTTCGTTTTCTTAAACAGAATGCTATGTTTTGGCACAAGGTTTTTGATAGCGGTTATTAAGACGAATCCAACGAGTTGCAACATTAAGGTCTTTGAAGCTCAGCAAAGGTCATTTATGGCAAGAAAGACGAAATAAATTTGCATTTACAGAAAGTGATTAGGAATGATTGCCATTGCAATTATTAGGATTGTGTTCCGGCCGGATCGAGGAACAGCTTGTTCGAAGGCATTTGTTTGCAATATCTGAGATTCGTGACACTCATGTTTAGGCCAAAATTGTCATGACGAGTCAGACTTGTTAAAGTACGGCAAAGGATTAACCAGAAAGCGCGGACCAATCAGGAAGGGGCTACAGCGGACGTATTCCGGCTCAGACAACGGCAACGTTACGTTTAGCGGATTCTGTCTCCAGAACACGTTCCACTGTAGTTGCACTCCGATTGGCCCATGTTTTTTTTTTTGTTAATAACTCGAATACGAAGCCACGTAAGATATTTTCGCAAAAGGAAAAGTGTCTTCGAATAACCCCAAAAATCCCTCTTTTCAAGGTGTTTCGAGCATTTGTTCTGTCCGAATTGCCGCTCGGTCAAGCCAATAACGCTCTAATTTAGGACAATAGTTTAACGTATTTTACATTCGCAAATATACATCTATTGTTTGTACGGGTTTAAAGTTTCAAAACGTTCTAATATTCTAAAGGTTCAAAGTTCAAAATACTCTATATATATATACTAGTTCAAAGTTCAAAATGTTCCGTCTGCCCGGGTCCCGGTATCCGCCGAATTCATCTCGGTGTGTCCCTACCAAAGTTCGGAAAATGATTTTTCCTTTGGTAGGGATATATGGAGGACAAGTCGTTTAAACGAAATTGTTCAAGGTTCTTTCCCCGAAACTGGTGTCGTTTTTCCGCTGCGGGTAGTCCTGCGATGCGTCGATTGTCATTGAGTGGCGTACAGCTGGTCTATTTTCCTTTTCGAAAATAAAATGCTTAACTTCCAGCCGTAGTCGGTAATTAATTATTCCGGCCAAGCATGTCCATAAACATATCAAAAACCACAGTGTACCACTTGATCGCAGCACAAACCCAAAGCAATGTCTAGACAATTCTAGACACAAGGAATTTGAACATTCTTAGATCACCCCGTTTACGTTAATTCCGACATACGACGAAGTGAACAAGTTTCTTCGGATTTGGTGGACGTAGAAGACAGCAACCGCAAGGTGGGCGCTGGCAAGAGAATGCAGGCCACTAGCCGATGAAGCACCCAACGAGGGAAAGAGGAAGGTGTACCATGAATATTTCAACCCCCGTAAGTGTCTCTCGCCACAACTGCAGAAGCTGTTTCAAGTTTAACGAGCCACATCTATGTTTAGCTACGGCCTCCTCTTTTCCGGACAATCGATCGCGTTATTTTTTAGCATCCACAGGAACACGTACTACCCCAAATATCCCATCGATGGAATACATACAAGCGATACGAGCCAACGCATCGTTTGGAAAACTTTCAAGGTTTCAGAGGAACATGGGGACGCAAAAGCGACAAACATGGTAACGTAGAAAGTCTGCGCATACCGTATATCGTATGTCCCAGTTATAGTAATTGTTTAAAATGTTTTCGAGAAAAGTCATCGCGGGAACGTTCATATTAATTTAAACGAAGGTCAGTTATACAGGGTGGTTGGTAACTGGTGGTACAAGCGAAAAGGGGGTGATTCTACATGAAAAAATAAGTCAAAAATATAGAATAAAAATTTTTCGTTTGAGGCTTTGTTTTCGAGAAAATCGACTTTGAATTTTTCATTTCATACTTTAAAACAATCGAATACGTTAGAAAGTGTTCATAGAAATTTAATTAGAAGAGCAGAAGTATGTGTTCGGCAAAATGGGCAACATTTTCAGCAATTTTTGTAATAATAAACTTTGTGATTACTTCATAATTTACGTGTCCCATCGAGACAACGATCTATAATGAGATCCGTTATAACGAGACATGATCAAGTGCACGCGTACTTTGCGAAAATTCAGAGTCGATTTTTTCGAAAACAAAGCCTCAAACGAAAAATTTTTATTCTATATTTTCGACTTATTTTTTCATGTAAAATCACCCCCTTTTCGCTTGTACCACCAGTTACCAACCACCCTGTAGATCGATCTCAATAAAATTCTCCATGACACAAAAAAGATTGAAAAATATTAATTTTAAATAGTTCAAATAAGATTAACCATTCCAAGTGATCAAGATTTTTCTGTTACTAACAACCACCGTAAATCGCTTAAATTTGTGTCGGTTACGATCAATCATTATAATAAATCGGAATTTTTTTGGGTTATAATTTTAGTATTTCCATCAGTCCTGTTAACTATCGAAGCTCCAAGTAACACAGACTGTCTTGCGATTCTTTTAACACTATGACTGACAATTTAGAAGCCACAAAAATTATGTACAATCGAAGTGAGACATTGAATATAATACAAATTTTTTAAATGAAATGTATAATTGACAGTACTCCTCCTACTTTTTTGCACTTTCAGGGTCACCACTTACTTTGGTACAATGAATATATTAACGTGAAAATTCATTTCGAAACCGTACAAATAATTCCGTTACCCATATATGGGTGACATGGCAGTCAAAGTGTTAAAGAAGGGAGCATTATTGCCAACTATAGTGTGGAACTGTAGAAATTATAAAGTATACGACAGAAGTAATAGTAGAAATAAATTCGAAGACGAATAAAAAGAATTGAGAGAATTGAAACAAATAACAAAAGTGTTAAAAGGTATTCCATTTGAAGAGATGCAGCATCTTTTCGCCCAATGAATACGACGCTGTGACAAAAAATGCGTAAATGTTAACAAAGATGTGAATAATTAATTTTTATTAATAATTTCCGCCAACTTCTTGATTCGACCACGTATAGCCCACCCTCCATTATCTCGAGAGTCTCAAAATTATGGCATATTTCACCGACCAACTCTGCCATTTTCAATGCACATAGAGTTAACACTACATCTACCGAGCATTTGTATTAACTGGTGTAAATTGTCTTATAAAAATGCCAAGATTTAATTTATTTGGATTATATACGATTTTCATTAGAAAGTATTAGGTCAATCGGAAAGTTCTGTCCATCTAGCGTCAAGTAGCCGTAGCTCGAACTGTGGGTAACTATAACCTCTAAAGTAAGGCTAACTTTTTAGTTTGAACATCTGTTAATAAAACTCAGTACACAACAATTTACGCTTGCATCAATAACTTCGTTTTTTTCTACATTGAAGATGTCGGAATTTGAGCCGAATAAGCGTCATTTGCGCGAAGTGTTAGTCTTTTGTTTCAATTGGAAGAAAACGGCAGCTGAAGCTCATCGAATGATTGTAGACGTTTATGGCGATAATGCTGTTTCCGATAAAACATGTAGAGAGTGGTTTCGACGTTTTAAAAATGGTGATTTTTCTTTGAAGGACAAAGAGCGTTCTGGTCGGCCACGAGTATTCGAAGACGAAGAATTGCAGACATTGGTGGATGAAGATCCATGTCAAACGCAAAAACAAATTGCAGAAGCGTTAAATTGTGCTCAATCTGTCATTTCCGACCGTTTAAAAGCCTTAGGGAAGCTCTACAAGGAAGGAAAGTGGGTCCCATATGAACTCAAGCCAAGAGACATTGAAAGGCGGAAAACCATCTGCGAAATTTTGCTTGCTAGGCAACAAAGAAAGGGGTTTCTCCATCGTCTCATCACTGGGGATGAAAAATGGATTTATTTTGACAATCCTAAACGTCGAAAAACCATTTGTGATCCTGGCCAACCCTCAACATCGACGCCAAAGCGGAATATCCACGGAAAAAAGGCTTTACTCTGCATTTGGTGGGATCAGGAAGGTGTGGTATACTATGAACTGCTAAAAACTGGTCAAACAGTCACAGGAGATCTCTACCGACAACAAATTATCCGTTTGAGTCGAGCATTGCACGAAAAACGACCACAATATGAAATGAGACACCGTAAGGTGATTTTGCTGCATGACAATGCTCGGCCTCACGTCTCAAAAATTGTCAAGGAAACGATAGAAGCATTTCGCTGAGAAGTGCTACCACATGCGGCTTATTCACCAGACTGTGCCTCATCTGACTACCACTTGTTTCGGTCGATGGCACACGCACTTGCTGAAGAACGATTTAATTCGTACGAAGATCTCGAAAAATGGATCTCCGCCTGGATAACCTCCAAAGATGAATCATTCTTTCGACGCAGAATTCGCTTGCTGCCCGAAAGATGGGAAAAAGTCATCGCTAACGATGGACAATATTTTGATTAACGTACTTTTTCATTTTCTTTCATGGATAAAGCTATACTTTTTGTAAAAAAACGGACGGAACTTTCCGATTTACCTAATATAATTGAACAAAGAGATCTATTGAATTGATTTCTATAAAAACAATTTTATAATTTTAATAATTGCAAAGTTTGGATTATTTACGATTTTCAATACAAAGTGTAATTGACTAAACAGATCTATTAAATTGATTCTTACGAAAGCAATCTTGTAACATGAATAATTTCAAAATTTTGCAAAATTTGAATTATTCGCGATTTTCATTAGAAAGTATAATTGAACAAAGAAATGTATTAAATCGATTCCTATGAAGCCAATCTTCCAACTTTAATAATCGCAAAGTAAAAGCTCTGAAAATGGTGATTTCACTCACTGCAGTAAGTGTAGTGGTAAATACCATTACACTGTAATAAATTACTCGTCAACTGAATCGTGACGGTATAAAGACCAAAATCCCACACAAAATCATACGCTTTTAACAATCTCAATTTCATTCCCGAACTTACGGCATCCCGTTTCAGAGTTTTCGGACTGAAGACCATCATGCGTCTCTGCTTCTTGATGAGCTTGCTGAACCTCTGGGTCCTCTGTGCACAAGTCAGGGGCTTTCCAGGTGGGTGCCACTCGTCCTCTGCCTCATCCTCGAGATCCTCGACGCTTTTTTCGAGCGGAGGACTGTGTCTAGGTGTAACGGTGCTAAGCGGCACAGCTCTGGCTACCAAACTTTCGCTGCGGACGCTCCACGTGGAAGCGCCGTATCTCTTCATGTTGATCAAGTCACCGATGCTACCTCTCACGCAAGGACTTCCCAGCTGCAGGTTCGTTCTGGACAAAGCAGGCGAATGAGGTAGCGATTCGGAGCACTTCTCCGTCGACCTGATCACATCTGGCAGGATCGGTTTGCTCTGCAGCTTGTCCAGGTCCGACAACGAGGATCCGCGACGCATCCTGGTGTTCGGCAGTAATTGATTGCTCTTCGCGATCCTCTCTTTCTCACGGTTCACGCTCCGCGAGGAGAGCGACCACTTCATGGCGAACAGACCTGCCTTCAGCGGGAAAAGCAACGCCCATTCGAGCGATTTCTCTCGCGCTTCCATCGTCGCTTCGCACTGCGTTTAAATCTGTCCTAAACACACCGGTTACTTTCGTCAGGAACGCCGCGAAACTAGCATCGTCTCGCAACCGTGAAAAGCCCAGATCAAATGTTCGCTATGCTTCCACAACGTATATCGCGATCACCGTTCATATTTCCAACTACCAACGAGATATCGTCATCCGCACGACACCGCGGCGTCCGGTCTGCTGTTCGAACACTTCCGTCTGGCCCGTTATCTGACTTTCGGTAGTCCCGCAATTTGCAAGTACCGTTCTCGAACGTTCATGCAATAACTCTTCGATGTTTCTGCTTCGTATTCCGACGCACTTCTGCAGTTCCGAGAAGATCACTGTTCTGCAAACTTTGCGGACCGCGGATACGGTCTCGTTACAGCTCGTACAAATCGTTTCGACGAGCAACAACGGAGGTTGCTGGAGCAGACGAAGAAGAGGAGTGTTGCCTCGAGCAGCACCGTGATCAGACTCTCCGACAGATCGTGCGGGAATTAAGGGAAAGGAGGTGGTCACAGCCCCTGACGGACCTCTCGGTGATATTTTCACTTAAGTTAACACGACCCCCCGTGAAGATGTACCCTTTGCTCGGCATCGACAACACTTCCGTCTAATAAAAGCCTAATAACGATCGATAAGCGTCGCCTCGGCTTTCTCTACTTTTGCCCTGGCGCGCGACGCGAGGATTCCTCTCCGCGCGGTTCGTGGACCCCCAAGGATCGTAGGTAGAACGACCGAGGGGAAGCTGTACAACCAAGTCCCCAATAGAGAAAAGAGAGGGAATGAGACAGACCCAGGGGGGAGAGAAGGCGGATACTGTTGCTCTTTCTATGGTGGAAAGGCGTAGCTCTCTTCCGAGTCGATCGTTTCACGTGGCCGGCGTCCAGTGAACTAATACGATACCGAAGGATGCCAAGTTCGTGCGTAATGACAAGTGGCTGCCGAGTGATAACGAAATGGCGGGAGACGAGACCTTGACGGCGAAGGTGATACCACTAACTCGACGATCCGTCAGCCGCATACGGGCTTCCGATTGCAGCCGGGCACACTGGCCTACATAGATTGCGACCCCACGAGGTCCCATCGTCGCGTGAGCGATTTCGATGGGGCAAGGGAACGTGTCCCGAATATGGGAGCAGTGTTTCACGGGACTTTTTTCGTCAAGCTAGTTTCGTTTTGCCCGTTCGCCGATCGTCCGACAGTTTGTCAGCAGTTTCTGGGGCACCGTGGTCGTCGTCACGAGCAGCCGTATGCGCGTGTCCATGTGTGCTGAGAAACCCTTTGTGCACTCACGAATAAAAAAGGGTAGGTCATTTTTGGAAACGCGGCTGCCGACAAATCGTGCATATTTATACTCGGAAGTTTCTCGTCTTATCGATCGAGCTGGTTGATCGCCTTACCGCCGGTGTATGGTACGGAGAAACAGTGGCTCTTGTTAATCCACGGACGGTGAACAATGCTTATAACAATCGTATAACTTGTTCCTATATGTGAGTCTGTTTCTATTTTATATGCTTTCCTATCGTAAGCAGCACTTGACATAATAAATAGACAAACTATATTTTCTACTTAAATTAAAGTATTAATTTGCAGTAATGAGCATAACTGAACCTATAACCACAAGCTTTGTATAAATCATTATTTATTGCTAGGAATATAGAAGAGTAACAAATAATCAACATTATAATTATTTTTATCATAGTTAGAAGTAATTTAATATATTGTTGACCGATCACAAGTTAACACGTGTCTTTATGCCCAAACGTTGCTGACCGGTTACGAGTAAAGTCATGATCGATGCACTTTTTTTCGCATACAATATCATTGGGTCAGTGCGTTCTCGGAGAGTATAGAGTGTAACTGTTGTTGCCTTCCTTCTCATAAACTGCACTTCGTTCGATGCATTCAAAATTTACTGTAACTATTAGCCACAACAAGATACAAACAATTTCTACTGGAAGTAGCTAGGGAATAAATAACTATAGATTCCAATGAATGCAGCATAGTACACGATGCTTCCTTTCGTATTTTTAAAACGGCTCCTCACAATGATCTACCCTTCAGGCTTTCCGGACAATTAAGAAATCACGTTTTAGAAAAAATAGTCACTAGCACAAAAACAAATCCAACTAGAAGGTGTTGAAGTTGCTCTTCAAGAGGAAAATGCAACGAAACATGATATACAGTGGCTCACGAAAGTATTCGGACACTCTTCAAACCTTAATAACTTTTTAAGGATTCAACCAAACGACTTGACTGTTCTGGAGCAACTAGAAGTATTGATTTACTAAATGGTACGCAATAATTATTTTGGAAAGAGTTCTAATTGGAAAAAGTTACAGCAAAAAATAAAAAAGATATTTTTTAAAACATTTTTATTTTATCTCGTAATGAAAATTTAAAATATGCGTCTCGCAGACCTGTGCTAGTTATACGCATGCTGAAAATTTCATTGAAATCGATTGGCGCAGAAAAAAACGACACGCGTAGAAAGATGCAAAAATTTGTGGAGTTGCAAGTACAAATTGACCGAAAATCGTGAATAATTCCGGTTTTCACCATTTTTTATGGCATGCAGCTCGTGTGTACGTCGGTCGATTTCAATGAATTTTTCTGCATGTGTATAATTGTCATAGGTCTACAAAATGGGTATTTAAAATTTTTTATACGTGGCTCAAATGAAAAATATTTAAAAAGTGCTTTTTATATTTTTTTTTATGTAATTCACACCAATCGCAATTGTTACAAAATCCTTTTCGCATATCATTTAGTAAATCAATGCTTCTAATTGCTCCAGAAAAATCAAGACGTTTGGTTCAATCTTAAAAAAGTTATACAAATTCAAAGAGTATGCGAATACTTTTATGAGCTACTGTATGTGCAAAACTTGTTGTGTAGGATTACACGCAAACGATTGCTGCATCGTTTAATAAATATTTAAAGTTAAATATTAAATAGAATTTATCGAAGTTTATTTATATTGTTTCACTTCCACATAAATTACAATGTAGCGGTACGCGTTTCGCATGGCAAGATGTTATAGTCTCGGCGGTCACGAAGCTGTCTTTCAGTCATAAATATTTCTCACTTTTTTTGTTGCATCCTGGCCCTATTGTTCAACGTTTTCCATAGGCCCGGTCAGTCTTGGTCCGCATTTGGAGACCAGGCTTGACGCAGGCCTGATCCTTTCCTTATTCCCGTTTTTCGCTACTTTCTATTTTTTATGACACATGCTTGCTACGAAATTTTTCCTTAGTTTTCCACTTCTGTCTTTCCATTTCTCCCACTATTTCGTTTTGCATCTATCCTTCATTTTTGTCTTTTTCTAAATGAGTTTTCGAGGAACTACTCGAGTTGTTAAAAAATCACTTCTTCCGCGTCCATCTTCCACACAAGTCGAATAATTTTGAGTCGAGGAAACCTACACGTAGACTTTGTCATTTTATGCATAACCCTTTCCTCCTCAATGAAATACCATTTAGATTAAGGACTAAATTAAATTTGAGTTAAAATTTTATAATAATAGATTGTTTATTGTTTTCAAAATATTAAAAAGTGAAATTTAGAAATTTAATTTAGGTTGAGGACTAGATTAAATGGGTAATAACTGGTAACATGAGATAAATTCTGAGAAACATTTCTGATCAACAATGTGTTAATAAAATTCTTTTCAATAATCAATGTCTCCTCGTTTGGCAATGACAAAGAAAATAGATTGACTCGGCTTTGCACCGGTTCCTAAAATAAATGTTTACGTGGAATGTTATAGAGATATGTTTACATCTAGCACTTGGGTGTGTTTACAAAATGTTATTGTACGTCTTAGCACTCGGTTCTTCGCAATCAATCGAACGGAAAAGCACAAGAATGAAGTAAGACTGCTTCAAATTGATTTAAAAAAGTCATTTCTCTTTTAAATGACGACTTGTCAATGCGTCAAACGGCGAAAAGTTTCAGTGTTAGTCGATCGACGGTGCAGAAAATAAGAAAAAAATACTGTAAAAGTATATTGTTAAACGTTGGAGATAGACCAAAACAATTATTACCGCGGAAGAACTAAGGATTATACGATTTGTCGCGTCTGGTGAAGCTTCAAGTGCCATTATGACTGCAAATTTATGAAAAGAAGATACGAATATACAAATAAGCCAATTAACAGCACGCAGAATCCTCAAAGGAGCTGAGTTTAGAAGTGTTAAGAGAACAACGAAGCCGATGTTATCGAACAAAAAATATTAACACTAGAACTACCGAACAATAAGTCCAACGATATACATTGCTTTGTGATAATAATAAGACTGCATCTATTCAAACTTCATTCAATTTTTATTGTAACATGTGATTCATTAAGGAAGTATATCGGAAATTTACAAATGAAAACCTGTTTATAACTTCGGTAATTGCGAAAGAAATAAGTAGGGACCGGTCATTTTGACTAGTTTGGTAGTTCTAGTGTTCAATGTCCTTTGGAATTTGTTAAAAAATATCGAAACTGGACAACTATTGACTGGGAACGGGTTATTTGATCAGACGAGGCCAAAATTATCAGAATTTGTTCAAATGGAATGTCCTGGTGCTGGATTCGTAAAAATGATAGATTCTAACCACGCCATGTGAAGCAAACGTTAAAGCATGGAGGCGGATCCTTAATGTTTTAGGGGTGCCTAACAGCATTTGGTATTTAATCACTGCACTGAATTAATGGCATCATGAATCAATACATGTACATGGATATTTTACAAGATCATCTCATAGACGCTGTTGAAAATATGCATCTGGAAGAAAAAAATGTAATTTTCATACACGACCGAAACCCAAGCGCACTACTAAAAGTGTAAAAACTTGACTCAGTACTAAAATAATTTTATGTTCTGGATTGGACTCCGCAGAGCTTCGGCCGAACCCCATAGAGAATCTATAGGGTTTACTAAAGAGACGACTTTGGGATTCGTATGACTCCCATCCAACATCAATCATAAAGTATGGTAGAATTTAAGAACAATGGAAACAAATATCTCCGAATTATTGCAAAAAAATAACAGAAGGTATGCCAAAGCTAATTAGTGCAGTTTTGTAAGCAAAAGGGTTGTGGACAAAATATTAAAAATAAATAATATATTAAATATTGCCAAGTATCGAACGTAATGCAAAACCGAGTCAATATATATCTTTTTTGTTATTGCTAAACAAGGAGACAGCAATTATTGAAAAAATGTCCTATGTTAGTTCAAACTATGATAAATATAATTATAATGTTGACTTTTTGTTATTCTTCTGTATTCCTAGAAATTAATAATGATTGATACAATACTTGTGGTCATTGGTTCACTTATTCTCCTTACTGAATTCGTATGTATTAATACAGTATTAACATATTTGTTACAAAAAAAAAATAATATTTTTTAATTTTTAAAGTGTATATAACGTTTTTCCAAAGATGCGCGTTCTTACATTTACTCAAACGTAGAATCGAGAAAATTAAAGTCTGTTTAACAGAACTAAATAAATACATTATGAATTCAATTAACGATAATGATTTAATTAAGCATTTTTCCGTTGTGTAAAACGAATCCAGTAATAACGCGAAATTTTGTTCATATTTCCATGTCCTGTTATTTGTCTGTTTCCGTCAAATCTAGCAGTATTTTATGTTGAAGCAGTCAATGCCAAGCAGTATATTTATATTTTACTGTTTTCATATTTCGATTTTAACAGCGAAAACGTTCTTAACATCATTTATTAAAAAGAGTAACAAAGGGAGTAATCATTTGTTAGGGAGCATTGCTTTAACAGGTATATTAATTGGAGGTACATAAACGTGGTCCAGAAATTAGTTAAAAGCATACAAATGTGTTTGCAGCATTTTTAAAGTTACACCGATTAGGACAAAAACAGTTCATTGTACATTAATTAGACTACTGTGAAATATTAATATTTTTAACTTGAAAAAATTATCCGATAAAAAGAAATAGTTTGAGAATCAATATAAATTTTTAACAGATCATATTAAAATCAAATAAGTCGTTAATTCCAATTTTCATTGGAATCGCCTTAAACAGTTTCTCTTACTCGCTGATGGATTTGAACGTGTTGTTTCTGATTGCTTTCAGACGCGATAAATTATGATAAAAAAATATCTATCGAACGCAACAAAGAGGATTGTTTTCTTCAGCGACGTATCGTGGATTCTCTTCACGAAAGGATCGGAGAGATCAAACGCGGGACGTCGTAGGAAGTGCCCAAGGGTATCGCAAATAAGTGCAAGCTAAGCAGAAGCTGAGCGGAGGAAAGTGCATCTTTACGGGAACGATAAAACAGTGCCGTACAGAGAATTCGTCAAACATAAAATAACGCTGGGAAAGCGGTGTCTAGAAGCGATAAGAACCCGCCGACCCGCGAGAGCCATTTTAAGGAATCAAGAAGAATAAAGTATAAAGGTAACGGACCGTCACGTTCGTGACTTCTTGCAAATCGCTTCACTCTGCTATTACAACTAACAAAAATGTCACAGCTCACGGAAAGCTTTTCAAATAAACGGCTTTCACAATTTTGCCTTTTAGTGCTGGCCAAGACAAAGTGGCAGCGCGTCGTCTGACGTGGAATGATTTCAAAAGCAGTGGTTGCAAACTCGGGATTATCCAAAATAAGACTGTTTGAAGACCACCGAGGTTCTGATAAAGTGTTCGTGTCATGAAACAGATTAAAGCTAGGTCTTTTCGAAAACTGTTACTTGGTTAAGATAGAATCGCAAAGATACAAACTTATATATGGTAACATTTAGTAAATAAATAATATTTCATTTTATATTTAAATATTATTATTGCACTTAAGTTCAATATACCAGTCAAAATTCTATTTACGACTCGAGTATTAATGCCACGTTCTGTTTTTAACGAATACTTTCTTCTCAATTAAAAATAGTTTTACACAGTAGAAGAATGTATCTGTTTGTATAAAAAAACAAAAACTTTATTCATTCACTATCGCACCATCCATAAAATAATATTTGATATTCTTTAGGATATTCTAAGGTTGTCAATGTTGATATTGTTAGGTACATCAACGTTATTTCGTTATTGGGTTTAGAAAACACTATTGTTGACATAAATCGAAAAATTAACTATAACTTGTTGGTACTACCATGAAATACGTTTTCGTGTTCAGAAAAGAGGCTATGTCGCAACTAATAATAATTGAATAACAATTTCAATGCTCTCCTGCGTCCAGATTAAGTTCCTTCATAAGTTTAAATCTTTATTCAATTAGAGTGTATTCAGGCGTGTGAAACTTGCAATCAGTTAAAATAATGTTAATTATCGATAACATTAGCTCTTCAATTCTTTACTTCTAGGAGTATGTTCACCAAATATTAAGCTGAACAAATACAATTTCTCATTATAGCAAATAAGTAATGCCAGAATTAATTTCGCCGAGCTGAAAAATAAGTTCTAAAAAGAACCGTCATGTTTGTAATTAATAGTGTATATTTAACAGAAGATTCAGAAGATTTTAATTTATTTCAGAGCTATGATGCCGCGCAATATCCGATCGTACAACCTCCTCGCGGTGTATATCAAGTTATGCTAATACCAGTGCGACAGCCGGTCTAATAAACTTTGTCAGTTCATATCACACGAAACAACTTATGCTACAATTACTTTCAGTTAGCTTCGAAAACGTCTCGATGTCGGCAATAACAATAAACCACAAAACATATGGATTTAAATTAAAAAATTCAAAGTTAATATTTATGGACTTTTTCAAGGTCATCCCAATGTCGAATAAATAACAGCTCAACAAGTTCTTCGCAATCTAGCTGAAACAGTTTTTCATTTCATACACCCTGCGCATTTCTACCCTTCGCACAAGGTCACCCCACATACGTTTTCATTATCTTCGACCATAACGATGCACCCCGTCTCTAGTCGAACTAATTTAAGCTGTATGACGTCATCATCCTTAATTGTAGAATTAAAATGTGTAATTGAGCAGAACATGTTGGAAGATACAACAGCAGATGCAGACACGAGCGGTGCTCCTGGTCAATCGATTCGGAAGGAAACACATACGATTTATAGCTATTGCAAATCTCCGTTGCAAATTGCCTGGCTCCTGGACCATGGGAACAAATAATCTTAAACTAATCTAATAAGCACGGTAACAATGCATTAAATTCCCTAAAAATTAGTATTTCGCAATTTTTTAGTCATCTTCATGTTATCGATGAAGACGAGTTACGCAGTTTGCGTATAATCTCATAATGTACACACCTAACATACTGCAATTCTTTATATATTCATAGAATTTTTGAGTTCGAAAACTTGGCACGGTGATAGCTTTGGTATAGTCAATAGCATCTTTATTTGCCTTGAAATGTTATCACTTCGTTGGTACAATGAAGAGGTTTGTTTCTGCAAAGTTTTTAACAATTCCATCAAAATTCTAGATATTAATAAATTTATGCATTTCGTCAATAGATTCTCTTTACCACTAGTCTTCGTGAAACTTCTGGTAAAAGAACAATTTTACGTAAATTGCAATGCATATATATTTTTCTGTAAAGTATTATTTGACAAATCCGATTTCGGTGTCATCCCCCTCAAAATAAATTTGTTCTGGAAAGCATTTCTATCTTCAACAATTCTATTGTTGCTGTTGAAAATTATTATAAAAATCATTTTAACACTTTGACCGCCATGTCAACCATTTGTGGGTGACAAAATTATTTGTCCATGTTTAAAACTAAATTTTTATATTAATATATTCGTTGTGAATGTAGCTGAATACAAGAAGGTTGAAAGCAAACCATTTGTCAAACATTTAAGATTTTCAATTGTTGCTTTATTAAATAAATTACTTTGATTTTGTGGAATTTTTGAGCTTGATAGTTTGGCAATTAAAGTGTTAATAAGGTTTTTCTTCAATTATTTGAACATTAGATTGATTTTGTATAATCATAAAAAGACGAGGTTTTATCTTTTACATTCTTATCGAAATGATTTTCAGCCAACTAATTTTTACGTTATTAACAGAAATTTTTTTATTCGCGATCTTTTTTAATAGAAACAAGTGATTTGCCAGGTTCCTGCAAACTATACGCAAGACGAAAGTGAATTATAGTTTATAGTTTTCTCTGCAACGGACAGTCCGTCAGGTATGTATTCTCGATATTTTCCGCATGGCTTGGGATCGAACGAATTTACATTTTCCATCTCAGGAGCAAGTTCCTCCGCTGTTAATCGACTAGGACGGCTCCCAAGGGCGCGCCAGGTGCGTACTTAGGGCGTCGCAATTGGGCGACAAGCTTGCGTTAATGGAAGTTCCGTGTCGGCTCCTGTTAATCCGCCACTCATCACTGCGACGCGCCAATTTCAAGGTGACGAGACGAGGCACGATAACGCCAACTTTATTCGCCTGGCTGCGCTTTCCTTCATTTCCAAACTACGCTATTTTTACCTCCTCCCTTCCCCTTCGTCGTCGTCACTGGACAAGAACAAGTCGCGTTGGAACGGTTGAAACTAGAGACTGAATCAGTATTTCGAGTATCGGTAAAATACCGGTATTTTTATGTTGCTATTGTGTACGTGATAATAATTCCGGTATATCAAAACCATATTAGGTTGGTATAAACTGTAGTAACTGCACTGACTAATATAGTTTTAACAGTAGAACTACCGCCAGTTCAGAAGAAGCCATTTCTAACCAAAACCAGACAAAGTGGCTGATCTTTAACACTAAACCTATTGACAAGGGAACATATTTAGATGCGAAAATCCGATTTTGATGAAACTTATGGGAGCTTATAACTTTATTGTATAAAAAAAAAATTTTTTTTAATTTTCTTGCGCGACTACATTTCCCATTGAAAAACACACAATTTAAAGAAAAATACAAATTTTTTCGTCCTCGAGTTTTCGAGATATCTCAAAAACACCTCAACTTTGAGGGCTGTTTTCAGCCCTTCAAAGTGGATGGTTGGTGATAAAAAGACATGTGTGAAATATTTTTCGAAGAACTATAAGCTCCCATAAGTTTCATCAAAATTGGATTTTCGCAACTGAATATGTTCCTGTATGAGCATTAAAATGAGTTGATGCATATTGTCTTATAAAAATGGCAAGATTTCATTTATTTGGATTATTTTTTATATTCATTACAAAGTATGATTGAACAAAGAGATCTATTGAGTCGGTCCCTGTGAAGGCCATTTTGTAACTTTAACAACTATAAAATAAAAAACTGAAAAGGATCATTTGACCCGCTGCGGCAGGCTTAATGTTAAAGTGTCAGAATTGCCTTTATATCATATACTACTTTGTAATTGATCGCATCTATGCTGTACATACTTTAATCGTATAACAAAGTGTCGTTTTACATACAAAACATCGAATTATCGAACGATTGCTCTTGCATCGAATACTGCAAATCTGGAGCAAGTATTAGTCATTAACTATTACCCTCGTCCTAGAAAACTGCGACATACGAGTTTATAAATAACGTATAAAACATCGCGGCATCGCGTTGGAAAATAAAGGTTCCGTTGTTATCTTTACGAGCCATTGGCGTATTATAATGAATGTTCATTAATCTTTCATTGTGAACTGCTGGGGAAATATACGAGATTGCGTGTGGGATCGCAGAGAGGGAGCGTGTGAGTCATCAAGCAGGAAAAAGGCAAAAATGAACTAGTGATGGACATGATCCTTTTCAACTACTATCGATTCTTTATAACAATGTATGATTCCATTTAACGCAGAACCCACCGAATATTAAAAGTGGCTAATGTACATTGATATATCATGTCTTATGTATTATATTATTATATATACAAATATACAAATATACAAAGATACAAATGCACAAACATACAGCGGCTCAAAGTAAAACTCGGACACTAATATTTTTGGGCCTTATGAAGCGATTGATAGGGTAGGAAAAGAATATAAACAAAAAATAAAGCTATTTATAGTAAGATTTATTCAAGGTTATATAAATTCACTAAAAACAAAATTTATTTACATTAAGCCATGAAAAAGCGTAGTTTCAAAAGTAATGGGATTTGACCACAAAATAAAACTCGGACAGTAAACAATTTTCTTGTAGATATGTACATATGTTTTATGCTATTTTTATTTGATATTAATATTTTGTTGGTATTCTTTTATTTGCTCTTGCAGCTTTTAATCGATTCGGCATGGACCGTACTAGTTTTTCGCAATACGAAGGATGAATATTTGACCATTCCTCTTTTAATGCTTTCGTTAAATCTTTAGCATTAGAAATAATATGGCTTTTCAATTTTTCTTCTAAATATGCCCATAGATGTTCGATTACATTCAAATCAGATGATTGAGAGGGATTTTCGATTACATGTGGGCAATTATAAAGTAACCATAAACGAACATTATGAGCCCGATGCTTTGTATCATTGTCCTGGTAGAAACTATAAGAATCGGCAATACCTAACTTTTTCACACTATCCCTTAAATTGTTCTTCAAAATCTGTAGATATTTTGTCCGATCCATGATCCCGTCAATAATGTGGAGATTTCCTGATTTAGCAGTTGACATGCATCCCCCACCATTATTGAACCTTCCCCATGTTTAACAGTAGGTCGTAAATTCTTTTCCTTCTACGCCTCATTAGATTTTCTCCAAACATAAGTTTGTCCATCGGATCGAAAAATGTTAAATTTATTCTCGCCTGTATATAAAACTGTCCTCCAAAATGAAAAATCTTTATTTTTGTACAATTTCGCGAATTGCAATCTTTTTGGACGATTTCTTTTACTCACAAATGGTTTCTTCTTAGCAACTCTCTCATTAAAATTATTTTTTCTTAATATAATCCTCATTGTTTCTGAATTAGCTTCTTTTCCTAAATATATTTTAGCTTCAGTAGCTAACTTCGAGACACTTAATTGTGGATTTTTTAAAATTTGTCGTACGATCCAACGCTCCTCGGATTCTGTGAAGATCTTCAGTTTACTTAGTTTTGGTTTATTTTCCACATTATTTCTGGATTTAAAGCGTTTTATAACATCATGAACTGTAGAGTGACTGCGTTTCACTATTGATGCAATACTTCGCACAGACAAACCGTCTCTAAATTGACTTATAACAAGTTCCCGGATTTCTAATGACGTTTGTTCACATTGTCTAGCCATTTTGAAAATTCAAACAAAATTTCACAGAAACTAACGACTTATGTCAACTAAAACTTACATAAAATGAAAATATGAAATATGAAGGGTGATTCCCCGTGTTTCATTTGTTTTTCCCACAGAATTATCAACTGTCCGAGTTTCAGTTTGAAGCTAGTTTTCATGACTTTTAACATTTCCATTTTGTTTTGAATTATCGTGAATAATTTATGTCTTTGCTTAATAAATTTTATATGGCCTTAAGTGTAAATTATTGAAGATAATTCTGTTCTTCATTTAATTTGTTTTCTTGTACTAATAATAACCTCAGAAAGTGAAAATATATATGTGTCCGAGTTTTACTTTGAGTCACTGTACAAACGTACAAATATACAAATATATAAATATATCATATATTGTAAGGGGTTTGCGTCTAATCTTTGTCACGGATGAAGCGTTCGGCGTACGAACGGATTCAAACGAACGTTAACAAACTTCTTTACTCATAGAACAAACAATAGTACACGGGATGAACGTAGAGACACTAACATAAACATAAACGTAAACAATATTCAATGACATAAATTTCAAACATTATAAATAGAAGTTGAAAAGCAATAATGAATTTCTTGAAAAATCTGGAAAACTATGATAAAAAGAAGAGTTATGGACTTCCGCAAAGTCTAAATAACCGAGTACGACGTACAATACTAAGACCAGCATAAAATTCTAAGATAACTGCAAGGCAAATTGCTAAAAGTGTTGGTGTAGACATTGATACAAAGAATGTGAGACGTGTTTTACAAAAATGCAAATACATAACGCGAAGAAAATTGAAGAAAAAACCTTGGTTAACTGTGCGACGTAAGATGAAGCGATTACACTATGCGGAACAGAATATTCATATGCGAAAGAAATGTGGTGGGTGCGGAAGAGGTGGTGGTGCAATGATTTGATGCGGTATCGGGTACTATGGTAAAATGGAAATCAAATTTATAACGGGAAAAATGAATAGCAAAATGTATTTGGAAATGATTAAAGAACAAACAAACACGTACGCAACCAGAGTTGCTGAAGAAAAGTTTATTTTTCAGCAGGATAATGGCGCAGTACACATTGCAAAAATAGTAAAAGTACTTAATCATTGAAAATTGTTGGGGAAATCTTGCCCGAGCTGTATATGGAAGTGGCAGACAATTTCGAAATATTGCCGAATTATAAAAATGTATTCAAGATGAGTGGCAGCAATTAAAGCAAAAAACTATTAAAAAACTATAAATCTTTGCCAAAGAGAATGATGGCTATTATTAAATGTAAAGGAGTAGCCACAAGATATTAAGTACTAAATATTATTCGTTAATTTATTGTTACACATAATTTTGTGTTATGATTTTATCCCAATATATTTTCTTAAAAGTTGTTTCTTTTTTTTTTTAATAAAATTGTATAGACTAGTGAAAGTCAATTCAATTTCGTTTGTGTATGTTTGAGGTACCTTGCAAGAATGCATAAAAATAAAACCTGGGTTGTAATGTTAAATAAATCAAAATTACGTTAATTTTAAAGTGTGCTATCTTTTTGTCCTGGAGTGTATTTTATTGATAAACTAATGCTTTAATTCACTCGCAACGTTTATTAACCCTCGCCCGGTATACAACAGCTGTTTCTTAAAGTTTCGGCATCGTTAGAAAAATGGCAATCAATTCGCGGAGGAATGGCACGGCATCATGGTATACATCTTCCATGATTACTACACAGTAAACGTGCATTTTCTATACAGAGAATTGCAGTTTCATATTTACATACTTGGTAAAGTACCTGAATCTAAATATCGATATGCCTAACATTGCTGGACCCTGCTGTACTAATTGTACGAGAAGACTACAAGGTAGTCTTACCGACGAGTCCTCTAGCAAGAGAACGCGAGATCAACGGACTTCGTCGCGACTTTATGGCCGGCGATGAATGACACGTTGTGCAGGCGATAACATGGACGAACCCGTAGGTTCAGCCTCTACCGTGACAACTGTACGTGACGAATCGATACGCTGTGAAGGTAATGATTGACAAGGCCAGCGTTGTATCTGTGAAGGACTGGCGGAGAAATGCGGGACGCCGCCGGCATTCGACACTGCATTTTTCGGAAGGTCGCCTCTGTGAGGTCGTTGACAAACGTATTTACTATTTAATTTACTAGTTACGAAGGCCAAGAAAATTGTGAGATCAGTACATTTTCGTCAAAAGACGCTACCACAACAGTAACGGTAGACACGTTTGATACTAGTCCGTAAATTATGATACTGTATCGAATATCGAGCAATAGTAATAAACTTTCTATGCACGAAAAGAAACGAACCAGATATAATGGTATTATTTTAGGTCAAAAAGTGTTTTTGTTAAGATAAGGAAGTTGTTCGATTCTGAGAAAAGTTCCGCTCGCCCTCCTGTCTCGCGCCTTTAGATATATTTAGTCTTTAGAAATCTTTAATTTTTAGAAATCGCGCCAACAAAGAACACGCAGGCCGACGCGAAAGTCGGCCACGATATGGTCCCCAAAAAGTCCCTTTTCCGATTTTAAGTCTGCTTCGAATAATTAGAGGTAATGCTAATCCGCGAGTGCCGCATCAAAGGCGTTCGAGGGTTCGAGTACTAGCATTGAAAAGGGGGCCATAAAACCATTCCGGGCGCTTCTCGGCCAGGTACCGTTCGCTAGGTACGCGAGAGCCCCACGGATTTGGACATCGAGCAGGCAAGGCATCCTTTGCTTTGTGCCGAACGTATCGACCATTTGAGTCCTTAGAAAAGGACACAGCCACGCCAAGGGCCTGCATAAGCGGCGGCCAAGGCAGCGTACGCCTTGAGCCGAACGTGCCGGATAATTGGGGCTTTTTACAATCGGACAGGAAAACGGTTAACCCTCTTGGGCCTTTGTCACCGGACTCAAGGCGCAAGGGGACAATAAAACTCGTCAAAATTCAAATTTGAATTCGTCAAACGTCCGAATCACGGGAATTTCCGCCGGGAAATTCCAAGGTGGATTGGAGGTGGAGACTTCCTCCTCCACCGACGAGGGTGGTCCAAGAAGATCCACCTCTTCCAGTCAACCAACGAATGGGGATCATTTTTCCCCCAAAAACGCATTTCGAAGGCCTCACGCGCCAAGATAAAATCGATGGTCCAGAAAAACGAAGGTCTTTTGCACTCTTGTCTTTGCTATACTTCTTTACGCCCGTTTCGTCTTTGCATTTTCTCTTCACGCACGTCTTTGCACTTTCGTCTTTTGCAATTAAGTCTTCATCAACGTCTTGCTGTCAGATCGAAACGCGCTCGTCAATCATTAAAGTTGTACGCGACATAACGAATTGTATTCTTGTTCACTGCACCGAAGTCACTGCTCCGATAATTTTAATCAGTCGCCCAAAGTTAATTCGGCCGGTGGCAGTGTTGTAAATATTAGAAATAAAGGATACGTTCAATCTACCTGGCTTCTAGCAATTATTTACAACACGAAATTCTACAGAAGTCGAAAATTATTCGACCGTTCACGTTTTACCTGCCGACACCCGTCGCCTAGCGTACGTCACCACCGACCGGGAAAACCCGCGCTCCCACTACCCTTAACGCTCCAAACAAAGGACAAAACTCAAGCAGCACCATTGGCCAATACTGGGTCACTGAAAGTAGTATATATAAGCAGCCAATGTATCCATACAAATCAGATTCGATCAAACAGCTCATGCAGAATCTTGTAAAGTACAAAAACACAGAATAAACTTCTATCCAAAATCTACAAGTTGATCGTCTCTCACGTGTTAAACTCATTCAGTCCCACACCAGTGGGTGGTCCTTCGATGTCAGTCGGCACCAAGTGCCAATATTCAAAGGATTTCGGCCACTACAGTGAACAAACCTTAACAGTTTTGATTTTAAAATTATTGAGGAAATGCACCGAGAATCCCTGCATTTGTAGAAAATTCTACACTTCCGAAATAGCCGATACCTTTCCTGGCAAGCACATTTGTTAAGGGTTCTTTTTAGGTATACCTGCGAGTACTTGTAAGTATAAGCAGGTTAAACAGTCCGTATCATGCGTCCGTCTTGTACACATTCTTCCAACGTGTTTTTCCTTCTAAATATACGGGGTGAGTCATCAAACGTTTGCACCTCAAATATCTTTGTTGTTTCTAAAGATACGTAAAATATGGTACGGACAAAATTGAATGGTACAATGGAGCTGACACGATGCTACAAAAAAATTTTGTTTTTATGTCATTTTTTTAGAGATATCAAGGTCACCTTGACTTTTTTAAATGGAACCACCCTTTTTTAAACACCTACAATGATAATCCCTTTCATTAAGAATTCGGTGGCTATATTATTCCAAGGTCATTCAAGGTCAAGGACAGAAATAACGTATAAGATTTAGAATATGAAAGCAGAATACGTTCATCATGGTTGAGACTTGTAGGAAATAGTAAACATATTATGGTCGTAGTTAAAGTAAACTTACTAAGGTCCTTCAATTTTATTGTTATTCAGCATTGTTATTTACTATCAGTATGTTTCCAAATGCGATTCCGCTATGTCTTATTCAATGACTGAAAAGTGTGATATGATCACGATTTACTGTGAATGTAGACAAAATGCAGTGCAGGCTCGATTACTTTATGAAGAAAGGTATCCCGAGCGAAACATTCCTTCTATACTGACTTTCATTAATACGTACAGGTTGTTTCGAAGTACTGGAGGTGTACATGCAAGACAGTACAAACGGAAGAGTCCTACGACCAATGATGACAATGAAATTAATATTTTAGCAGCTATAGCTGTCAATCCTCACGTGAGTACGAGAACAATTTCCCGGGAAGCAGGAATAAGTCAAAGTAGCGTAATACATGCATATGTAGCGTACATGCAAGTTATTGAAATTTGTGTAGAAATATTAAATTGGTGTCGAATGGCTAATCGATACATTTATAAAGTTTTACACTGGTATCAACACTTTGGTAAGTAACAAACTGGTTTCGATTTGTGAAGTGTCAGTATCGAAAAGTGACACTAAATAATGGTTAAACATAACTAAATAAAAATAACTAAAAATTGGTATCGAATTGATTGAATATCATCAATTGTACCGAAGTGGAATCGACGAGTAATAGCAGCAATTTTGTTCTTTTCAGTAATTATAATCACCAACAATAGTTACCATTTGAGCAAAATTTCGAATTAGGCGAAAGTTGCAGGTGGTCTGAATCGAGGGAAATCGAGGATAACAGGTCACCTTCGGACAAGTTTGCAAGACTTAACCCCGCTAACCCCCGTTTACCCCGTCATGAAAATCTTAGTGGCTTCACCACCATCGCTACCTCCACCAATTAGAGGAAACCAGCGAACTAAGAAAGAATAAACAATTTTGAAAACGAAGCTGCTCCGATCCGCGAAGCAATTAGTCGGAATTTAGCAGTAGTTGCAATCGTAATAGAACCTTAGTAATAACACTATTTCTTCTTCCTCGTCATTGTACATATCTTCCAGTTTACAATAAACTCTGTTATACAGTGGCTCACGAAATTATTCGTGCAATCTTTAAATCTAAACTTTTCAAAAATTGAACCAAACGACTTGACTTTTCTCGAGCAACCAGAAGCATTGATATACTAAGTGATATGCAAAAATAATTTCAAAATAATTCTAATTGGCAAAAATGACATGAAAGTGTGGCAGCTGTACCTCCTACCCTCACCGCCAGAGGGACAATAAGACAATCTTCCCGCTAGTATCTGATCCGTTTCCTATTCATATACATATACCGTCCTTAACCGCCTTCGGATATTCCAGCGTCTAAGACAGAGCCCCACTAGCCAGCCTCACTAACGAGTCCTCTAGCGGACCTAGTATGAAACGCTCCCGCCTTCCTTTTCTTCTTCTCTCTCTCTCTCTCTCTCTCTCTCTCTCTCTCTCTCTCTCTCTCACTCTCTTCCGCTACACCATTTCCAGCCGCCAAACGAAGAATAATAAAAGACATGTTTTAAAACATTTTTATTTCAACTATGCGTTATCTTTGCCTTTGCCGTTTTGCAAGATCTGTGTTAAATATACAGGGTGGTTGGTAACTGGTGGTACAAGCGAAAAGGGTGTGATTCTACATGAAAAAATAAGTCGAAAATATAGAATAAAAATTTTTCGTTTGAGGTTTTGTTTTCGAGAAAATCGACTTTGAATTTTCGACTTTCATACTTTAAAACAATTATTGGGATATG
>CM052083.1:20063326-20075564 GCA_028453745.1 Agapostemon virescens
CAAAGACTCGGAAGGATTCTTTTAACTCTTGATACCTCGATACTCTGGACGAGACTGAGGAAAAATGTGCAACGGAAAACCGTTGCTTAGGTTTGAAACCGGAACCGAAAGAAAAGGCCTGGGCATGAAATGTGTTTATGACCCCCCCCCCCCCCCCCGCCCTTAAGAGTCGGGGTACTGCCAGAGACCCATTGCTAAGCATAATAATCAAGCTCCGCGTTCCTGGCACTCTACAGTGTTTCTCAACAAAGAGATTATTTTTGCTTATATATATAATTAGATATGAAAAATCCAACAACAATCGAATACGTTAGAAAGTGTTCATAGAAATTTAATTAGAAGAGCATAAGTATGTGTTCGGCAGAATGGACAACATTTTCAGCAATTTTTGTAATAATAAACTTTGTGATTACTTCGTAATTTACGTGTCCCATCGAGACAACGGTCTACAGAGAGTTCCGTTATAACGAGACATGATCAAGTGCACGCGTACTTTGCGAAAATTCAAAGTCGATTTTCTCGAAAACAAAGCCTCAAACGAAAAATTTTTATTCTATATTTTCGAATTAATTTTTGATGTAGAATCACCCCCTTTTCGCTTGTACCACCAGTTACCAACCACCCTGTATACGTGCTGAAAATTTCATCGAAAGTGATTGATCAATCCCTGAACAACGAATATTATCAGATATCCCTCAGATTTAATCTAGACACCAGATATAACGCGAGCTGAAACATTTGCACGTTTTTACCACTCTACCGTTCTACTTACCAACACCTTGAGACCAGGCGCGACGACAACCCTCCGCAGCTACCTAAGACGCAGATTAGTGCGCTAGCCGTATCCGAAAACCGTATAAATAATGTTCTATCAGGGTCGAGGAACAGTCTGTTCGAAAGCATTTTTGTGCAATGTCTTCGGCGGATTAATTAGAAAATACAATAACCATTCTAATGGTACACAAAATGGCCGTATTGCCCTGCAATCGGTACCTGGTCGAAAGGTAACCCTTCGACGCGACCGTCGACGGTCTCCACCGACAGTTATGGTTATAGCACTTGGGCCACAAAGCCATCCGCACCATTGTGTGCAGATTTTCGAACATCGTCGCGCTACTCCGAAATGTCGTCCTTTTTTTCAAAAAATTAATTATCATCGTCAACCTGAAGAAAAGGCTTCCTCCTCCATGGAGGAAGGTTCAAAGAAGATCCTCCCTCTTCAGTGAAAATTAACGAATGAGGTGCTGTGTGCATCGTATCGGTCACACCCTCAAGTTGTCACACGGACGACACGAAGGGAAAAGGAAACGGACTTCGGAAAAAGCGATTAGAATCATTTTGACTATTGAGTCGAGCAGAACCAATTTGACTTTCGAGTCAATCACATCGAATCGTTTCGACTCGATCAACTGTCGTGCGAGTTGATCAATACTGGAATCTTTGACCATCGTTCGGGTCATACGATAAATAAATTCGACTAACGTTCTAGTCAAATTTAGAATTTCGCGAAACACACCATCGTTTCGGGGTGTATGTTACGTTCTGTTAAAGATCTATCGCCGCGAGATCTTCCTAACTTTTCGTACTCTGTTTCACGGTCCGCCGGAAAACATTGAAGTAGCCGTCCAATATTAATTTAGTCGACGGCATTGATGAAGATCGAAGAAAATTTGTGAATCGCTCGTTGCTTTATTCCGATATCGAGAATTGCCACGCGTTTTACGTCTTACAAACGCAATCGCGCTATCGGGAATTTACAACTCCGTTGAAATATGCGACCGCGAGAAACGGGACGTTACAAAATGACTTTTTGGAGAAACTGCCTGCTACGACAGGGTTCGAATTGTATTATGTATTTAACAGACTAAGGAAATCGGTAAGGTAGATGGTGTCAGTTGAAAGCCAATGAGGTTTGTCGATATTCTTGAAGGGTCCGTGATTTTCTATAGGCTTTAACTGTTGAATATTAATTGCTCGAGAAACGTCAAGACAAATGGTCCAACCTTAAAAACGTTATTTAGATTTAAAGAATGTCCGAATACTTCTGTGAGCTACTGTGTATTCCCGTTAATAATCTTGATGATTCCTCGGCCAATTCCTACAAACTGTATCTACTACTATATCCCGTACTTGCTAAAGTAGCGTGTAATAGAATTTTATCAACACTTGACTTAACTCTTTGCGATCGTATGTCTACTTACAGCTACCAAAGCTTTTATGCCGTACCAGTCGTATGTCTACTCTCAGCCACCATAGCAAAGAACCATACTGATCTTATATTATATTAAGTCGCCAAGCTTCGGAGATACGTAGAATTCGAAATAACATTTTACAAATTGTGTTTAAGTGCAATTAGGAATTTTCGCCTCTTAAAATATTTTTTAAATTATACTGTAAAATGGCAAGAAGGAAGTTATCGAAAGAAGTATACCGTGAAATTTGAGAGCAGCGATGACGAATTTTATTTTGAGTCTTTGAACACTGACTTTAATATAGAAAGTAATAATAGTTGTCTTGAAAATATTTATACCAGTGATTCTGATAATGGCATAGTCCCGGTGAAGCGACAAGTGATGCAATTAGAAATGTTCAGCGTTAATGAAGTAGAAGAAGATTATGAAAATGAGAATAGTGGTATAAATGATTTTGGAGATTGCTTTGAAAGATACCACACGATGGAGGACTATAAAATATAATTTTTACATAAAATTAAAACATACTATTTTGTTACACAACGAAAATTAATTCCGACCAGCCTGACAGCTACGTGTAAACTTAAGACGATCGCAAATGGTTAATTATCTATCGTCAGTCTGACGATGTATCTAGTACACGCTCAGATACTTGTATTAGAAACCTATTCGTTAATTGACCGTACACTTGTGTCTAGAATTGTCATCGTAACTGACAGCGTGCTGCGATCAAGTGGTACACTGTCGTTTTTGAGATATTTTTGTGCATGCTTAGTCGGAAGAATTAGTTACGGACTTGGGTACGGCTGGAAGTCAAGTATTTTGTTTTCGAAAAGGGAAACAGACCAGCCGAACAAGGGATCTTTGTGCAACGTCTTACGAGGCTTCGTGGGAAAACGAAATTACGAAGTCAGTAGGCATTGTATAATTTTAGGATTACGCCCCAAACTGGTGATTCGTCCCCCATTTATCCGTACCAAAGGAAAAATCATTTTCCGAACTGTGGTAGGAACACACCGAGATGAATTCGCCGGATCCTGAGACCACGACGACAGAACAGTTTAGAACTTTGAATGTGTACGTATGGTAGAAAATTTTTAACCACGAACTAGGATACATCTACAGGGTGGTCCACGCAATTGTTTCAAGTCATAACTCCGTTCTTAATGCATTTACGAAAACATTCCAAAGGAGAAAGATAAATGGTTCGAAGAGCACTACATCTGTAGCCCTTTAAATTCTTTTAAGATGCAGCAGTGCATGTGCAATTAACAATTACATCATTTCTTTAAATATAAATGCATTTTTTTACACGGATCGATTCTTCTGTTCATTCTACGTAAAAAATTATTACAGTAGCTTCATCCGTATCGAGTTAGTGTTGGACATGCCTTACATGCTGGAGATTCAATAAGACGTATGCAATTTTATCAATTTGTTTTAAACCAAATTCAGATGAACGAAGATTTCCCGCGGCAGATTTTATGGACGGATGAATTTACGTTCACCAAAAATGGTATTTTTAATCGTCATAATGAACATACATGGGCAAGAAGAAATCCATTCTTTAGGAGGAACATACATTACCAAATAAGGTACACTATTAATGTATGGTATGGGATTTTAAATACCAATATTATTGGTCCATACTTCATCGATGGTGCCCTAAACGGAGAAAGGTATCGGCACTTTTTGGAATTTGAATTGTCTTCTCTTCTCGACGACATTCCTCTCCGAGACAGGCTAAATTGTAAATATTTTCAACAAGATGGTGCACTGGCACACAACTCACAAGTGGCCATGCGGTTTCTAAAAAATAAGTGTTGCAATAACGTTATCACAACAAATACATCAATACGTTGGCCAGCCCGTTCACCTGATTTAAGTCCTCTTGACTTTTTTCTGTGGGGTTATTTGAAAGATAGAATTTATTCAAATCCCATAGATTCTGTAGAGAATCTGAGAGAAAGAATCATACTGGAATGTGCAGCAATAACTGCAGATAATTTAAACGCAGTTATGCAAACAATAAAAAAAGTTATTAGAAATGTTTAGAATGTAATGGAGAAGCGTTTGAGCATCTTTTTCAGTAAAGACATTTTTTGAAAATATCCCGAGATCTAATAATTTTTTCTATCTATCTAAAAAAATATGCATTTCTATTTAAAGAAATGATGCAATTGTTAATTGCGCATGCACTGCTACATCTAAAAAAATTTTAAGGCCTACAGATGTAGTTCTCTTCGAACCATTTATCTTTCTTCTGTGGCATTTTTTCGTAAATGCAATAATAACGGAGTTATGACTTGAAACAATTGCGTGGACCACCCTTATACAGCATTTTGAACTTTGAACTAGTGCATATCTATAGAGTATTTTGAACTTTGAACTTTTAGAACTGTAAAACGTTTTGAAACTTTAAACCCTTATATACAACAGATGTATATTTGCGAGTGCAAAATACGCCAATCTATTGTGCTAAAATAGAGCGTTATTGCCTTGAACCAGCGACAATTCGGACGGAACAAACGCTCGAAACATTGGTCCTTCGAGCCGGATAGAATCATTGGTCGTTTCAGCCGGATAGAAAGATTGTTTCGTCAAACGCTCGAAACAACTTGTAAACATTTATGGGTAACATACGAAAAAAATAGCGTACTGTCGTCGCTTCTTAGTTATAAAAATAAATACTAGGGAACATAAAGTTCCTTTGAATTCTAATTCCACGAATACCCGCTACGAAACACTGAATTTGCATAAAACATTTGCAGTCAACTAGTTCGTTTTCGTGTTCCTCGGCCAGAGAGCATTGGCGGCTCGGCCCGGCAAACTATAAAATGAAATTTCATTTGCATTCATTACTCACCCGCAGCTGCATGACAATTTGATTGTACGCCCAATGCCACCGTTGCTTCGCCGTCATCTCCGGTCGTTCCTTTAACTGCGTAGGCACTGGTACAACTCCATCTATATCCAAAAGTTCTTCGTCCGGAGGTTGTTCGGGTGGACTTCTCGGAGGGGTGTCCATTTGAACACTTTCTTCTAACGAAGCTTGCTTCGATATGCTCCCTGTTCGCAAACAATAAATAAATGTATTGTAGAAAAAGTATACGGCAATATTTCAATGCAAAGTAGAAATGAGCAATGAGAAGTAAAATGATTTTTTAATTGAAATGCACGTAAATTATTAAATGTTAATATCGAGTACAGAAATCACTTGGTATTTTCGATTCGACCATGTTACGAAATGTGAAATACTCCTGTAATTTTTATTTAACACAAAAACCACAAAACCTTAACATTGGCTAATCGTTATCGTTTAACGGGTCGTTTCACGCGAAATCGAACAGTTTCCAGATTTTGTCCAAATTTAATTATGTTTAAAAATGTTTAATTTAAATTTAAATTGTTATTCGATGTCCTGAAAATTGTTGTATGTTGTAATTGTTGAAAATTGTGCTTTACAAAACATGCGAAATAAAGTGTCAACCGTTTTTCATAAAATTTAGATATTTGAACATACGAACCGATGGAAGCGAAAACTTACAGCGAAAACAGAAAAGTATCTAGTGAAAACGTTGGTGATTGAAAAATGTGTTCAAAAGGGTGATATTCAAATTATTTCAAGTGAACGGTGCAACGAACGGCCGACGTTCGAGCAGCGATTGAGTCACCATTTTTAAAATCGGATCTGTAAAGAAGAGACTCTGGGCTATATCCTTACTTTTTTCCAATTTATTTTTTAAAAAATTGCAAAATGAATGGTGGCAAAACATTTTTCTTCAAGCGACAACGTTCTTACTAGATACTCTTCTATTTTCACTATAGGCTCCTAAAAACTCGTTTTCCTACGTTTATATGTTCAGATAGTATAATACCATGGAAAAAGGTTGGCACTTTTTGTTTACATGTCTGTAAAAGCAACAATAATTAAAATATGTATGACTAAAGAATACAACACATTTGAATATGAAGAATATCTGAAATTCTACTTTGAAAAGTGTCCGATTTCGCATGAAGTAACCCAAATAAGGACAAGATTCAATTTACACAAATTCTGTACGATTTTTATCACCGTGTGTGATTAAATAAAGAAATCTACTAAATCGTTTCCTACGAAGGTAATTTTATAACTTGAATAATTGTATACTCGTATTTACGGTAACACAGCCGAACAGAAAGTAAGTCAGGTACTCCTATTCGCGTAGTTCAATCGAAGATAAATATTTAAACCCTCGAGCTTTGAATTTTGGACAGGGATTGAAAAGATTCGAAAAATAACTGTTCTGAACTGTTATGCATGGTGTCGCGTAACTACCGGTACAACCGGATAGGAACTGAATCTATGTTAACAAATAAATCGAAAATGTAGGATAAAATTTTTTAAGAGAAAATTTTCTTTCCCATTTCTACATTGATTTAAACAGATTACAGATACTGTATTCATTGTATGTCTCTTTTGTTTTAATCAGTAGCGTTGATTCTTTCGTTTGTTTTAATATACGAATCAGGAGTGTGGTTATAAATTATCTATCACTTTAAAAGATTTTAACACTTTAAATGCCACACAAATGCACTTGAAAGTCACAACACTAAATTGGAGTAACCAATTCGATAATGGACAAATTGAAGAGACAAAATCATAACTATTATGTTGTAACATTCTCGCACCTCGTAGCTTCTAATCAAATTTTGTTTACACAATAAAACGTCGTAAAATTTAATTTTTTCCATTTGGTATGAAGAATTGTGTCTATTACACGTGAACGACGTGACATTCAAGATGTTAACAACTATAACAACGAGTATTCCACTACATTCTTTTTATACTGGTAACACTATTGTTTTAAAGATACGACTGTGTTTAACGCGTTAAGTGCCACGCCGATTTTGCCTTATTTAGGTATTCACCGATATTTAGGTACGTTCATTAATTTATTAATAGAACGTAATTAGTTAAGGTTCATATCGTATTTTATACTAACAGTCATTGGCGACTATCGCGGTCTGGACGGAATGATTAGCTAAACTTTATTTAACATTAGAACTAAAGAACAATAAATCCAACGATATACATTGCTTTGTAATAATAATGAAACTCTCCCTATTCGAACTTCATACAGTTTTTTTCGTAATGTATGGTTTCGTCAAAAAAGCACATCCAAAAATTTCTGTTTATTTATTACACTACGAAATTTCATTTTATTTATTTCGTAGTGTCACACGATTGACGACTATAATAGCCATTAACACTAGAACTACCAGCCAATAAATCTAACGATATATATTGCTTTATAATAATAACGAGATTTATTGTAAGGTATACGTTATTAACCCCTTAACTTGTATGCTCGAGTTAATTCAAGAGCACTAAACAGGCCAAACTGTGCACACTCGAGATAATTCGAGCGGCATTGTATTTTATGCTGCTATAATTGTTCACACTCGAATATAATCGAGAATTGAAAATAACAATGTGAAAGCAAAGAAAAAAAATCGTTTTATTGATATTTATCATTTACATGGGATTCTAAGCTATAACACTTACTTATTCAAGAATAAAATATAGCCTTTTTCCATGAAAGAAAAGCGCAGTATATCAAAATTCTCCACCAAAAGAAAAGTTGAATCAGGGGCGGTAACAAATTGAAACCTTTGAAGATGTGGATTTGGTTGGATATTGCTTATCTACTTCCAATCAAGAAAGATAAAAAAAGTCGATGTACGTGTAACATTGCAATATTCGGCTTTCTTCTGCAATGTGGATCAGAATCCAAAATTAAAATAAAAATTTTTATTATTTTTGTATTTTATTGCCAAGACAATGTTCTAAATTGTGTTTTTTTACATTTAAAAAATTGATTTTTTGTCGTTTTTTTAAAACTGTGCGTTAAGGGGTTAAAGAAGTACATCCAAAAATTTGTGATGGAACCATTTTTATAACTCCAATAATTGGGGAAGAAAAAATTGGGAACCAGTAATTTTGCCTGGTTTGGTAGTTTTAGTATTAAGTAAACGCTAAACTTTATTTAACTAACTGCTAAATTCTCCGTCCTGACCGCGTTAGTCACCGGTGGCTGTTTAACTGTTTAACTGTTTAACGTGTTAAGTATAATATTGTCAACGTTCTATCAATTACAGACAAAGTGCAGTAAAAAATTACTGCAGTAAGGATTACTCGTTGCTAAATGTAATACATCGGATACAATATGTCGTATAATTGCTGTGACTGTCATCTTACCACGGGGACTGTCAGTGTGTGATATTGGCGGTGAAGTCTTGAACGTGTCCACCAACGAGCCTTCTCGAGACCCACGAAGCATCGTTTCATCTTCCCGTTCGTATCTTCGAAAGCAAACAGTTAATCGGTTTCAATGTGTACTCGTTTTACGCATTCGCGGGCATGTTTTACAAAAATGTATGCAAACGAACAGACGAAACTTCTCGGGAACTATTACTAATTTTATATGCGACAGGTGCAAACGTTAAATGAAATGCTCAGAAGAAAATCAATGTGTTTCAATTTTCACAAATCAATTTATCTGAACCGCAGCAATTCAGTTTTACTTATTTCTTTATGGTTCAATTTATCGATATGCTACCAGTTGATAAATATATGCTACAACGCCTCTGTACGAATCAGCTCTTCCTTAAAAATAAATTTGAAAAGTATCAAAGAAACTTCTCTGTTGAATTTTCTTCTATTCGATGCTTGAGCCGTTTATTTTCAAAGTGGTCCAAGTCCATTTATGTTAAAATCGAGATAATTTAAGGGTCTGCGTTTTAATAAATTTAAAAATATTGGTAACTGACAAAATTATTGAATAATATTTTTGTGGTTATAAGAGCGTACAATTTATCAACCCACTTAGCATTATTAATGTTCTTTAAAAAAATAATATATTTTTGATGACCATAAATGGGCTAAAGCTACTTTCATAATTAATGTTATAACTTTTCTGATTCTGAAAAACTGAATTTCCGTTTAAATAAAAAGAAATATATACTATTTTATGTTATAAAATTAACAGCTATTCAACTTTTGACTTTCTTTAACCTAGAGGATTCTAAATTTCATTTAGAATTGACATATTTTTTATGACTTCGTAATATTTCTTAGGGACAAACAATAAATTGTTTCTTCTTAACATCGTTTCTACATGTTCGAAGTCTCTATCATTAGGTAGAAATGAATATCCTGATAATAGGTATATCCCTGTTATCATGCTAGTTTGATCACTCATAGCTTATTATTGATAATAGTGATTAACAAATTATTTACAGGAGACTGTTTTCAACGTTTATGATTGGCAGTTGAGAGTCTCTGAAAATATTAATTGAATACATTCTCGAGTTTGGCCGTAAACTAACAAGACCTTATGAACAGTCTCATCGTTTCTCTCTAGACTTTTAAGTTCCTTTTTAACGCTAAACCTACCGGGTCTTGAAAATGGTACATACAGGATGCTTTATAAAAATGACAAGAATTCATTAATTTAGACTTTGTGCAGTTCCAATTTTAAACTATGCTCCACTAAAGCGACTGGTTAATTCATTTATCATAAAAACATCTTTGTAGTTTCCACAACTGTAAAATAAACATTCTGGGAAAGATTATTTCACCAGTGGTGGTAGGTTTAGTGTTAATACGTACAGTGGATAAATAAAGTATTTGTACATTTTAGAAACAAATAGATTTTTTAAAATTGAAACAAAAAACATCAGTTTTCTGAGATGTTACAAAGATCAGTTTTCTAGATATCGTGTAAACAATTTGTTTAAAGTTGCAGCAAGTCGGAATTGCAAAGAAAGAGGCGAAGGTTACCATTTTTATCTGTTTTATATGTGTCTGTAATGGAAATTTAAGAGGTGCATTTTTTAAAACTAACGAGTGCACAAAGTTTCGTCGAAATCGGCAAAAATCCTAAGAACGTACGATTTAAATGAATCAGAAGTACTAAATTCAAAGATTTTTGCAACTTATTATACCTGTAGTTCTTTTATGTGTGCACCATTTTCCACGAAACTTTGTACAAGTTCATAATATACTTGTCCCTACAGAGGCATGTTTTAACTTTCCATTGCAGGCATAGATAATAAAATGAAAAATTCTAACCGCTACTATTTTGTTTGCAATTCCATTTAACACTAAACCTACCACACAGGGTTAAATGACCCTCTCCAAATTTTTTATTTCACAATTATTGAAGTTACAAGATTGACTCTATAGAAATTGAATGCATACATTTCTTCATTCCATCATATATTATAATAATAAATAAAGTTTAAATTAATTAATTCTTGCTATATTTATAACGCCATATTCCTTAGTCAATTTTACAACTGGCTAAGTTTAGTGTTAATAGCAACATTTAAAAAAATTATTCACCAATTATCTAGTAAATGCAACTTGTGAAATCTGAAGAACACTCAAGTCGTTTGTAGTGAATACTATACCCACTGTGTAACGCAGTCATTGAGAATGGCACCAACAAGCTTTCTCTGAGTAACGTTGTGAATACAAAAATATATTTAACCGACTTCTTCGGTGCCAGGTTTAGATGATGGATTAACCCCTATTTTGCTTACTTTCTCTATTTTACAATTCCAGAGGCGTTGCAATACCAGGCTAAAGCATGAAATTACCTTTCAATAGGATCCGCTGTGATATAGTCATCGGCGACTGTAGTGCTTAGAGCAACTTCCGGTTCTTCGATGGGCTCTTGGTCTTTCGAGTATCCGCGCTGGTAACTATCGGTCCTTGAGGTATAGCTGCCTCTATTCTGATACGAGTCGGTCCTGGTCAAAGGCGGTTTGAATCCTTCCTGCGTGGTCGAGGAGAACGAGTCTTTCCTCACTTGTTGTCCGTACGAGTCTCTCCTGGCATAGGCATCGTCGGGGAAGTGATCGGAAGAGTAAGAGTCTCTTCTAGTAAGTTTTCGTTTCTGCGAGTGCTGGCTGATTTGCGAGTGCTGACTGAGATGAGACAGCTGAGAGTCCTTCCTTTGCGGATCCTTAGGTACGATTTCCGGATACTCTTCGTCCTCGAGCATATCCTCCTGATAGGAGTCCGTTCTGGTCAGTCGTTTGCCGTTCGCAGGGGTGGTCGTGTGAACCATGGCCTGCACCATCACTCTGTTCGCATGATTTACCGCTGCATGGGACATCATGGTGGTCACAGGTTGCACCGTAGTGGTCACCGGAGGCTCGATGAAGTCGAGAACAGCAGGAGCGGTGTCGCTGATCGGCGGGTAATCGACGATACCTGTCTTCTGCTGGACAGCTGTATCGATAGGCTCGTTCAACTCGTCTGCCCTGGAGTCCAAGGTGTGCTGTTGGATCAATTGAATCGGCTCCTGTTTCGTGAACACCTTCTTGGTTAGGCTAGCCGACGACGCGTCTTGGCTCTCCTGGGAAGTATAATAGTAATCCGAGTCGCCAGAATGGTAACCGTTGGCTCTGGTCTGGCCCCTCAGCGTGGTTCCCGACAGCTCCTGCGCTTGGCTCAGTTTCCTCTCCGTGCTAGCGGCTGGACTCTCTTTGAACGAGTCCTCGAAGGAACCGTGATAGGAATCTTGGTACGGTTCCTTGTACGGTTGTTGGTAATCTTGATACTGGTCTTGATAGTCGCTCTTGTACGTCGTGCTGACGGTATCCGCTTCGCTGTACGGTGTCTGGTAGTCAACGTAGTCTTTGTCTTTACCGTAACTCTCGTCGTAACTACTTTGAGACGTGACCGGCACCTGCTTGTACGGCTCTTCTTGTCGGTAGCCGTCTTGTTGGTCGTAGGTATCTTTGTACGTATCCTGCTGGTCGTAAGTATCCGTAT
Source organism: Agapostemon virescens (assembly GCA_028453745.1). Lineage (NCBI taxonomy): Eukaryota > Metazoa > Arthropoda > Insecta > Hymenoptera > Halictidae > Agapostemon > Agapostemon virescens. The sequence continues at coordinate 20,075,348 of CM052083.1, forward strand.
AAACATTTTGCTGGCCGTAAGTATCCTGTTTGCTGTAAGCCTCTTTGTACGTGTCTTGCTGGTTGTAGCTGTCGTAAGTTTGCTGTTGGTTGTAAGCGTCTTTGTACACTTCCTGCTGATTGTAAGTGTCTTTGTACACTTCCTGTTGATTGTAAGTATCTTTGTACGGTTCTTGCTGATTATACGTATCCTTGTACGGCTCTTGCTGATTATACGT
>CM052083.1:20094896-20118899 GCA_028453745.1 Agapostemon virescens
ATTTTTTATACCACTTTAGAGTTCTTCTCAAAGGACTGCTATATGCACTCATTTGGTCCGACAAGTCAATAGAGGTCTTTACTTTATCATATTCAGCCACAATTTTAGGTATGAGGCAAAATCCTCTTTTTGTTTTCACATTTATCATTTCGCTTGAATGTTTTGTCGACAGGACCAAAACTTCTCTCTTGTCTTTCCATTTCAGCACTGTAATACCATTATTATTTTCTTTGGCGATAATTTCTCCGCGTTTCAATTTAATACTTATTACTTCTATTGGGTTTCTTTTACGAGGTGTTCGAAGTATACCAATCAGATGTGTATTTTTGTCTATCAGCTTATTTGCCACATATACACTGGTGTACCAATTATCAGTACACAACGTATGACCTTCACGAAATAAATTGTTAGATAAACACATTACAATATTTGACGGTGTTGTGTTTTCCTTGTCAAGAGTATTTCCAGCGTAGACATGAAAATTGTATGTGTATCCATGATTACAACACAATTTAAATATTTTTGTGTCAAATTTGTGTTTTTTCTGCTTCAAATACTGCCTTGAATATGATTCGCCCGCGGAATGGGATTAGTGATTCATCAATGCATAGTACCTCGGGTGGATCATAGTATTTTCGAAAATTTGTACTTAGTTCGTCTATGATAAATTGAATTTTTGACAGACGACCAGATGCGTGATTTACTTTATTATTTGCAAAATTCAGCATTCTCATGAGGATTTCAAATCGATCTCTGCTCATTACCTTTTGCGGGAATGTTCGGGCAAACAGTGGATTTTGAGTCCAATATAAACGTAAGGATAGAAGGTTCACTATTCCCATCCATATTAATAGCCCAAATAAACGCTTCATCTCATTCCTGTTCGTTGGTATCCATTTATTCGAACGTTTAGAGGAAATTCTTGATTGAGCAGCATAAATATTTGTTTGCTCACTAACGTGTTCAAACATTTCGTCAGTGACAAAAAGTGTATAAAAATCTTCCACTTTGGAAGATTGCCTTTTGGATCAAACCATTCATTTTGATCACCGGATTCGTCAGTAATTATGGCAGAACTGTCATTATCAAGTTCCATTCAATGGTCTAATGAATTATCGTCTTCCAACAATGACAATCGTGATACTCCGCGACGTCGATGTTTGGATGATAAAAATAATTCACTCGACGTATCACTATCTTCTTCTATTCCAGACATTTTCAGATTTATGAACAATAAATACTTTCAAAAACCAGCCAAAATTTTCTATTCTCAAATCGACTTTATACTTCCGTGGCTTTTTAGTAACTGATCGTCTCTTCGCCTTTTTGGAGTGCGCATACCAGTGCATTGCCCGCATTTTTTCAGTCCAGAGGAAAAATTTCAAACAAAGTAATTCTTTATTCATTCTCCCCATCCCAAAAATCATTTGAGCGCTCGCCGTCAAGTACGTTGCTCGTAATTGCTTGTTGCCGGCCAAATGGAAAGAACAGGAATATTGGCGCCGCACTCAACGTGTTAATGGTCTAGACATTTTTATATTTCTCACAGATATCTTCATATACTAAATAGAAAACAAAGTACATTATCCCGAACAATTTGACCTTATGCAATCAATTCTGGAATATTGATTTCGCACGCAGACGTCGTCTCTGAAAGGATAATCGTGTTCTCGTGATTTTCAAGTACACAACGAGAGTTCACTTAAGGGTTAAAACATGCACAAGGGTGAACGCACCCGAAGGTTCGCAACAGTTTTATTAATAAAAGTCGTTGACCCGGTCGATCCTCGTCCCATAATGTCTCGCTGATTACAAAAGTAAGGGAATCATCGATGAATTAATACCTGATGGTCGTCCCTCTCGTAGCTATTTTCTCTCGAGGTTTCGAGAGATCTTTGAGGGGTGGCCAATTGGTTGGCAGCGGTACGAAACTGCGAAGCCGAGCTGTTTGCACCTTGTCCTCCTACTGGATAATTCAGATCCGACGTATAGTCTGAATCCTCCGAGTAACCGGCTGAAAGTCAATTAAAATTCAACGTTATTACGGCAACAAACTTATCCACCGGGACGAATATCCACCGAAGGATAACAAAATTGACCAAAACGGTGCCATCGGCGAGATGTCAGCTTACTTACAAAATCGTATTCTCGCCCTATCAAAGCGAACATACTCGAGACACCGAAATGTTCGTTATAAATCGCCTGGTCCCGATATTTCCGCGAAATTCCATTCTCATTAGTTTCCCTACATCTGCTTTGTAACGCGGACAGGTAAAAACCGGACCGAGGGGCGAGGGGGGAGGGGTCGTAACAACGGACAATAGCTTTCTGTTATTTCCACGGGAAATTTATTGTCGTTTGAATTCGCGGCTTTGATTCATAATTTCTTTCCCGAGTTTAGAATTGGTCGATATTGGAATCCGAGAACAGAAACAGAGTGCAACAGTGGGATACAGACAGAAATAGTGAATGTCCATGCGAGTTTGATAACATCTATGCATAATACTCGTCGTGTCGATGGGGGGGGAAAGATTGACAATTTTTTACGAGGTGAATAATGAAGATGTATCGAACGGGGTGAACGGAATAAAACAAGTAGATCGATGAGATTCTTTCTCTGCGGAAATAAGAGAGGGAGCACTGTTAAACTGTTACCATGCTAAGGGCGTAGTGATCATTGATGACGAGAGATCTTCAGGGTAGTGGGTGGAACTTGTAGGGGATAAGTTACCAACAGGTAATTCGTCGGTCGATAACGACAATAGAAGCGGCATTTCGTGTTGCGATTCGTCGGATGAAAATGTCCGCCCGTATGCGTCCGCCTGCATGCCACCGATTACGATCCGTGGATAATACAATTGCAATCGCACGGACCGCCCTTGTGCTCGCTGATCGCGCTGATAATCAGCGAAAACAATTTTAATATGACTGCGCGAATCGTTCTCGTACGCGCGGAAACCAACCGCGTCGTGGATTCGTCGGCATGAGAATACACCGTACGACAAAACTACGATCTGTTACAGCGATGTTAGGATACATTTAATAAAACGCTAACTATTCAACTATTGAACGACACGGCTTGAATTGCTCTCGAGAAGTTAAGACTAATTGTTTTGCTATATTTCGCGAAGAAGGTATCTCGAAGAAAAATTGCAGGCGAACCGAGCTGAATTCCGAAAATTTCATCGAGATGAAAGATGAAAAGTACTCTTACACCCTTTGACAATGAACAATTTTTTTGAATGTCGAGCGCATGGCTTGGACGTTTCTTTCCGAAATGTTAGAAGAATTAGTTTTTTAACTAATGAATAAATGATTTTTTACAAAATTGCTATTGGTTACAATTTTGAGAAAAAGCTTCTCGATTTTTGACGTTTGCATGTGTGCCTATATTGAACGATTCAAATCATGCTCCTTGTAAATTCGAATCAGTTACATGCATGTACAAAGTTTCAACGAAATCGGTTGTCGAGATGTAAAAATCTTCGGATTTTGCATTTGCGATTCATTTAAATCGCAGTTTCTTAGAATTTCGGCTATTTTCAGTTAATTATGTCCTATGACCGTGTAGATCGATTTTAAGACACAGATAGAACTCGTAAAAATCACGATTTTTACTTTTTTTCTATGTAATTGTGACGAATAGCAATATTTTCAAACAATTATTTATCCAATTTTCAAGAAACTAATGCTTCTAACAACTCAAAAAAAAAACTCAAGCCGCTTGGTTTAAATTACAATTGAAGAACAATTTAAAAAAATTTCTTTTAGCAACTGTATCCTATAACAGTTACAACTTAATCTTAATAATTTACACCTCATCACAATGTTCATTGATTCAGACGAAATTGACAGAATATATATATAATTCATACAGATCTACGAAACTTATCTTTTTAAATATTTAATACAAAACCACATAAAGAAGTTGAACAAAACAATGTTTAGCATTTGCTTTGCAATTTCGGTCAATTGCAATTTTCTCTGCATTCCTTTTTCACGTCGTATGGTAAACCAATTATTCTAACTTCTTCAAATAAATCCAAAGGCGTATGATTTAATATTGAAATGATTGTCGTTTTAAAAGTGTTCCAATTTTACTGTAACAAATTGTATAAACCTTATTCTTCCTTTATTTTTAATATTGTTGTTTACATCGTATAGTAACTTTACACAGTCCTATCTCACAGTTGTAAGTTTTGAGAGTAATCATCATTATGACTATCACTATCATTATCACTAAATAACTTTAATCTATAACATTCTTAATTAAGTTGATTAAAATTTTCAATTAGCTTTTCTTCCACGCGCCATTCGTAGCTGTTCATAACATTCCGCTATTCGATTAACTAATTACGCAGCTCGTTAAATATTTCTCACAAATTTTTCGCTTTGTCTCTATAATAAAGACTGTCTTGTAGTTCTGTTGAAGCGACAACAGCGTATCCTAGCTTTAAGAAGTAGAACCATATAAAGTGTTACTGCACGATTTAAATAGCAACATTAGGAACGAAGGAAGAAGAAAATTGTTACTGTGAATTCTTTTTATTCGTTTGTTTATGCGTTCTATAGTTTTTGTCGCGAGGTGTAGTCATCTAGGCCAAATTATTCTGAAAAAAACATGAGAAAAACGCGCCGCAAAAGAACAGTGAAATAATTATTGCTACCCCATGAATATATTCATTTGGAGCCGCGGCTACACTTCTTCGTAAAAGCTACATAAGACATATTAACGGCTCTCATGCACGCACCCCTATAATATTCTCCCGCGGCATTTGAATATTCCATGGTAAAATGAAAGTTCGATACGAGTGAAATAAGATATTCGAAAATAATGCAGTCAAAGTGAGAAAATCTCTTGAATTCTGGAGATTTCAGTTTGGTCGATGCTTCATGCGAATCCCAAATGATTTCGCGAAGCGTCATTATTCGACAATTTAATACTCCATTGTTGACCCGATGATTTTAATTGCAAGTCACATATGTTATTATTAAAAATTGTATTTGTACTTGAATTACGCGTACTTCAACAAATGAAAAGGCTAAGTCGGCAATTGAATATCGAAACCCCTTACGGCAACCATAAACCGAGAACATTGCTTTATTAATGTAAGCGTGAATATTTTCTTAATAGTCAATACGAAATTCACGGGATTGGCAAATTTAAGACGCGAGATATTCAGTGGATAATGAGAATTTTTTTAACAAATTTTTGTTCTGCGCAATATAGTGTGGTTAGGTACGGAAAAGAACAGTATTTTTTATACCTAAGAATAAATTATTGTGATCGAGCGATTTAGTTTTAATTTTTACTGGCAAATATTGAAAACATTTTGAATGCTTATGATTCGCAAATATAAATCCTCGAAAAGGTAATTTAAATATTTCTTTTAGAATTATTTTTAAGAGAAGACTTTTAAGTTCTTGTTTGATGTAAAAAAAAAGTCATTGAGATTTACATTAATAATAAGAAGCTTCCGATACGTGTACTTACGTTAGCATTCGCTGCTAACATTTATTTCAAACCAATTAACTTGTACTCATTTTTATTTTTTTATGACAAAGAAGAAGAAACAACGCAATATCAAACAAAAATTTAAATATACGGAAAATTATGTTACCTATTCATCTTTAATATAGTCGTTTAATATAGTAGTAAGGTATAACATAAATGACACGCATGAAATAAATTTAATTTCCTTCACGCAACATACGAAATCGAAAATGTGACGTTGGTAGCGAATGCGTCGATGATTCTTTGCTATGTGCAAATCGATGAAAATAACAAATGGAAATTTGATCGTTATCAATGGTGATGCGAATATCAAATCGTTTGCCATCGACGAAATTAAAATTTTCAATCACGAAACATTTTGAACTAGCCTTTCGCCAACAAAGCACACTTGGCTTGGTCTGAATATTTATTCAATTCAATGTGCAATGAGTAATTCAAATGAAATGAAATTACAATTCGGATCTCTGTAGACATAATATAAACGTTAATATTTCGATATTATGTTCATATTTCTTTCTCTGCCTGTCCTCGTATCATATCTATCTCCTCCAGTGTATATCATAAGTCAAATAGGTACACATTTTTAATTGAAATGTACGTTTAACCCTTTGCGTTCGGAACAATTTAAATTCCATAATAAAAACGTTTCTTCCAAGTTTAGAACATTTTTATTTCGTGTAATCTTTTTCGTAATAGCCGCACTAGATTTCATTTGTTTTCTCAAAATACATTTGAGTTTTTAGCAATTTTTAGAATACCGACCAATTTTATAACATCAAAATTCTTTTTAACGCTGATATATCAATTTTCACTGGCGCTTCAGGGTCACCATTTGAGTGCACAGGGTTAAACTTTGAAAGAAATATAACACAGACGATTATTTCTGTTTAAGTATGACAATGAATTTATAATTAGTACTACTATTTACCCTTGATAATAATTTCACCCGACTGCCATTTCCACGTGTTTCTCCATCGTTTATTACCTCATACTTTTGCTGAACGTTAATTAATATTTCTCAAGTCAAAATTCAATCACACTGTACCCAGCAATAGCATTTACTTACGACTACAATTAACACGACAATTTTATTGAAAAAGAATCTAAAATACAAATTACAGTATAATTAAAATTAATATGATCGAACAACTGTGTAATTATTAGACTGCGGATTTTTATGTCAAATAAAAGCTTTGTCCGTCAATTTCAAGCGATGGAAACCTAATTAAAATTTCTCTCTCTCTCTCTCTCTCTCTCTCTCTATTTCTTCGACCATTTTAATAAATTTGGAATAATGAATACACTTCAAATCGCAGATATTCATTCTTGTTATAAATTCGAATAAAATCCGCAATCTATTAATTGTATTAGGCGTATGCAGAAGATTTATTCTTATTTTCAATTTTCTCACACGCGACATACGGGATACAGTGGTTCCAAAAAGTATTTGAACAGTGGGTAAACACTTGCCCCTCGAAAAATTGCGTGCATTCAAACTGTGGTAATTTCGTAAAAAAAATGATCGTAGGACAACAAATTTGAATTTATTTTAAAACTAGAAGTCTTCAGTTTCACAGTTTATCATTCATTCGATCCCAGGATCTTCTGTTTAAGGGTGTAGCGTTCAAAATCAGTTTTTCTTGTGGCTAAAACCACCAAAGATTAAAAAAATGAAACGTCACCTTTACAGTGGCATCTTAATAAATGATGTAGCATTTTGTTTTAGTCATTTTATGTTCCTTTGATGGAAGATGCATCGCCAACTTTACAGCAACGTAAGCGACACCACAAGAGCTTTGTACGACCGAATTTATTCCTCATTCTGGTTATACAAAACAATGCTGAACGATTGTTGCAAAGATGAGGCTACGACTTATAGTAGATTCATTCAGACGGAAAAATGTTTAATGCTTTTACAAACGATTGAATGTATAGGAATTTCGTCGAAAAACATATTTTTCGTCTTTCACATGCTATATCCAAATCACAAAATCTTCAAACAAAACAGAAATTAAAGATGATCTGCGAAAGTTGAGTCCTCGAGCTTTAAAATCAATTGAAATTCATCATTGCACTGTTTCTTGTGACACAGTTATGACAGTTCGAATATTGGCAATTTAAAAAAAAAATCGAAAATATCTTCAAATATATATTATCCTCGCTACATACACATTACTGTTATTATTTTTCTATTTAATGTACACAGAAACAATTTGTACACTATTCACATACACCATTTTCATTGCATATTTTTGATGGGACATACACTGGCGCACGAAAGTATTCGGACACTCTTTAAATCTAAATAACTTTTTTAAAATTGAACCAAACGACTTGACCTTTCTGGAGCAACTAGAAGCATTGATTTACTAAATGTTATGCAAAAATAATTTTGAAATAATTCTAATTGGTAGAAATTACGTGGGAAAGTAGAAAAGACATTTTTTAAAACATTTTTATTTCAACTCGTAATGAATATTTAAAATATGCGTTTTTCAGAACTTTGTTAGTTATACGCATGCTGAAAATTTCACCGAAATCGATTGACGCGGGAAAAAACGACATGCGTAGAAAGATGTAAGATTTTCTGGAGTTTAAGCAGAAACTGACGAAGAATCGTGAAAAGTTCCGATTTTCACCATTTTCGATGGCATGTAGCTCGTATGTATGTCGATCGATTTGAATGAATTTTTCTGCATCTTATTGGTCATGTAATTCATACGAATTCCAATATTTATAAAATTCTTTTTTGCATATCATTTATTAAATCAATGCAACTAATTGCTCACGAAAAGTCAAGACGTTTGGTTCAATCTTAAAAAAGTTATTTAGGCTTGAAAAGTGTACGAATACTTTTGTGAGCCACTGTATACGTCTAGTCTAGTTTAACAGAACAACCCTGGGCAACGAAGAATTGACGCGAAGGTGTCCGTAACTTCTGTACGTTCTGTTAACGAAATGCTATGTGTCTGGGACAATGAAAGGCTGTTAAAAAAATTCTCATTATTTCGAGCATCTCGCGTGTATGGCACCGACGCAGCATGACGAAAAAAGGAACTGAAAAATTAGCGCAAGCAACGGTGCGCACGAGTGGCCGAGTCAAGAGTAGCAATTGATTGGGTCATTCCTCTCGTGTTAGAGAGTATTCGAATAAAACAGCAGCCACTTAAACTGTAACTTGGCGTGTACTTACAGTGGCCTATATTGTACAATATCTGTCGTCGTGCCTGTTCGGCTCGTGCTTCCTGGTCCATCATGTTGTTCAGCATTTCCAGCTTCCTCTGCAGATCCGCCGCTTCCGTGTTCTCGGGGTCTTTCGGAAAGATAGATATCGGTGGGGATATAGTTAATCATGTGTTTCGACAATGCACCGTCTACCGTCTCTCTAATCCACGTCGGTTAACGTCGTTTTTTCTTTCTTTCGTTTATTTTTGTCTACTTGTTTTCGTTGCTTTTCTTTTCTTTCCGAGACTTCTTTATTTATTTATTTATTTATTTTTCGCTATTTTCGTTCCTATTTCAGTCTCGTGTACGATCGAACGAGAAAATGGCCGCCCGGTCCGGATCTATCGTTTTGCGACCCTACGGTGTCTAATGAGCTTACGGGCAGCATCGTCGTTGAAATTTTTCTACCTTCGATCGAGCCGATATGCGTGCTCTTAAAAGGAAACCCGTGTTACGCGCTAGTTGTCCATTAGACGCGAACGATCAACGAATTCCCGTACACGTTGCTTGAAAGATTTACGATTAAATCGTCCAGTGAACCGTACCCGACGCATTAATCGAGCTCCACGCTCAAAATCGACTCGAAAGTATAGTCGGTTACTTCTTCTAATCGGCACACGGTGCTTCGAAATCGCAAAAAGCTTGAACTAACTTCGTAAATGTTTTAATTATTCGCCGACATTATTGCATCGCTGTGTTTCAAACGAATTTCCACTTCTTCGCAAACTTTCCTACGAATTTTTATCTGTATTTCTAACAGTTTCGAGTACGTGTATAACCAAAGCGACGGTCGTATGTTAAATTAGAGATTACAATAAGAACCGTAGAATTTACTGTTTTGTTTTTCGAAAATGGTACAGATAACAGAGAATCAAAACCGAGAATGAAAGATCCAATTTATCGGTTGCGAGTAGTGAAGATGAATATTTTACGGGAGAAATAGAAATTTCTGCTTACGAAATTCGTAAAGATTTTAATTCGAGGCGCCACGCGTTCGATCTATGCAATTTTATCGTCGACCGAATGGTATTACATGTTAGAAACAATTATTCAGGTAAAGAATATTTTTCCTGCAGATTAATCTATTTTAAACTGTAAGATCGTGGAAGTTCTTTTCCTATAAAATAATACTGTTAAAAAATTCAAGCATATAAAATATATTGGTCTTCGAATAACTTTCGGAAAAGTTACTATCGAACAAAACTTTGAAACAGTTTTGAAGAATTTTTTAAAAAGCATTATTCATAACGCCCTGTCCAGATTGATTGTTCTTCTTATTGCGGTTAATTAACTCTCGGAAAACGGATAATTTATGTTATTTTTGAGTTGATAACATTTAAGACTATTCACTGGTTTATTTATTTTTTAAATACGTCTTTGGCGGTGCCTCTTGCAGATACTGTTAAAATCTGCGTAATTCAATGAGGATTTTGATATTCTGAGTCAAAATAGACTCTGGCACCGCACTCGGAGGGTTAAAAACTGCTAATTCTGGCTATTAGAGTATTAATAAGTGAAATGTTTCAATATTAACTGTTCTGTTAGATTCTATCGTTGTACGTTCAATAATATACAAGTAACATACATCGTACAATAACGTACAGTTGAACTTGCCTCTGTTTTAGTACAACGTTCTGCTAATGAAATTAAATACGTGTATACACGTATGGCCTAAAAATTTTTGAAAAGAATCCTCTCAAGAACAAAACGTTCTTCATCCCAATAAATTCCTTTCCTATGGGAACATTTGTTCCTTCGTGCATTTTCTTAAAGTTGTTAAAAGTAATTTCAAGTGACTCATTCTGCGCGCGCGAATTTGCATCGTTATCAATTAATCCGCAAGAGTGGAAATAAAAGTAACATGCTGATGAAAATATTAATTAAACTTTGCTGACCTCTATGTATTTAAATTTAATTAAAAGTTACGTAATTTGCTCTCGCTGGCCACAAGAGGTTAAAACGGATTCACTTTGAATGTCTTTCCAAGTCTGGTACAAAACACGTTATGAATTTCGTAATTATACTTTTAAATAACTAATTCGTTAAGCGTGTAAAATACCATCAACAAATTCGAAACAATTACGGCGATAACCGAGCCGCACTTGAACGTATGATGACCAATTAATTAACGCGCGACAAATTCAACGAAGACCCTTGACATTCTAAAAACTATGCTTCCGATCGCCATTCCGTAGGTTTCGCGCTGTCTAATTTATCCATGAACCGTAATTATAAACCACTCGGGCATTCTAAGCTATGCAAATGGACCTGTGGCGTTACAACAATTTAATACTCGATAAATACAGAGTACATCAGCCAAGTATGCTTTCTCTCCCTCTCTCTAAATAATCTTTTACCTTCTCAGTAAATAAAAAAATGGTAGAATTGTAAAATTTAGCTATCCCTCGCCGAATACAATAAACTTGAAATATACCATCAAGGTCGCCATTTTGAATAACTTTTCCCTTAACTTCGTAAAATCATTTAATACATAACCAAGTTTTACTTATAATTTAATATTCGATATTAGCCCCAGCAAGGCCGTTCAAACGACCAGTCTTATATATTTTATTTTGCAATAATTGAAGGCACAAAGATTTCAAATAAGCACACCTCATTGTCGACGAAACAAAACAGAAGAACCATCATGATAATGTAATATTATTGATACATTATTTGTGATCTATTCCCGTAACTCCTTTCTTTGTAATTAATACGTGGAAATTTAAATAGATTCAGTTTCGCCATATTTATAAATAAAGCGACAGTGGCCGTTAGTGCTCGGTAGGTTCAGTGTGAATTTTGCGGAGCAGTGTATGCGAAAGCTCTTAGACCTCTTCGGCAGGTACCTTGAGAAACTATGATTCACGTAGACGATTCCGAGCGCTTAACGGCGATTTATTACCCAACCGGCTGACTACCGACGAAACCCTTCGCATGATGAGCTTAGGGAAAAGGAGTAGAAACGCTTGCAACGCCTATCATCGCAACCCTCTTCTACAGGCTGCACCAATATCGCGCCTCCGGTTTGTATACCACCATTTTTAGCGTTAGACTCTGTTCAAACTTCTAGCGACCACTTCTAACTTGGCACAGCGGAAGCGGAAGCAAAATTAACAATTTAAACTACCGGAAGGAAAATTATTATACGTATACCCTTCAATTACTACCAGATATTCAAGACTACCAGCAGATTCGTGGAAAACATACTTCCTAGGCCTCGTTAGTTCCGAAACGATATTTATTTTATTCAAGAATTTTGTTGAATTATTTGTTAACAGGTTCTGTGAGACCATATTTCCACTCAGACCTATATTTTCACCACATATTTGCATCATCGACGATAAATAATTAATTGATAGCATGTTACACATTTTGTATCGTCCTATTTTTGTTGCTGCTAATACCGTCTTCAGTCTCAAAGTATTGTAACGTCTTGGTGTACGCTCGAGGACACAAGTAGCGTCACACGAAGAATAGAAGGGCGAGTAAATAAAATATCGACCGTTTATTTTGAAAGTGGTGTAAGTCCAATTTCCATAGACAGAAAAAATGGCATTACGAAAAAAGAATTTCTTGTACACACCACAGTATTATTATGACGTTATAAACTAGTGTAGATAACATAATACATTTATTTTGCACGAAATGAAACAAGAGAATTTCGTTTCAACAAAAAATCTATAAAACGCAATTAAAAAACAGATAAGAAGAAACACTAATGGAGAAAAAGTAAATTGGTTGCAAATATGTTGAATGAGATTTTGCAAAAGCGCACCGTATACTATTTTATATAAAATATCAGTGGAGGACACAGAATTTAAGACTCTAAATTTATCACCTACATGTCGGGGAAGACCACCAAAATTTGAAAAAATTGTCCTGGCGCCTTTGTATCACGATGCCAGGTCTATTACATACGAAAAATATAAGGATATGCAGCAGCTATTACCTTATATACCTCCTGTGCATCATGAATATTTCAAAACACTGCCACAGGAAGAGCATAAATAATTAATAATACCAATATCTTGTGTTAAGTTTATCAATATATAAATATAATTAACGTTCAAAATAAAAAATACTAATTCTATTTTATTTCTTGTTATTATATATAAACAAAATTGGATTAATATGAAATATATTTTAAGTAATATTTGTTATTTCAAAATTGAAATTAAATTATATTTATAATTGACTAGTTATGAAAGTGGTGTAAGTCCATTTGCAGCCTGGAAATATATTATATTATTTTAGTTAAATTCGCCTAAAAGAAATTTATATAATCAAATTACATATTGATAAATTAGTACAAACATTCCCAGACTTCACATAATTAACCTATATTTTTTAAATGATTACTTCTGCTAACATTTAATTTTCTCGAAACAGAAGAAAATGGACTAGCACCTCTTTCAAAATAAACGGTCCATATATCGATAAGAACACTGATCCAACCATAAAACTTTGATATTTCTAGTGGTTTTTTCAATGAAACTTTTACTGAAATATTTATAACATTTTTCTAATTGAAATCATATCAGACAAAAAGAGAAATTGTATCATATTTACTTTGTTAGTGCAATCATAGTAATACTATCTCGATTATTCATACTAATCGATGGAACATGAGTTTTGGGTTAATGGCATAGTTCGATAGTTATTAGATTAATCTATATACCGATTTGTCCTATGCAACGTTGCATTTATATCGATTGTTCTCGATCGAATTATGAAAAATTTAATTACATAATGGAAAATATAAACATTATCAATTCGGATAATTCAGGTTCTACAAAATCGTTAATGGAACAAGCTAGCGCGAAAAACATGTTAAACAATTGTTCAGGCAGATGCTTGCTCCTTCATGTCGAAATGTCGTCTCCTTAAAATAGGTTCTTCAGTTTAACACCTAATCAGCGCTATTTTAGTGGCAATACGGATTAATGTTGGGACATTTTTTAAAACAGAAGTTCTTCTTTACGAAGTTATAGAAAAGTATCTTAATTCAGGAGAAACTTCAATACCAGACGATGCTTTTTACCAGTTTTTGTTGTACAAATTAAACAAACAAATGCGATCCGCAATTGTGTGTCAGTTACAATCTGAACATTTCATCGATAGTTAACATTGATGCGAGTCAGAAATAGTTGAAGATGGTAGAAACAACAAATTTTTACATTTTTGCTCTATGATTATAGTAATAATCATAAATTATTTCAATTCTACATTCTTTGAATTTCTACCCCTTCTTTCATTTTCAAGATCATTTCAAGGACATTTCATTTTCAAGTTTTATATGTCTTTCAGTTTGTTTTGATGCCATCTACGACTCCGCATCCGGAGAAACAGATGTTACTATGCAAGAAGTACCGACGACCTTGAAAACATCATCAATATCAACCTTGAAGAACTTTTTCTTATCATGATTAGATGCATGCCTTCAAACCCTTCAAATCCATCTTCGTTACTTTTTTGTACCTTCCAGAAAGTACACTTTTTCGATTGTCAATACAGGTACACGTACAAAAATTATACGAAGCAACTTTTAAATCATTTTACATTATTTTCTTTTAGAGCTTTTGCATTATTTTCACACCGATTTCGACCTACTGCAAGTTTAAAACAAAAACTGTTTTACGCATCACAAAATAAGTTTCGTAAATCTTTCACAGTTTTTCTTAATTTATAAATCAAGCATAGTAAACTTTTCAAATTTCTTTAAAAATAAATTGTTAAGTTGTTTAAATTAATTTTTAAATAGTTATTCTTACGTAAGAATTAATGTTATTGTTATTTGTAAACCACACGAATAAGTTTATTACATTTTCTTCTCGTCTGATTCGATCACTTCCATTTTCAAGAAAGAAATTTAAGGGACTGAATTATTTATATTTTCATTAGATAGCTAGAAACAAATTAACTTCAGCATACGTTATACTATCATTTCAGAAGAAGAAATTCAGGAATGCAGCTATGCATTTTTCCATTATGTCGATTCGACAATAGAAAGAAAATAAATTTCAAAATGCCGTTGTGCGTTTTACGTACTCCGTGATATGCGGAAAAATTTTGAAACCACATAAATTGCGAGAAGTGTACAGTCGTACGTTCCAATAGGAAGGCCAGCTAAAAGGATTTATCCATATAAACAAAACAGTACAGTTGGAGGAAACTCAGCCGAAGTTCGTGCATACATACGTTACGAATAAGTAAACAACGTGTGAGTGTACACTTTGTTTGCCAAACTGTAATACTGTTGACAGCGTTTACCCCAGCTCGCATTAATCTTACGTGATCGCGCAAAACTTACGTACAAGGCACTGACAAAAATTAAATATGTGTTTACAGTCGCATCACTATACTCGATCATAACACGTTGAATAAATTTTCCCTTTACAGTAACGAAACTCAAGGTGACTTTTGCATATCCGAAATGCAGCAAAATAGAAAGAACCTAATTATTATACTTCATGCTGAGGGTGAAACTATTTGTTTTTATGTGTCAAATATCGTGTCTTTACCTCTCTATGGAGCCGTGTAACTTTCAAGTCACATGTTAATATATCTACATTTTACCAAACGATGTTAATTTTCTATAAGATAACGTCTACGTCTAAATTATATAATGTCTCTGAGGTAACAAATGGACCGTTTATTTTGAAAGTGGTGTAAGTCCTTTTCTAAAAAAAATGAGATATGACGTAATTTATGCTTAATTTAGTATAAACTTTTTGTTTATAACTAGTTAGTATTTAATATCTTAAAAAATGCCTATGCTTTGTTCAATTTAAAATTGGCCAGTAAAAGAAATTGAGTAATCATTGATTATGAAAGTGGTGTACGTTCAATTTCCATAGACAGAAAAAATGGCATTACAAAAAAAGAATTTCCTGTACACACCACAGGATTATTATGACGTTATAAACCAATGTAGACAACATAATAAATTTATTTTACACGAAACGAAACGAGAGAATTTCGTTTCAACAGAAAATCTACAAAACGCAATTAAAAAACAGATAAGAAGAAACACTAATGGAGAAAAAGTAAATTGGTTGCAAATATGTTGGATGAGATTTTGCAAAAGTGCACCGTATACTATTTTATATAAAACATCAATGGAGGCCACAGAATTTAAGACTCTAAATATATCACCTACATGTCGGGGAAGACCGCCAAAATTTGAAAAAATCGTCCTGACGCCTTTGTATCACGATGCCAGGCCTATTACATACGAAAAATATAAGGATATGTAGCAGCTATTATCTTATATACCTCCTGTGCATCATGAATATTTCAAAACCCTGCCACATGAAGAGCATAAATAATTAATAATACCAATATCTTGTGTTAAGTTTCACAATATATAAATATAATTAACGTCCACAATAAAAAATACTAATTGTATTTTATTTCTTGTTATTATTTATAAACAAAATTGGATTAATATGAAATATATTTTAAGTGATATTTGTTATTTCAAAATTGAAATTAAATGATATTTACAATTGACTAATCATGAAAGTGGTGTAAGTCCATTTGCAGCCTGGAAATATATATTATTTTAGTTAAATTCGCCTAAAAGAAATTTATATAATGAAATTACATATTGATAAATTAGTACAAACATTCCCAGACTTCGCATAATGAACCTATATTTTTTAAATGGTTAGTTCTGCTAACATTTAATTTTCTCGAAACAGAAGAAAATGGACTTACACCATTTTCAAAATAAACTGTCCAAATAACAATATTGACAACGGTTGGCAGCACCGTCAACCCGAAATATCAAAGTAAATGCCTTGCAAGTTGTCTGCAGATAGAAGTCAACGGAACCATCTTGTGCAATTTACATTATTTATGCTTGTATTTATTCCATTATATTCTATCTATTACACAGAACAAAGCGTACATAATTGCTTTAGGTTTGCAAATCAGTAACAACTTATTTGTTTGCAATTTCAATCATTATTTTGTTACTATTTGTATACGATACAGTTTTCTGACTTTTAGGTTACAGTAGGCTATCATGATAGTTTTTGGTGTATTTAGAATAATACTTGTGCTTCCTTCTATTTTCCAAGTTATATATCATATACTCAAAATATAGATACATAATCACATAAAAGTTATAGAGGAATTAGAATTAGACGCATTAGCGGTAATAGATCCGAAGATTCTTTATTAGATTCTGTGTCCGATAAAAATCATCGAGTAGTATTTACCCGACGACACATAACTATTATTGACAGTGACGATGAATTTAGTACCGAATCATCATCGGATAAGGAAAATTCAGGAGCACAAAAAATAGTTTAGCAATCAGTATCCCAGATGAATAATAGTTATCATCGTCCTCGGAAAGTAAATTGCCCTGAAGACCCCGAAGGGCCCTGCTCTCCTGTGACCCATTTTCGAAAACTATTTGACAATGAAATTATAAGCGATATAGTTGACTATACCAATACATGTGCACTGCAGTGTGATCCAACAAAGGGGTTTAAAAATAAAATAATATATTCCAAATACAACATACATCTATGTTTAACGCCAAGTGCAAACTAGTTTATGGAATTTCACGCTAAAACTTTTATGCACAGAAGTGCAAACATCGTAAGCTGTTGTTCCTGTAAAATGATAAAATTACAAATTATAATAAAATTGTTTAAACTGGTAAATGTTTTTAATCTGCATATATAGGTTTGTAATTGTTGATTTTCCGTTGCATACATTTGTCTATATCTGAAAAAAATTCGGCCCATAGAGGGGTAAATAGTATAGAAATAATTTAGGTGGAACACTTAGCCAAATCATCCTATATTTCAGCTGTTCCTACGGTCATACGTAAATTATGAAGTAGCTCAGTCCGGTGTCTGCCCTCGTATAATTTTCAACGAAAGTATTAAGGTATTGTATTTGGAATTATTTTCGTTGCTGACCCAGTTTGTTTATTATTCCTCTGATTGATAGATGCTGAGTACAAGGGAAGAAAGCGTGTGAAAAATTTATTCGAAACATTTATTCCCGAGGGCGGAATATCAATCATGCTATTACGATCCTCTGTTCGCAGAAAGGCGAGCGTCGATAAAGATTGCAAGCAAAGGCTCGCGGAAAATCAATCTATCAACCAAATAATGAAATTGTTAATATGTTAACGTAATATCAGAGAAACTATTAATGTTGTTATAAATAATTGTATATTGTTAATTAATAAATAGACTATGGATCTTTATGCAAAATAAAAATTGTGTGCATCAATTTGCGAAACACTGGAACGAGATTAGAAGTTCTTTCTGTTCTAAAGCCTTCTAATAATTTAAAAATATACATATAATAATAATAATAATAATAAAAATATATAATTAGACATAACGAGAAAATGTATCATTTTAGTATAATATGGTATAGTATAGTTTATTTTTTCCTCCTCACAATGGATGCAGAAAATTTTCATTTTACGAAACAATCTGCAATCTGGTTATTATGATGAAACTTGTATATTACAAACATCAAACGTGTCAAAAATGTGAACAATAGGAGCCAATCGTTTAGACAAAACTATTGTAATGTTTGTAAATGTTACAAATAATTATAATCAATTCATTATAAAAATAAAAATTGAATTTTGAGAGCCCTTATGAAATTCATTAATAAAAATTGAAGAAACCTGGAAATTGGTTTTAAAGACACCAGAATGATCGAAAGGTCTGGGTTAGGTCACTCTATAGTGCAATGTCAAAAATAAAGGGATAAATCTTTGGAGCCAACTCATTATTTACTAATTTATCAATCGGAGAAAACAAGTTAATTCTTGTCATTCCTTTTCGCTGTGTTCTTCCAATAACTTTTCATGTTTTCCCTATTTCAATCATCGAATTATCCATTCGAAACCCTTTACTGCTGACTAAAAGATTGTTTACTGTCAAGTTACCCTTTTCGTCATCTACATAGTCAGATTTAGTTGAAAGAGAAATTACCTTATCTTTAATAACTACAAAAATGTTGAAATTTAGATACGATAGATAAGAAATAAAACAAATACAACACAAATTTCTACATCTTACTACTGAACATATGAAATGCCTTATTCTTTTTAACTGTCATTGCTTAATTATAGATTTTATACATTCGCGTCATGAAATGAGTAGGTGAAAAAAATGATAGAAAGGATATTATAAGAATAAATGATTATATATATTAAAATTATACATATTATATATACTAAAAGTATATAAAAATATTGAAATACCATTTTTAAGATATTTATAGATATTATAGAAATTATAGATATCATTAAAGAAAAAAAGAAATTTTTATGTGACTTCTGCATTTTGCGATTAATGCAGAAAATTTCTACTTTACTGCGAACTCCAACGGTATCGAAGAAACATCACCAATATATTGAAGGTAGAAACCTAAACAAAATTCTATACTTAAAATTGTGCAGCGTCGCTTTCAATATTGTATGTAATCAATAGTAACAGTCATAGGGCTAATAGTAAATAATCTATTTATCAAACACTCATTGTAACGTATTAGACAGTAATTGTTTCCCTCCTTGTATCCTTGTTTTGTACCTAATTGGCCCATCGCCTTACATTAATAAATTACAAAGGGACGACATTGTTTCTCATAATGATACATTTACGGAACTATTAAAGTCACGCGTAATGACTCGCTATACTTTCGTAGCAGTTGCCACAGAGATTTCTCGAAGCGTAAATTATAGAATAAATATTCTTTAATGGGTTCGTGCCTATTTATTAATACTTTACTTGGCAAATTGAACTCCCTACAGAGAAATGGAACACGGGCGTTGCTTGTGTATACGCGCGTGTGTTTTGCGGCATCGAATACGTTCCAGTCACGCGAATATTACTTTTATTGTCGGCATTCGGGCTCACTTGTCATTCAACTGGATCGATAAACCACTCATTCAGAAAGTCTTGGCGCGCTGTAATCACAAACTCACAATTTTCCTGGTGAACGTTTCGCGACATGTAACGCTCGGAAAATTATGCGAAATGCGGCCTATATCGCGGAATTACTGAACAGCGGAATGGTAGAATTTTCTTTAATAAGTGTTTTACAAACATTTCGTGTCAAACTGTAAAGCAACGTACGAAATTATAAATATAAATGATTTGATATTCTTTATCTGAATCCACGAAAGTATTTGAACATTATTTTTCTGATTTGCGTAAAATCGTGAATATTAAACTCTAATAGTTTCTTTAAGTAGATAACGCAACAGTAAACGCAACGTCGTTTCAAAGTTTAAGATTTCTGCATTCGAAAAATTACGATTCATTTTTATCACAGACAATTTTCCTCTATCTGGCTTAACACTAGAAATACCGAACAATAAATTCAACGATACACGTTGCTTTGTAATAATAAAGAGACTGTATCTACTAAAACTTCATACAATTCTTATTGTAACATGTACGTCACTAAAGTATTGGGTTGGCAACTAAGTGATTGCGGATTTTAAGTAAGAATGAAAATTCATAATTTTTGCTTAAAAATATAACTTTATTTAATTAGTTACTGCCGTTCTTGTCGATGATCTTTTGCCATCGTTCAGACAGTGTCATAATTTCAGGTTTATAAAATTACTGATCTTTGCTATAAAAAAACTGAACTAAGTGTGATTTGACATCACTAGCGCAATTAAAAATTTTACCATTTAAGGAGTTTTGCATGGAACGAAATAAATGGTAGTCTGAAGGCGTAAGATCAGGGCTGTATGGCGGATGTGACAACGCATCCCAACTCAGATCCGATAATTTTTTGCGAGTGACGAAAGATGTGTGTGGCTTTGCATTATCATGGTGGAAAACAACACCCTTACGATTTACCACTTCTGGTCGCTTTGCTTGAATTGCATCGCTCAGTTTGGCGAGTTGTTGAACATACACATTTGAGTTGATCGTTTCGTTGTTTCGTAAAATTTCAAAGTGCAGAATTTCTTTATAATCCCACCAGACTGACAGCATAATCTTTTTTGGTGAATCTCTGGTTTTGATGTCGTCTGGGCTGGTTCATCTTGCATCACCCACGATCTCTTCCGATTAATGTTGTTATAAACTATCCACTTTTCGTCGCCAGTTATTAGTCTTTTCAGAAATGGATGCACCAAATAAACTAATGCGTTGCGCCAAATAAACTTCCTTAAGCTGGTGAGGCATCCATAGATCGAGTTTCTTGACATAGCCAAGCTTTTTTAATTTTTTTTCAATGCATGTATGAGATACATTGAGCTTCCCTGCAATGTCACGTGTTGTGCTATGACGATCTGAATCGATAATGGCCTTGATGTGAGTCCCATCGACTTCAACTGAACGGCCAGATCGTCAAGCATTTTTCAATGAAAAATCACCAGAATAAAATCTGGCAAACCAATTTTGACACTGCGTTTCTTTCAAGGCTTCATTTCCATCACGACACGTAACTTCTTGTGTGCTTGCAATGCGTTCTTGCTTTTTCGGAAATAATACAATAATATATGTCTGAACTGCACGTCTTGTTCTTCCATATTTAAATTGGGATTAAAACAAAACTAAAGAACCAATCGATATAATTTTTTTACTAAATTAAAGGTACAAACAATAAGAAACAAATATAGGTTAGGTACTTTGAACACGTTAACGGAACAAAAGAAAGTGTAAAATCCATCTGTCGACAAAATCCGTAATCACTTAGCTGCCAACCCAAAAGTACAGCCGAAAATTTCTGATGAAAACATTTTCATAACTTCAATAATTGCGAAAGAAAAAACTGGGAACCTGTCAAAATGACTGGTTTAGTAGTTCTAGTGTTAAATAACGTCACGTTAGCAGTAGAAAAAATACCGGACTAGCCGAAATGACTCGTTACTGATTTTCTTGTCCCACAGTTGTAATTATAAGAATGTTTCTGCGAACACTTTTTCAATGAATGCTTTTATTCAAGCACATACGATCGTAACAATTGTACGATCTTTGAATAATTGGAAGCTTGTCGTTGTTAAGTAACAGTGTATAGTAGTCTAATGTAATGTTCAGTTTTAATGTCAATCTAGATTCCTTAGCCCCTTTGCATAATACAGGTCAGACTCGTTTTGAGAGATTTTGAAAAATTTTCTAACAAATACCAATTTCATGCCGTTCTATTTTTATAAAATCAAGTTTTATTCTTTCGTATTGAATATTTAATATTAACGCTATTGAGCACTAAATTACACTAACAAGCATTGCTTTATAATGACATAACTCCATTTATTCAAATTTTGCCCAACTTTTACATTAATATGTGCTTCAAGAGAAACATTCATTTAGGAAGTATTCTTGGGAACATTTTTATAATTTCGATAACTGTGGAAGAAGAAATCAGTAACAAGTTATGTCGATCCGTCCGGTTGTTCTAGTAATGAGCATAGAAATAAATGTAGCTGTATAAAAATTATACATTTCTTTTACTCTTCTGTAACATTTTTGGTGACAAAGGTGTAGAAGAACTGTAGATAAATAAAATGTCAATAAAAATCGTATGGCAAAGGGTTAATTTGCTATACTGTACAATTACGATATTATACCGCATTATGCATATGTATTAAGTTACTATATCAATGCAGTAAGCAAATTGGTTTCTTCTAAATAGGACATAACTTTTGCTACACCCCGGAACAAAAAGATAACATACTTTAAAATTAACATAATTTTTATTTATTTAACATTACAACCAAGGTTTTGTTTTTGTACATTCTTGCGAAATACCTCTATAAACATACATAAATGGAATTGAATTGAATTTCACTAGTCTATACAATTTTATTTAAAAAAAAGTACTTTTAACGAAATATAGTGAGACAAAATGATAGCACAATTAAGTTAAAATTATGTATAACAGTAAACCAACGAATAATATCGAATGCTTAATATTTTGTGGCTTCTCCTTTACATTTAATAACAACTATCATTCTCTTTGGTAAAAATTTATAGAGATAGATATCATAATTTATAAATTGTCTGCCATTTCCATATACAGCTCGGGCAAGATTTCCCCAACAATTTTTAATAATGGTAAGGTCGAGTGACCTTGCTGGCCAATCCAAAACGCGAATTTTTTCTCGAGAAAAGTACTCTTTTACTACTTTTGTAGCGTGTATTGCAGCATTACCCAGCTGAAAAATAAACTTCTCACCAGCAATTCTGGTGGCGTACGCTTTTATTTGTTCCTCAATTATTTTCAAATACATTTTGCTATTCATTTTTCCTGTTATAAATTTAATTTCCATTTTACCATAGTACCCGATACCCCATCAAATGATCACACCACCACCTCCCACTTGCCGACGACTCAAAAACTGTTCCTCTTTTCGAATATCGTGAAAATAGCAACTCAGAGCATCGAGTTCATCCAAGTTAAACCTCTTCTCATCCGTAAATATTATTCTTCGCCATTTCTTTCGGATATGAATATTCTGTTCCGCGAATTGTAATCGATTCATCTTATGTTGCACAGTTAACCAAGGATTTTTCTTCAATTTTCTTCTTGTTATGTATTTGCATTTTTATAAAACACGTCTCACATTCTTTATATTAACCTACACCAACACTTTGAGCAATTTGGCAATTTGGTTAGTTTTCCGGATTTTTTAAGAAATTCATTATTACTTTTCGACTTTTATTCATAATTTTTGCTATTTGTGTCACTGAATATTGTTCTTCTTCCAATTCTATTATAGCGTCAATTTCACGCGCATTCAATCTCTTTCCGCGATCCATTTTGCATAATATTTCGCCTTTTTTGAACAAATATGCAACACGAAACAATATCACGGATTATGTATATTAACACGTTGAGTGCCATGTCAGCCATCGGTGGCTGACACTGAACTTTCCGTTTAGGCCGCGTCAACCACCGGTGGCAGACAGTCTGAAATATGA
The DNA here is from genome assembly GCA_028453745.1 of Agapostemon virescens. Lineage (NCBI taxonomy): Eukaryota > Metazoa > Arthropoda > Insecta > Hymenoptera > Halictidae > Agapostemon > Agapostemon virescens. The sequence continues at coordinate 20,118,570 of CM052083.1, forward strand.
TATTTAAATGATGAAAATTTATTTAAAATTTACTTAATTTTTATTTATTACGAGATTACATTAAGACATTTTAATAGTGTGAGAAATGAGAAATGTGACAACTCGTTTAGTCATTTTATTGGCCATATTGTGTTACATTTTTTCCGTAACATGATTTACAATATTTCGCATTGCAGAGACTTTTCCAGGTTTTTTTTGCAGTTTATGTCGTTGTTTTTTAGAAATTGTGATACTGCCAGATGCATTTGTCTTCTTCTCTGCTCAACTTGTAAGGTGTACTACTAATTTTTTTCCGGAATTCAGTAATTTTAATATTTTTATATAAAATGT
>CM052083.1:20118999-20145389 GCA_028453745.1 Agapostemon virescens
TAACTATTTAGAACTGTAGTATTGAATAATAGTTCAATGGCCGATTTCGATGAAATCTTATCCAGCGGGCCGAACGATAAACAAAATAGACTTGGCGCATAACGCGTTGAATGAATGTCTATAAACATTTCATTCTAAACTTAAATATTTTCTATTGTGATAAAAAACAATGATCCTAATATATTTACACATCTGTATCGAATAAATTTCAATCTGTTAGCAGTACGCTTCACATTGCTATACCGCAATGCTAAGCAGCGCGTGTGGCCTGACGGAGATTTCCTTACGAATTCGCGTGGCGCTCAACGTGTTAACTATATTAAGAGGTTGATGTTCGCATTTCGCGAGCTTCGGTGTAACTGGAAAGCGTAGATTTACTACGTGTGCTATCTTTTTGTCCCGCTTGCGAACAATAATATTTGCATTTCTTATGTTAGTATTCTGTTGAAATAGATGTTGTGGACGATATTTCGTAAATTGTATACACAGACATGCTCTAAGTTATTAGTAAAAGAAAATATCTATCTTAATCAGCTTTTAACCCAAATATGGGAAAATATCAGGTGTGCTACCTTTTTGTCCCGGAGTGTATGTGTTTATAGCTATCCAAACATTTTTTGACGGTATTGTGGGATTTGAATAATCATGAATAATCTGTCTCTCTCTGCTTTTTTGTCAATAACTCGAAACCGATGCGGCATACGGCATTCTGGCAAAGGGAAAAGTGTCTCAGAGTAACCCCAGGAATTTTCCCTTCGAAGGAACTTTGACCTTTTTGGGACACCCTGAATTATCACGAGGTGTACGCTGTCACGAGTCCATTAAACTCGTCTTCGAGGTGAAAAAAGAGCCAATTGCAACAAGCCATATGGTGGACGGTGTGCGAACGAAGAGAGGAAACGAACTCGATGCTCTCGAGCGCGACCCTGACCCACATATTTTGCATTCCTCCGGTTTTTTCCAGCGGTGAAGACACCTATGTACGTTTCGTGGTCGGCGTATAATTTCGTCGAGAGAACGGCGCGTCGTCTTTCCGCCTTGTTCTTTCTCGTTGTCGTCGACGTGCGCCGCGCTGGTGTGGTGCGGTGGAAGCCAGCATCCGCTGTTTCTAACTTTGGTCTGGATGCAATTAAAAAAAGGGTCAAGCCCTGGCAGGAGAGCGTCTCGACGAGTAGTTCTTTTCTTTGAGACCACCCCACCGGGCCCTCTCCCCGTTGGTTGGCAAGAGTTTGCCACCCCTGCGCCAAGTGCATCGAGGTCCTCCACCCTGCCACCGAGGGATGTCTCTTTAAAGTAAAGAAAGAAGACGAAAATCCCCCTACCGGCTGCACTTGAAGCATTTCTTCGACCTCCTCCCCCGCCCTCGACCACTGCCAGCGGATATCAAAGTTGAAAGGCGGATAAAGGACGAGAAGAATACGAGAAACTTTTGTTTAGAATCGAAGTTTTCATCATCCGCGGTGGCGCAGCGTGTCGTTTGTACGGGCACCATGAACGAACGTATGTTCGGGGATTTTCGTCTTTCGACATTGATCTACTTGTGTTCTAGTTACACAAATTGCGATCGTAAAAACCATGCTTAGTGCGAATTCTTTGACAAAGCTTAGGGTGTTATCAAACCGACGAATTTTGCAGCAAAAATTGATGGAGATCGATGAATATGACACTAGATGTTTTTTAATCTCATTGCAAATTAATCCGATGTTTTTTTCACTTTTTTATAATTTTATAGATGGCAGACATACTTCTACTAAATAATTTTGCAATTTCTTTATACGACTTGCCTTCGTTATGCCGTTTAACTAATAATTCTCTATCAGAGTCGCTTAGTTACCGTTTCGTTTCTGGGTGCATTGCTGGTATACGTTTTACAAAATTTCCCATAGTGAGATTACTGATCACAGAGGCTGCGCTATATCAATTGACCATGTTAATGTTTACACTTTGTCCTTCTGACGCAATGTTAACACGTTCCGTGCCATGTGGGATGTATACGATCCACGCTGAAATTTCGGTTCAAGTTGCTTGTAGTTCTAATTGAAAAGCGAAGAATTTTTTTAAAACTTATCGTAGAGTCAAATATAAATTTTAGTATTTTTTATATCGTGAGACGTTCACGCACCGCACGGCATAGCAATTATTCATTTTCGACTGTCTTTTGTTGAAACAGCAAAGATTTTCTTACTTATTTAATCGCAAAAGTGTGGATCGTATACGCCCCACGCGACCCGAAGGGAAAGTTTTTAAAAAACGGTCTAGCACGAAACATGTTAATATAAAGGAACTTACTTCATGCAAATACGTTTGTGGCCTTCGCACCTTGGATGTTTCTAAAAAATATTTCACAACGTATTGCTGACATTACTGTGTCGCATGCGAATTTTATATTATAATTAGGACACTTACGACTTACTACTTTTTAAAGCCTCGAACAATTAATTAAAAACCGTTCTTATACTTTCGTGATTCTCTGTATATAACTCCATCAAGATTGATTATAATCATTATTTAATAGTTTAATTATAATTTCATTTTAATATTACTAATTTTCCATTCGGGACAAGAACCCTCACTATTTTTCGGAAAACACTCCTGTCGTATTGTGGCAACGTAACACAAAATTTTAAAGTATGGACAAATAATTCCGTCGTCCGTACATGGGTGGAGCGGCAGTCGAAGTATTGGAAAAGATAATTCTTTCGAAAATATATGAGAATACTTTTGTCCATTACTATACATCTAACATTATGATTAACCAGCTATGGGTCGTGTAACTTTCAAGTCACATGATAATATGGAACATTTATTTTGAAAGTAGTGCAAGTCCATTTTCTTCTGATTCGAGAAAATTAAATGTTAGCGGATCTGACAATTAAAAAATATAGGTTCATTATGTGAAGTCTAGGAATGTTTGAACTAATTTATCAATATGTAATTTGATTATATAAATTTCTTTTAGGCGAATTTAACTAAAATAATACATATTTCCAGGCTGCAAATGGACTTACACCACTTTCATGATTAGTCAATTGTAAATATCACTTAATTTCAATTTTGAAATAACAAATATCACTTAGAATATATTTCATATTAATCCAATTTTATTTATAAATAATAACACGAAATAAAATAGAATTGGTATTTTTTATTTTGAACGTTAATTATATTTATATATTGTTAAACTTAACACAAGATATTGATATTATTAATTATTTATGCTCTTCATGAGGCAGTGTTTTGAAATATTCATGATGCACAGGAGGTATATAAGGTCTGGATTAGGTGCTGCATATCCTTATATTTTTCGTATGTAATAGGCCTGGCATCGTGATACAAAGGCGCCAGGGCGATTTTTTCAAATTTTGGCGGTCTATCCCGACATGTAGGTGACAAATTTAGAGTCTTAAATTCTGTGTCCTCCATTGATGTTTTATATAAAATAGTATACGGTGCACTTTTGCAAAATCTCATCCAACATATTTGCAACCAATTTACTTTTTCTCCATTAGTGTTTGTTCTTATCTGTTTTTTAATTGCGTTTTGTGGATTTTTTGTTGAAACGAAATTCGTGTAAAATAAATTTATTATGTTGTCTACATTGGTTTATAACGTCATAATAATCCTGTGGTGTGTACAGGAAATTCTTTTTTTGTAATGCCATTTTTTCTGTCTATGGAAATTGAACGTACACCACTTTCATAACCAATGATTACGCAATTTCTTTTACCGGCCAATTTTAAATTGAACACAGCATAGGCACTTTTTAAGATATTAAATACTAACTAGTTATAAACAGAATGTTTACACTAGATTAAGCATAAATTACGTCATATCTCATTTTTTAAAAAAAAGGACTTACACCACTTTCAAAATAAACGGTCCATATATCGAAATTTTACCGAATGATTTTAGTTTTTTATAAGATAACGTATACGTCTAAATTATATAATGTCTCTTAGTTAGCAAATAACATCATTGATAACGGTTGGCAGCACCGTCAACCTGAAATATCAAAGTAAATGCTTGGCAAGTTGACTGCAGATAGAAACCAACAAAACAATCTTGTGCAATTTACATTATTTGTGCTTCTATCTATTCTATTATATTCTATTTATTAAATAAAACAGAGCGTAAATAACAGCTTTAGGTTTGCACATCAATAACAACTTGTTTGTTTGCAATTTCAGTAATCATTTTGTTACTATTTGTATATGATACAGTTTTCTGACTTTCAGGTTACAGTAGGCTATCATGATAGATTTTGGTGTATTTAGGATAATACTTGTGCTTTCTTCTATTTTCCAAGTTTTATATCATATACCCAAAATATAGATACATAATCACATAAAAGTAATAGAGGAATTAAAATTAGACGCATTAGCAGTAATAGATCCGAAGATTCTTTATTAGATTCTGTGTCCGATAAAAATCATCCAGTAGTATTTACCCGACGACGCATAAATATTATTGACAGTGACGATGAATTTATTATCAAATCGTCATCGGATAAGGAAAATTCAGGACCACAAAAAATAGTTTAGCAATCAGTATCCCAGACGAATAATAGTTGTCATTGCCCTTGGAAAGAAGATTTTCCTGAAAATCCCGAAGGATCCTACTCTCCTGTGACCCATTTTCGAAAACTATTTGACAGTGAAATTATAAGCGTATAGTCAACTATACCAATACATATGCACTGCAGTGTGATCCAACAAAGGGGTTCCAAAAATAAAATGTTCCAAATGCAACGGACATCTATGTTTAACGCCAAGTTGCACAGAAGTGCAAACATCGTAAGCCGTTGTTACTGCAAAGTTACAAAGTTACGAATCATAATAAAATTGTTTAAACTGATACATTTCTTTTAATCTGCATATATAGGTTTGTAATTGTTGATTTTCCGTTGCATACATTTTTCTATATTTAAGAAAGAAATTCAGCCTATAGACGGTTAAAATACTTATGAACAAAGTTCCTGAACAATTTGGACACACGTTGTAAAAAGAGACTCAAACGAAATTTATCTGATTTCCCTATCAAATTTTTCTAATTCGTATATTCTCGTTGCGCACTTATTTAGTGCTTGGCGATTCTGCCTTAAAAATAGACAGCGTGTAAGTAGTCGGGTTGGTAATGGTGAAACGGTAACAGTTGGCCGTCAATATATTGACAAAGTTTGTAAGGTGGAACAATAGAAGAAGAAAGCATCCCCGTGCGTCCTTCACCGGCGAAGCTGTTTTTCTCGTAACAGCTATTTTTTCTTTCAATTTTTCTTTGTCTGGTTTTGTCGCGCTTGTCGCTGGCGAGAACGGGCAACGCGGAACAACGTTTGCCGGTACTTTTGTTCTTAACGACGACACGAGGAATATGTATTGTTGAAATCGAAGGACTCCACGTGCCGGCCTCACGATGCGCATAGAAACGGTTGTCAATTATTTGCTAATGTCGGATAATATCGTTTAAATGTATTTATACGGTCTTCAAACGAAGAGAGATTATAAATGAGCTTGAAAGCCCGCCAGGCTTGTTATTGATGTTATCTTATTCTCGCGACATCGATTGTTACTTTCATTTACTCTGTGTCTAATTTCAATTGATTCATAATTAGGAATAAAGTTACTAGGGGTATTCTTCTTGTATTTCACCCACTACATTCCGCAGTATTTGTAGATTAACGATATTAGAAATATTAATAAAAAGAAAAGTAACTCAAATTTCCATAATAACTAACTTCGATTAACATTATATTTCGGCCGTATAACTTTAAGAAATCAAGAAGTATCTCGTAGAAGCGAACACATTAAAATTTACTAAGTAATATACTTTTCAACGATCGCAAATTTAACCCTTAACGCTCCAAGCAATTTTAATACCAAAATCGAAACATATTTTTTACCTAACACAGGCTCCATTGTACACAGCTTATTTCCTTTCGTGAATATAAAGTTTATTACTGTCACTCGTAAGTGTAACATTCCAATTTTTACCGACTTTGTAAATGCAAACATAGCAATGTATCAATTATTTTTAAAAACAGTAAGGAATATTTAGTGTTGCCTCGAAGGCGCCATTGGAGCGCTAAGGGATAATGTTCAAACATTCTGGAGTATTGTAACAAATCTCGTGATAACATTTTTAACATTTAGGTCAAGTAAACGTATTCTAATCATTTTGTAAGTGAATAAAAGGGCACTTTTCTTCCGTTTAATAATATATATTCCTAAATCCGTTTAAACTTTTTGCAATAATGTATATTGAATATTAACTTCATAAACGCAGAAAGTTTAGTTACAACTATTACAGAGAATTTTATTTCCATGCATAAAATCTTATCGTTTATAAAACGCAGCACAAACTAACCACTTTTTGTGATAATACTTTGAGAATTCTTCAATGACACTGCCCTCATTGCGCTAGTACTTTATATGCAATTAATAGTCACACGCGAACCTCATAAATTCCTAGAAACGGTTTCACGGTTTCTTTGAACCTCATTCGATTCCCATGGGACATCACCTGAATGTCGTGAACATGCGACTTTGATGGAAACATACCTATTTATAAAGAAGTTAAAAATAAACGAAATGAATTTTCCATTACCACGGAAATCTATATGTAAGGGGTGCAATCATAGTTACAAAATTACTCTATTTAATATTAGAAATCGAAATACAATCGAACCCATTATCTAGCGGCTGATATTTAACTGTTCTTGAAAATCTATGAATTGTAGTTAAGAACTATTACTGAAAAACGTGCGAAGCTTAAGATTAATTTTTTTATAAAAAAATAAAAGTTTGAAATATTTCATTTAATATTTTTAAATTGTTTAAATTTCATATTACTTACAATCATAACTGTGTTTCATTATTTTGGGAGTATTAATAAAGTTTTGAACGAAAGTGAAATGTTTTAGATGGATAACAGTAAGATCTATTTATTATTTTTAAAAATAACTCTGATTATTTTGGTGATGCTTTTAGATTTAGTATTTCTAAAATTACTATGGAACACAGTGTGTAGGCTGGTATACACAGTTACAGGAACTATGATGTGCATTACTTTTTAAAAAGTTTATTTATTGATATGTCCACAGCTTGAGCTGTTAACAAACATTATCATCAACTTTAAAAACTCTATATGGTCACCTCTTGGTTATTTCTCCTATCATGTGTAAACAAAAATCTAATTTTATAAAAAACTTAGGGATTAAAGTCGTTAAAAACTATATTCAATATTAAATAAAATAGCAAGAATTTGGATTTACTTAGCAAAATATACTACATAAATTAATTTTATGAAAAAAAAATTCAATGAAATATATCCAAAATAATGAAACACCAATATGTTTAAAAGTAACACAAAATCTTAAAAGTGTTAAAAATTCATCTTAAACGCGGTATGGATTCCCGTTGTTCGATCATCTTCTTTTTTTGTTAATTGTTATAGTTTGCTAAAGGAAGAGTGGCGAGAGGGTGGGACAGGTTTGTACGAAAATCGAAAATTGAAAAATAAAGAGTATTCGAATGAACTCTAGAAGTCAATTTTGTGGAAAATCGCTTCTGAGTTGCCAGTCACCCGTTTGGCAGCGCAAATTTTGTCGTTCAGGTTGTCTGCACGACTCGGTGCGCAGCCAAAGGCTTGTAATTAAGTCCATTCTTACGAGGGTAACTTTGTTGTTAACAAAGAGAATTTGTGCAGACCGTTGAGAAGAAGGCAGGCGTTCCTCGCAAACGAAAGCATACCCCACGAGCTGGCAACTCGTTTAACTCTTTACGGAGTGTGCGTCGTGTTACCTCCGATAAAAACCCGGCACGTAAGATTATCGAGCAAATTTTTCCAACACTGCTGTTCGAAAGTGTTCGATCCCAAGGTCGTTCAGATCGGACTTTTCACGCTTCGTTTCAGTAGAACCTACCGAGCACTAAGCGGTTAATATACGTTATCTCGTAAAAGTGATGAAATTAGATTTATTTAGATTTCGTGCGATCTCGGTTATCGTATATGGAATGAATCAATGCGTATAATTATTTTCAACGGTGGTAATCTGTATCAATTACGATAATTAACAAATAGTTGTTTTCAAGTAATTATTATCAACGGTGGCATCGTTACAATTTTAATAAAATAGACATAATGAATCTGAAAACGGTCAGTCGATCGCATGTGGCTGAGAAATGGAAGAGAAAGAGCATACGGTATATTTTAATGAGAACGCAATGACCTATGACAATTATTTGGACCGTTTATTTTGAAAGTGGCACAAGTCCATTTTCTTTTGTTTCGAGAAAATTAAATGTTAGCAGATCTGACAATTAAAAAATATAGGTTCATTATGTGAAGTCAGGGAATGTTTGTACTAATTTATCAGTATGTAATTTTATTATATAAATTTCTTTTAGGCGAATTTAACTAAAATAATATATATTTCTAGGTTGCAAATGGACTTACACCACTTTCATAATTAGTCAATTGTAAATATCATTTAATTTCAATTTTGAAATAACGAATATTACTTAAAATATATTTCATATTAATCCAATTTTGTTTATACATAATAACAAGAAATAAAATAGAATTAGTATTTTTTATTTTGAACGTTAATTATATTTATATATTGTTAAACTTAACACAAGATATTGATATTATTAATTAATTATGCTCTTCATGTGGCAGTGTTTTGAAATATTCATAATGCACAGGAGGTATATAAGGTAATAGCTGCTGCATATCCTTATATTTTTCGTATGTAATAGGCCTGGCATCGTGATACAAAGGCGCCAGGGCGATTTTTTCAAATTATGGCGATCTTCCCCGACATGTAGGTGATAAAATTAGAGTCTTAAATTCTGTGTCCTCCATTGATGTTTTATATAAAATAGTATACGGTGCAATTTTGCAAAATCTCATCCAACATATTTGCAACCAATTTACTTTTTCTCCATTAGTGTTTCTTCTTATCTGTTTTTTAATTGCGTTTTGTAAATTTTCTGTTGAAACGAAATTCTCTCGTTTCATTTCGTGTAAAATAAATTTATTATGTTGTCTACATTGGTTTATAACGTCATAATAAGCCTGTGGTGTGTACAGGAAATTCTTTTTTCGTAATGCCATTTCTATGATACCAAAATCTGCATCGTTTGGCAGATACGAATGTCCGGAGAGTAAACATTTATGATCAATTACTTCAATGTTATTTTCTAAAGACTGGACAACCCTCAACCACATCAACGCCATTTGTAAATTTTGATTTTGCCCAGTACACATATCATTATATGCAATAACATGACATTGAGTCTATTTCCTGCGATCCCCTGGAAGAAAATAAAATAAGTAACCTAAAATAGTAACTTTCGGCACATGAAATAAAACAATTATGATGCCACCAGTGGCCAGTAACCCCGCCACCTGTCTATGGAAATTGGACTTACACCACTTTCATAATCAGTGGTTACGCAATTTCTTTTACCGGCCGATTTTAAATGGAACAAAGCATTGGCTTTTTTTAAGATACTAAATACTAACTAGTTATAAACAAAAAGTTTACACTAGATTAAGCATAAATTACGTCATCTCATTTTTTTCTTAAAAGGACTTGCACCACTTTCAAAATAAACGGTCCATTTATATTTACATTATTTCTCGAGATAGGAAAGCGACCTTCACTTTTTTAAATAAAACGTTACGTATTTCGTAATGTCGCGTGAAAGCTTAGGTGAAGACGATGACTTCCAACTTCGAACGAGGTCAGAAATAAGTGAACTTCGCATTCGCGTGTCAACTCGTAATTAGGATTTAAATTATTATTAGAATTTGTATACACTTTAGTCTTCTAACTTGCGAAGTTCGGTAGATGCAGCTGTTAGAAAAATTCTAAATTATGTACCAGCTGAAAACTTTGTGCAGTTTTCTTCTTGAAAACTTAGGATCCAGCAGCGCAGTCAAGAATATACGCTGTTATTATAGTTCCACGCTTGTGAACTATTAATTTCATAATCGCACGAACAGGAAATGAAAAGTAATGGAAAGCAGCACGATAAAAGAAAAAATAAAGGGGGAAGAAAGAACGTATAAACGATCTCTCTGAATTTTATAAATCTAACAATATGTAATATGCTGCAGAAGATTTAGTAGTAAAGGCAGCATATTGAGTGACGTGAGTGGATTCTTGAGTAACTTAGAGATACAGAAATTAATTAAAGTTCTGGTTCGCGCTTCTTTTGTATGTATGACTTGACCAACCCTATCCTGCTGTAGTCTACCAGGTGGCTTTTCTTTGCCAACGAAAAATTGAGAATACACGCGTGTTTTCGTGGCAGCGAAAACCTCTGGTATTTTAATTAAGACCTGAAGGAGTTGTGGCTTTTGTTCTGCCATTAAATAGAGAGTAATGCAGTGTAAAGCCTCGAGAACGTCAGTTTTCGGACAAACTTATTCCAGTTTATCGTTTTCTAAAATTGAATGCGTTTTATTCGACCCGCGGCGAAAATGAATATTTGCATTGTGTTTTTCACGTCGGACTTACTTGTGCGAGTTTAACTTTAAGCGGAACCGAATCAAACTAGTTCGTATACAAATGTTTGCAGCACAAAATCTGATGGTAATAATTAGTCTTGAATTCACGGGCTACAAATTCGAATTCTTAGCAACAATCGAGACCTGATTGTGAATTCCGTAAGTAAAGTATTAAAATATGCCAGTGACAATCGTCCTAAACTACGATTCCTTGTAGAACGATTTACATGCAAGTTGCTCACTCATACAAATATTCGGACACTATTCCGCTACATACAGACAAAGTTTGATCCTTAATCCCTGGGACACCCTGTAAAATGCTCGTAAAATGATGTCTAGGTGTCACGCTTCTTATTTTATAAAAATGATAAATCATTCATTTGAGAGCGAAAATATAGAAACAAGCTCTTTCTAAAAGTCACATTTAGTTGTACAATATATTTCAATGAAATGAATATAGTCTCGTTAATATTTGCACAGTTTACGAATGGTATACAGTATTATACAGGTCATGAAATGTTCAGGTATTAATGATGCTTAAAAATGTTATAACTGTTTTATATAAATATGAAATAACGTTAGAAAGGAATGGCGTCCGTATTTTCAATGCACAAAAACCATTGTTGTTCATACCTTTGCACAATCAGCAACTTTATACTCGAATCATGTTGTCTTTTACTTTTATTATACTTTTATTGTTGACATTCCGATAGGTCCTCCATGGACTATGGTTGGGCAACAGTTGCAATTGTCACGTTTGTACAAAATGCGTCTACACGTCGCTATAACGCAAACGTATAACTAACTCGCTAACATATTCTTCTAATCGCCTCTTTTATGATTATTTTTACAATATATCACAAATAATATATAAACAACATATTTTCACGATAAAAGTTTGAAAAGAAAGGACTAAGACATCGCATTCACACGTCCGTCTGCAACTCGAACCATCTGCTAAGTAAGTACAGAGACTTATTGGACGAAGATGCTAATATTGTTAGAACCACGATAGATTTAAATTAAAATATCAAAAATCGAAGGCCATTCTAAACAAACTCAAAAGGGTTTTTTATACCGAGTACAACACCCGAGCTTTCCACTTGTGAAATGGAGAAACTTATTGAAATAAATAAATTTCAAGGCTACGCACAATAAAACTTTAATAGGCCAATCATTACACGACTGTGACAAACCAAATATATTCAATTCGTAACAAAGTAAATATATTCGTAATTACGAGAATGATAAAATCAATTTTGAATATAGTAACAAGTATATTGTATTAATTTGTACCAAAAGTTTTTCCAATTTAAACATGTAGTTATCTGTTTTATCTTAACCCTTTGCACTCGAAGATTTATTAACTCGAAAACCAAGACGTTTCTTCAGACCTAGGTCATTTTCATTTTATACGATTTACTTCATTTTATGCATATGCGGTTTTGTAATATTACCCGTCTTTACGATGAATAATTTTTACAAATTTCTTAGATACAAGCATAGCGATGTAGAAATTGTTTTAAATAATTATGTGGCAACTTTCTGTGTTGCCTCAGAGTCACCACTCGAGTGCTAAGGGTTAATACTATACAGGGTGTCCCACATAAATGGGAACACCTAAATATCTTTCGTATTTAGATATCGTATTTTCCTATCAGAAAACTTCACAGGACAAAGTGACACTATTGCAGGGGGGCAATATAATGGTGAAGAAAAAAATTTGTTATGTCGTGTTTTTTAATGAAATTTTAAGGTCACCGATGTTTTTTTAAATGGAATAGTATATTTTTTTTACGATAGCGTAATAGACAATAAAAAACTGAATTTAGTAGATACCACTTTTTTGACCTTGAAATGACCTTGAGCAAGAATAATCATGTTGAAGCGGATAAAATGTGGAAGTTTAAAGCTTATGTGTTTCAGCAAAGATTGCGCGTTGTTTACGTCGGGTTGACCTTTACATATCATAATAAATGTTCGAAATGTTGACCATCCTCATTTATGCAATGTTGCAATCTTTTAATAAATGATCTGTAGGCATTGTCGATTTCCTGAGACGTAGTTGAAGCACATGCTGCAGTAATCCTTTGCCGCATATCCTCTGGAGTTGTGGGTTTACACTATCGCTATTTTTAAATTGTTTTGCCACGACGGAAAATGCGTGTAACGAAGGACAAATACAATTCACAAATTTTTCATGATACGAACGTACTCCTTGCCTCACAGATTGGTGGCTTTCGCCATAAGTGAAAACCATACATTAATGTACATTCCTGTACATTATAACGCATTGTTATCACTTCCACGTTTCGAACTCGAATAATGCAGAAGGAACAAAGTATTTATTCTAACCGATTAACCTTCTGTTAACGATCTCAATGATACATACTCTAACATAAACATATGCTGTTTACTATGAAAACTATTTCGAACATTTATTATGATATGTAAACGCTAACCCGACGTAAACACAACATGATTATTCTTGCTCAAGGTCGTTTCAAGGTCAAAAAGGTGGTATCCACTAAATTCAGTTTTTTATTGTCTATTATGCTATCGTAAAAAAAATATACTATTTCATTTAAAAAAACATCGGTGACCTTAAAATTTCATTAAAAAACACGACATAACAAATTTTTTTCTTCACCATTATATTGCCCCCTGCAATAGTGTCACTTTGTCCTCTGAAGTTTTCTGATAGGACTGTAAATACGAAAGATATTTAGGTGTTCCCATTTATGTGGGACACCCTGTATATTATTCGATGTATGCACTGCGTTAGTATGTGTTATTCTCTATACTCAAAAATACGTAAAGAACAAATGGTATAGTTCAAAGGGACAAGCGTTCCTGTGGAAATAATTTTCGTTTAGAGGTCATATTTTTCGAGATTTCAAAGTCGTCAATGTTTTTTTCTAACGGATCCTATATTTCTATCAGTACATTGTGATAGCTAAGAACTAAAACGAGTCCAATGACTTGCAATACACTCCGGAACAAAAAGATAGCATACCTTATATTTTCCCATATTTTGTGTGAAAAGCTGATTAAGATACATATTTTCTTTTACTGATAACTCAGTGCATTTACGAAATATCGTCCACAACATATACTTCGACAGGATTCTAACACAAAAAATGTAAATATTATCGTTCGCAAGCGAGACAAACCGATAGCACATGCAGTAGATCTACGCTTTCCAGTTACACCGAAGCTCACGAATTGCGAACATCAACCTCGGAACATACATAGTTAATAAAATCCATGATATTATTTCGTGTTGTATATTTGTTCAAAAAAAGAGAAATATTATGCAAAATGGATCGCGGAAAGAGATTGAATGCGCGTGAAATTGACGCTATAATAAAATTGGAAGAAGAACAATATTCAGTGACACAAATAGCAAAAATTATGAATAGAAGTCGAAAAGTAATAGTGAATTTCTTAGAAAATCTGGAAAACTATGATAAAAAGTAGAGTTCTGGACGTTCACAAAGTTCAAATGCCCGGGAACGACGTGCAATATTGAGAGCAGATGAAATTGTAAGATGACTGCAAGTCAAATTGCTCAATGTGTTAGTGTAGACACTAATAGAAAGAACGTGAGGCGTGTTTTACAAAAATACATAACACGAAGAAAATTGAAGAAAAAGCCTTGGTTAACTGTGCGACATAAAATGAATCGATTACACTTTGCGGAAAAGAATATTCATATGGGAAAGGAATGGTGAGGAATAATATTTACGGATGAAAAGAGGTTTAACTTACAAAGGAACATATTCAGATGCGAAAATCCGATTTTGATGAAACTTATGAGAGCTTATAGCTTTATTGTTTAAACAAAAAACTTTTGTGGAAATTTTCTTGCACGACTACATTTTCCATTGAAAAGCACACAATTTAAAAAAAAATTCTAATTTTTTCGACCTCTGCTTTCCGAGATATCTAAAAAATATCCCAACTTTGAGGGCTGTTTTCACCCCTTCAAAGTGAATGGTTGCCGATAAAAAAAAACACTTGTCAAATATTTTTCAAAGAACTATAAGCTCCCATAAGTTTCATCAAAATCGGATTTTCGCATCTGAATATGTTCCCGTGTTAGATGACTCTGATGGTCTAAGTTACTATTTTCATTGGATGCGAAAAGAGGAACAGTTTTTGAGTCGTCGGCAAATTTGGTGCGGTATCGGGTACTATGGTAAAATGGAAATCAAATTTATAACAAGAAAAGATAATAGCAAAATGTATTTGGAAATGATTAAAGAACAAATAAACGCGTGCGTCTCCAGAATTGCTGGAGAGAAGTTTATTTTTCGGAAAGATAATGCAGCAGTACACACTGCAAAAATAGTAAAAGAGTACTATTCTTGAGAAAAAATTCACGTTTTGGATCGACGAGCAAGGTCACCCGACCTTAACATTATTGAAAATTGTTGGGGAAATCTTGCCCGAGCTGTATATGGAAATGGCAGACAATTTATAAATTATATCTATCTCTATAAATCTCTATCGGTATAAATTTTTACCAAAGAGAATGATAGTTGTTATTAAATGTAAAGGAGAAGCCACAACATATTAAGCATGAAATATCATTTGTTGCTTTATTGTTATACGTAATTTTAACCTAATTGTGCTATCATTTTGCCGCACTATATTTCCTTAAAAGTTCTTTTTCTTAAATAAAATTGTATAGAGTGGTGAAATTTAATTCAATTTCATTTGTGTATGTTTATAGAGATATTTCGCAAGAATGTACAAAAACAAAATCTTGGTTGTAATGTTAAATAAATAAATGTTCCGTTAATTTTAAGTGTGCTATCTTTTTGTCTCGTAGTGTACCATAATATTGCGTATGACCTTGAAAGAATGATTTCCATCCCAAGACATATCTCCTCGAACCAAGCAATCTATATTTACAAAATTTCACGCAGCAAAAACAAGAGAGCAGCAGAGATGTTGCGTCGCAACAGTTTTCAGCGAGACACACCGTGAATATTTTTCGAGGTTGCATTTTCTCGTCAGCCAAAATGAATCTCAAGCGAGATTCCAAGTGCTAGAAAAAAAAGAGAAGAAAAAGAAAAGCAATATCTGCCCAACATGCCGAGTCGAAGAACGACTTACGAGTCCGCGATATACAGCAAACGTGCCCGTCTCTGTTCTTCTAATTTTCAGTTTAGATTCCGACTTTCAAGCAACGTGTACGATTACCTCGGCGATTAACCTTCGTCGACATTTGCCGGCGATTCGAGTAACACGATCGAGACGCGCGAGTGTTCTTGCCGGAAGACGCGCGCGCACTGGCGGACAAATACACACTTCACAATGCTAGGTCATGCGTGATTGGGGATATCTATCTAAGGGGTACGTAATACTAATTGAATCGATCGAACGATACTGAAGAGCACAAATGGAATCCTTGATCAGCCGGATACCAGCGTAAACAGTACCGCGGCTGGTCGAGTGAGTCGCGGCACGATTTACGATGAAAACAATCGTTGCATGTCAATGTAGTCGTGTAGCAAACAGAGGAGCAAGTAAAAGAAAATCAAAGGAAGAGAAAAGGAGACAGAACGTCTACGGACAATTGATAATTGATTACAGTGTCGCAGCCATAGCTCGATGCATCTGCAGGTACCCTCAATCATATTCACCGCATTGGAAAAGACATTCGAATAAAATCCGTGTGCATCGAACAAGAACGATGCTTCTCTCGCTAGAGCAACAAACAGAGATGAATCTGCGTGAAAAGTATCTAGTATATCGTTTTCTTTTTTCTTTTCCAAATCAAGATATTATCTCCCCTCCTCCATCCCTCTTCTGCTATCGCCGCGCCACTGCGTGCACGTGCGATTATGGTGCTCCAAAGGTGAAACAGATCAGTGCTGTAAACACAAATTTATGCCTGAAGGGGTAGAAAGCTCCGAGAGCTTTGGCCTGAGTCGTCGATTCAGCCGTAATATCGACCAATTGAACGGAGCATCTTCATTTCCCGTTCGCCCGTTCACCGAGTTTCGATTCGATTAATCGCGGGCCACGCGTTTTCCGCCGATCTCAACGACCGCGAACCGACTATGCGCCGTTTCCTTTGAAACGGCAGACCATGAGGAAAAGTAAAGCGCGACAAGAACTGTTTCGATTCCCGAATTGAAATGAAACGGTCTGGCCCTGCGCGCTAGACGCCGACCGGTTCTCGATGCAAATTAACGTTAACCCTTTACACTCCAAGCAATTTATTTCCAAAATTGACAGATTTTTTAACCTACGATAGTTTCATTATATACAGGGTGGTCCACGCAATTGTTTCAAGTCATAACTCCGTCATTATTGCATTTACGAAAAAATGCTACAGAAGACAGATAAATGGTTCGAAGAGCTTTACTTCTGTAGGCCTTTAAATTTTTTTTAGATGCAGCAGTGCATGTGCAATTAACAATTGCATCATTTCTTTAAATAGAAATGCATATTTTTTTTACACAGATCGATTCTTCTGTCCATTCTACGTAAAAAATTATTAGAGTACTATGGCAAAAAAATTATTAGATCTTGAGATATTTTCAAAAAATGTCTTTATTCTTATGTCTTATTCTTAGTTTTCGTACTCGAGTTACGATACGCGAATTGCTACTGAATGATGAAATGCTTACTCGTATAAATCAGTTTCTGTTATGATAACAATGTCAAAAGGGTGTTTACCTTTACAACATAGTCATGAAGTGTTTGAGTATCTTCTTTAATAAAGACATTTTTTGAAAATATCTCGAGATCTAATAATTTTGTTGCCATGGTACTCTAATCATTTTTTACGTAAAATGAACAGAAGAATCGATCTGTGTAAAAAAAATGCATTTCTACTTAAAGAAATGATGCAATTGTTAATTGCACATGCACTGCTGCATCTAAAAAATTTAAAGGCCTACAGATGTAGTGCTCTTCGAACCATTTATCTTTCTCCTTTGGCATTTTTTCGTAAATGCAATTATAACGGAGTTATGACTTGAAACAATTGCATGGACCATCCTGTATAGTTTATTTCTTTTCGTGCATAGAAAATTTATTACTCGTGTGTGCAACACTTCGATTTTCACAGATTCTTTAACACGTTGACACCGGAATCGATATTCAGGGTTTGCTCTGCGAGGCAGCGCCCGAATGTATATAATATTGAACTGTTACGTTTTTACTATTGAATGTTTGTTTATAATCTTGAGATGAAATAACATAAACCTATTTCATACTACCTATTTCGTGAAATACAATTGTGACCCACCATGATGGACGCCGCTTCACGGGTCAGACACGTGTGACCAACCGGTGATGCGCGTCGTCGTCAACGTGTTAAATGCGAACATAACGATGTAACAGTTGTTTTAAATAATCATAAGAC
Organism: Agapostemon virescens; assembly: GCA_028453745.1. NCBI lineage: Eukaryota > Metazoa > Arthropoda > Insecta > Hymenoptera > Halictidae > Agapostemon > Agapostemon virescens. Next base: position 20,136,902 of record CM052083.1, read on the forward strand.
AATTTTTAGTGTCGCCTCGGAGAAGCCATTGGAGTGCTAAGGGTTAATGAAAATGCAAATACCAAGGCGAAACGGGTCCTTCGCTTTAGGCGATTCCACGGAATCTTCTCGTCGGTCAATGGAATCGCCTAAATCTTTCGTTATGAAAGAATTAGCTTACGCCGTGCGACGCAACAATATCACGAACTTGTAAATATTCTTTATCTATCCTGTGTAATTTTTAAAACAATTAGTTTTGTAGCTTCGAAAACTTCGTTCGAAGGTGCTTTGTGACTTAATACTGAATCTACCACGGTCGAATGAACATTTTATCAGACTATTATTCAATTTTATTTAATTTTATTGTGTTTCAATTTTATAAGACAACGTACTTCGATCCCTACAGTATTCGATAAATTTAGTATTAATTCTATCGATGTTTCTTACAGAAAACTATTCTATGAAGACAGCTGAATAAAATACCATAGCTTGATATTACATTATGATCCCGTGGATATTTGAAAATAATAATCAAAGTAAGAAGAACCATTGAAAATGTATCAAGTTTTCGAGGAAATTTTATTTCAAGAATTAAAAATTTCAGAGAAATGGCAATTATTAAACAGTGAATTAATCGTAATTACGAAACTGTAAATTTTTATACAAACTAAAAACAGTTTTCTGAGTTGGATCAGACCGTAATGTACTTCTTTCAACGTATTTAATACTTCGACAACATTACAATAATCTCCTTAAATTTCACTACAGTCTCTGTAGCTTTGTTTTTCACTCGTCCACTTTCGCCATAAATGCATGATATTCACAGAGTAGTAATTGTGTCGTAAAATACCTCAAGTCTTCGATAACCAGAAGTTATCATGCAATTAAATCATTCTTTTCGATGCAGGAACAAGGTGGTGCAGTTCAAATACAAATAAATGTACAATGATGACAGTAGTACTCGGCAGTTACACATTAATTATACCTCGTGTCGCTTGACGTAGCAGCATTGTCAAATATCGAATACCACTGTCATCGACACACATTTTGCTGATTTGTTCCCGTACTGAAAACAAAATATGACTCATAAAGTCTGTTGGCATCGTTTCGATTAAATTTTATCCGACAATTTCATGTCTTGAAATAAATTTAAACAAATCTACAGAGACTGTCACAAAAATTACATTTTACGTTCTTCCACTCGTGTCGTCGATTAAACGTCTTCATATCATAATGTAAATTGAAATAATTCTTTCATTTTCCAAAAATTCACGTTTTATCTTTCGTAGACAAATTTGAATTTTAAATGGTCTAGCGACTTTTGAAACATCCTGTAATATCAAACGATGTCGCCCAGTTCATGTGGTTCCATAGAATAATACAATATATATAATAACTATTGCATTATTTAATTATAAATATATTATTCATAATATAATAAAAATAATAGTATAATATAATATAACAAATCTAGTTTCATTAGAGCACAAGACACGTTCAACGCTGCCATTTTCATATTCTATCAAAACTGACTATTTTGAAAGTTACACGTGGAAAATTTCATTTTTAACATAATCACATAGAAACGTCTACACAAAATCCAAATTTCCAAACGTAAGTATTTTTGCACCAAATTATTGGCTTACACTCGAGTTGCTTGTAATCAACGCGTTTCCACTTTTAAGGCGTTATCGTTTTTTACAAATTCACGTTGAAACGTCTATTCAAAATCCAAATATCCAAACGTGCGGATTTATTGCACGAAATTATTGGCTTGCACTCGAGTTGCTTCTAATCATTTTGCAGGCTACGCGTACCGATATCAAAACACAAATCAATTTCCTATCTTGCATATAACAGTTACTCTAATTATCTTTGAATAGCAATTCGGACAACTATATTTTCGCCGTTTGCCTAGCAACGCAAAAAGTGTTGCTTGGCCTGAGAATGATTGTTTTTCAAAAACAGTACATAGAGTGTATTGAAGATCTAAGAATGATAAAACTTGATAAAGCTCTGCGAATGTACAGTGGCTGGCGTTAATATTCGGACACCATGATACTCGAAAAGTTCTTGCTGTATATCTCCACCGTTAATGGACTTAAAGAATTTGTCGTTTTGTAATGATAAAAAACACTTATTTTAAATGCCAGAAGCACAGTTTTTATTCATTTAATTAGTACATTTTTCGCGTTAATCAATGTTAAACAAAATAATGCTCAATTTTGACGTAACGCAAAAATATTCGGACATTTCGCGAATTATAATTTTGTAATTAAAAATGTACATATACTTTAACAAAAAGATATCGATAATTATGTAGATCAAGCGTTTCGGCATAATAGAAATAACTTTATTTAAATATTCTACCGGAATACGTGACTATTCTTCGCTCGATCGTAATTTTAATTCTTCCTTCGACCTTATCGGTGATATTCTAATTCGACGATCTAAATAATCTCATAAATTTTCGATTGGATTTAGATCCGGTGACTGTGAAGGAGGTTGCAATACTTTTGAACAGTTATACAATAAATTCTTGAACTACACGTGATTTGTGTTTCCGATCATTATCTTGATAAAATTTAAAACTGTGGTGAATTTTCATATTAGTGGCACTTTTTATTAAATTTTGTTTCAAAATATATAAATATTTATTCTTATCCAGAATTCCTTCAATGAAAACTAATTCGTCAATTCCAGCAGCCGAGATACAACCCCAAATCATTCCACTTCCTCCGCAGTGTTTCAGGGTGGATCTGCGATTTTTAGTATGAAGCTCTTCGTTGACTTTATGCCACATAAGTTTGTGTCCATCGACCCCAAAAATATTCTACTTGCTTTCATCTGCAAACATTACATCTTTCTACCATACTTCTTCTTTAGAAATGTATTCATTGACGAACAGTAATCTTTTCTTTCGATTCACATCATTAATATATGGTTTTTTTCGTGAAATTTTGCCATGGTATCCACTTTCATGAGGCATTCGACGGACTGTATCAGAATGAACTTTCTTTCCGGTTTCTTCAAATAATCTCCAGACAATGCCGGGGCACTTAAACTAGAATCTTTTTACACTTTTCTAATCACATTACGTTTGTCACGAACGTCAAATAGTTTTCGACGACCACACTGAGGAATAGGTTCAAGTGTATCCTGAAGATTATATACGATGCCCGCTACAGTACTCTTACTTAATTGTAATAATGTACCGATTTCGCGGTATGATTTCTCTTTCTCGCGATTATAAATAACAAGTTAATGTACATCAAACTATGTATTTTTACTTTCACATGCATTTTCACGACTAATAGGTACGATACGAACGAAGTTCGAAATGAAACTAATTTTATCAGATAGTGCTTACGTCTTATGTTTACAAAAACATGACCACCGAAAACCGTACCTGGCTTAACAGTACGGTCAAACTGCGAAGCGTATGGAATGTCCGAATATTTTTGCGACGTCAAAATACAGCATTATTTAGTTTAACACATTGCGGACGGGTCACGAGATATCTTGTTTTCATGTTCTTTCGACTCAATCGATACCTCGATCGATACCCTAATGTAAAAAGGTCTACGTAATAAATAGATGTACAAAAAATGTATAGTCACGTTTAAGCATATCTTATGTGAATATAATACCAAATGCGAATTTAAAAAGTGCATATATGCATAAATGCAGAGTAAAGTGTTTCTGGAGCACCGAAAAATGTGCGAGCTTTGGAAGCGCATTGAGCGAGCAGAGTGCCGTACGCAATGTGTTAACAAGGATTAACGCGAAAAGTATACAAATTAAATAAATAAAAACTATGTTTCTAGCATTTAAAATAATTTTTTTATTATTACACAACGACGAATACTTTGTCTATTAACAGTGAAGATATACAGCCAAAACTTCTCGAATATCATGGTGTCCGAATATTAATGCGGGCCACTGTAGTGAAAATTCAATGATCGTGATCGGTTGGTCAATAACGAAAGGGTTGATCGCGAGAACATGAACCGTGAGCAGCATTCGCTAGAAAAAAGAAGGGCGCGATTCGCTTTCGTTTCGCCTCGTCGCAACTCATTACTACCCTATAAGAAACTCCTAAAAAAAGGGGGGGGGATCAAACGAAGTTCTCTTTCACTACGTGCTTCACTCAACAACACGGTGCTTCGTTCTGAAAAAGCGCGCAACAGTTCGGTTACTACTGCGACCGCTGTGTTGTGCTTTAATAAACTTTCGGATACGGGAGGGTCGGAGAAGCAAGAATTTTAGCCCGAGCAGCTTGCAAATGCTATCTGTTTGCGGGTTACGAGTTATCGTTCCTCGCAAAGCAGAGAAAGAAAGAGAGAAAGAGAAACAGAGAGCGACAGAGAGCCAGAGAGAAAGAGGATGGAAGAGAGAAAAGGGGAACGTAAATCAGGAATGGTCGCCAGTGTTATAATACTACGTACAGGAATACCTCGATGTATGCGAAGAATATGTACACGATATTTGTGAGGCAAACTTTACGAAATCCTACTCGCGAGACAATACTGATCCAACATTATTTTTATTATAATTCTGTTTTCACGAAACTTTGGGAATTCTGATACTTTCCTGATTACTGTAACGCCAAACACAGCACAATTTAAATCGTGTTTACTTGTTTCATTGGCGATGCCAGTGGAAATTTAAAATTATCCGAACGGATGATTAATAGTTGTATTTATACCGTGAAGTCGAAAGTTTGTTTCTTTATGCAATTCGGTGAAAATCGAATTTAATATCGAAACTGGATAATTGTTCTATTATCCAAGCATGGGTGTTACGTTGATTAGTAGGAATGATAGAGATTTTGCTATAGCGTGGATTAAACAAGTAAATATGAGGGAAGATAGCATCGTGTATGGTCACGTATCCTGTATTAACATGTGTAAACAATCATCATTCGTGCAGAGCATAAAGATAACTTTTACTGTAATTTGTATACAGGTCAGGACACGTGAGGAGTACTGTGGAAAATGATTCAGAGTACTAAAACAGAGAACAAGTGTTTACTTATCGTATGTACAGGGTTATCCAAGAGTATCTTTAGGATGTTGAATGAGAATATGTTTCAAACACTACGGTTATTTCTTGTCACCTTATTTCATTTCTAATTTACAATGACAGACAATTTTAGCAATGGGGTCGTATACGATCGAAGACGATGTTGAAGTTATTAAAATTTATTTTGCAAATCAGTGTTCAATAAAAAATACCCATCGTAACGGGTGAAAACGTCACTAAATTGCGATCGAAATTCAATGGTCGATTAATTTCAAGGTATGGTGACGCGAATTGGTGACCTTGTTCGTGCGATTTCATTCCGTCTCTACTAATTTCTAACGACGAAATTTCTATTTGTTCTGGGGGTTCTGATTCCACAATTAAATAAAGCAACTTCCTACAGTCTATTTTAGATAACCCCACAGCATCGATCTATCCCGTAGGTACGTTGAAATTGAATGTTAATATATTAGCTTTTATGATAAATGATATGATAATATGAACGTATTATAAAGTACTTTCAAATGATTGAAAAACTTAACATGAAAACTACGTTCAGTTAAGGAAGATTGTTTTGCCTGTCTAATAATGCATTGCAGTTTGAAAATATTCTAATTAACAGTTGAAGTTGCCTCTATTTCAAATACAAAATACGCCGTTGCTTGAAAACAACCTGGCATATCTCAATCTCACGAACATTCACTGTACTTACCACATGCTCTAATTTACCCTGCACCAGAGTTACAGTAAAAGTAATCATTTATTCCTTCCCACGAACGTTAATGATATACAGTGGCTCACAAAAGTGTTCGGACACTTTTTAAATCTAAATAACTTTTTCCAGATTGGACCAAACGTCTCGACATTTCTTGAGCAATTAGTTGCATTAATTTAATAAATGACGTACGAAATGAATTTTGTAAATATTGTAATTGGTATGAATTATATGACCAATAAAAACGGAACTGTTTAAACATTTTTTATTTGAGTCACATACTGAAAATTTAAAAAAACGCATCTGGTAGATCTATGATAGTTATACGCATGCTGAAAAATTCATTGAAATCGATCGACATACACATGAACTACATGCTATCGAAAATGGTGAAAATCGTAATCTTTCACGATTCCTGGACAGTTTCTGCTTAACACGTTGAATGCCACGGTGGTCACCAGTAACCGGCACCGTTGCGTCATTTAAGAATGATTATCATTAAATTTATGGCATTGAACGTCGATTTATTATTATGGAAGTTAACCAGATTGTGGTATGAGGTGAGAGCTTTGTTATACAGCAACTAACAATTCTCTTTAATTACACTGATCACTTCTATGTATGATATAAATGAAATTTGTCGGAAGTACACAAAATTCGCTCGGCATTCAAAGTGTTAAACTCCATAAATTCCTACATCTTTCTACGCGTGTCATTTTTTCCCGCGTTAATCGATTCCGGTAAAATTTGTAACATGTTTATAACTTACGAAGTTCTGTAAAACGCATAAATTAAATTTTCATTACGAGTTGGAATAAAAATGTTTCAATAAATGTCTTTTCTACTTTCCCACGTAATTTCTACAAATTAGAATTATTTCAAAATTATTTTTGCATATCACTTAGTAAGTCAATGCTTCTAGTTGTTCCACAAAAGTCAAGTCGTTTATCTAAATTTTGAAAAAGTTATTTAGATTTAAAGAATATCCGAATACTTTCGTGAGCCACTGTATCTATTAGTTCATTTTCACATACAAATTGAAGATCGACTTTCAGCTGAAAAATAGAGCTTGAATTTGTATATGTTGCGCGTTTCTAACGATGCACAATTATTTGTGCCCATAATTATGAAAGTGGTCCAAGTCAAAATTAAAAAAAAGAAGGGGGTTTATCAGTTATTTCACACCACATTATTTTAAACTGAATTTATTCAATGTAATTTTTACGATATCGTCAAAAATGAACCATTAGATAGTGGTTGTAATTTCAACATTATATGGAATTCATTATGAAAGTGATCTAAGTAAAAAATTTAAGTAAAATTTAAGCTTACAGTGATGCTTGTTCAACATTTTCGTATGAAATTCACACAAAATTTCATATTCATAATAAATTTCCATTAATCAAGACTAATAAAATTATAAATTAAAATGTCACATAATTTAAAAATATTTTTTAATTTATTCAAATGCAATTCATTAAATATCTCGAAACAAGAAATATATGACTTAGATGACTTTCATAATTATGGGCACATTTGAAATCAAAGGGTTCCAATCTGCCCACTGTGCGTCTCATATTTTATCTAACTATTTTTATTACTTTCGTTTCATCTCGCTGGCCAATAAAGGTGCATTTACACTTTCTTAAAACCGAGAGAATATCGCTTTAACAGCGTCCAAGGCCTCCGAACAATCAATAATTCGGCTTTGTTTCAACATCCTCCTTTAATATACTTGTTTCCACTAATTTTTGACTTCGTTCATTTAACAGCCAGCATTTTCTCAAGAATATCCTGCGCTTTTTGTTGCGGACAATCATTATGCTCGCGAATTCGACGGCTCCCATTCTTTCCACGATAGCAGAAAATCGAGGGAACATGTCAGCTCGTTTGATCGAATTCACACAGTGATCACACAGGTGCCTCGGAAAAGAAGGGAGCTCGTTTAGGAGAAACGTTGTGTAGGATCGTGGTGTATCCCTTTTCTGTGAGACATAGGACAAAACGTTGTATCTACATTTCGCGAAACATTCTTTTTTTGGCTGGTGAGATGTATTTTAAAACCTCTGTCTATTTGCGTCTCTCTGTCGGGCAAAGTGTTTTCATTATCAAAATTCACAAGTGTGGGTGTGCGTGTAGTTTTTTATTTCCACAATGTCAAATCAAATACGAAGAAAGTATTTCTTACATACGAATAGGGGGGTCTTTAACAAACATAATCGACTTCTGAACAAATTTATGAAACAAAGTATGCAAAATTCTGACCATCGTGTAATTTATTCGAAGAATAAGTTGGTTAAATGTTCTGACTGTATTAACTAGAAATTGAGTTTGGTTTACGTTCACGATATTCATTTAGACGATTAGTCTTCTGTATCTTATGTACTTTGTTATCATGAATGAATAATGCTTTGAATCATGAATTTAATTTATCCAAATATTGCGTGATGCTGTCGTCAATGCATTATTCATCCTCTCAAAAGAAAATAATTCTGGATAATAATGAACACTGAAATAAACATTATTTAAAGTGAGACATCTAAATAAAAACTGAAGGTGAGACCTCAAGAGTCACGAGTGAATAATACTTTTAATCATGAATGTATTTCATCCCAACGTCGCGTGATATTGTCGTCATGCGTTATTCATCCCCTCAAAAGAAAAGAATACTGGATGGTAATGAAAACTGAAATAAACTTTATTTAAAGTGAGATATCTAAATTAAAACTGAAGGTAACACTTTAAAAATCACGAATAAGTGATTTTAAC
>CM052083.1:20158210-20192613 GCA_028453745.1 Agapostemon virescens
CAAATAACAAATATCACTTAAAATATATTTCATATTAATCCAATTTTGTTTATAAATAATAACAAGAAATAAAATAGAATTAGTATTTTTTATATTGAACGTTAATTATATTTATATACTGTTAAACTTAATACAAGATATTGGTATTATTAATTATTTATGCTCTTCGGGTGGCAGTGTTTTGAAATATTCATGATGCACAGGAGGTATGTAAGGTAATAGCTGCTGCATATCCTTATATTTTTCGTATGTAATAGCCCTGGCTCAGACTCCTCTTCGTCAGAATCACTGCCACGATCATTTGTTTCGTTAACAATCATAATAACGTATATCTTCTCGATCCGAACTAGGGGCAAATTTAAAAACCGTGTAAATAAAGTACCATGTAAATCGGGGGATAGGTGTACTACAAATACGAAGTTCCATCGTATTACATTTGTTACATTTGTAATTCAGAATATTACGAACAAATTCAAGTGTTGCTGTCGCGGGCTGAAAACAGCTGAGATATCGGTTTCGGTTGTTGAAACAATTATGGAGTATCGAAAAGGTCTCGTAACTGTTGTAAGGTAGATCTGTTCCAACTTATATTGGTTTCAGTTACGGTTCTTTAGAAACGATATTCTATCGGTTCTGTAAATGTTATCTTTCTGTTCTGAGTTTACGGTTATGCATTTTGGTTCTCCCTCTATTTCGCAATAATAAATACATTGTATTTCCTTCAGGAATTCAAAGTATTGATTCTACATTCGAGTTTAAAATACATGCTGTATTAATTAAGTAAGTAAATAAGTCTAAATAAGTAAGCACTAGAAAATGTAAAGCAAATATATTCGAAATATAACCAAAATCCAGAATCGACGAATGACAATTGTAAAACCGGATACAATAGCAAATACGAAATCGATAGAAGTCAGAATCGGTACGTAACAGTTTGAAACAGTTGTTTTCGGTACCTTTTCAGTCCCTGGTTCCAGGACAACGTAAAAGTCGGAAAAATAATTTCAAAAGGACGCGACTTAACCCCTTGCCATGCCATCCTCTTTGAATCGAAAGCTATTACAGCGTTTTCATCGGTAAAAATGTTACATTTACTTCGATGCATAAATATTGTTTAAAAAATAATGAAGTTTGATTTCGTCTTAAAAGAAAAATTCAAAAGTTTAAATTTAGATTTGTTTAAAATTTTCACTACGAGTTTGACTCGTCGTAATATGGCAAAGGGTTAACGCTAAACCTACCGAGCATTAAAATCGACTACCGTATATTATCTTATAAAAATACCAAGATTCGATTGACTTCGATTACAAAGTACAATCGAACAAACAGATCTACCGAATCGATTTCTATGAAGGCAATTTTATAACTTCAAAAATTGCAAAATTAAATATTCTGAAAAGAGTCGTTCGACCCGCTATGGTAGGTTTAGCGTTAAACTTGAAAGCATTAGCAATATGAACAGTAATGTTTTCGGGCTGTCATGATTAACGATGACGGGCTCTTCCGGTGTCTGAACTGTCTTAAAGTAGTTTTAGATATCTGGCGAACTAATCGATCGTCGTTGCACCGCGGTGCATCTAAAATAGTAAGGAAGAAAGAGAAAATGGGCTAGGATTGGTTGAGAGATGGGGAATGATAAAAATAGAAAGAAAGAGAAAGAGAGAGAGAGAGAGAGAGAGAGAAAGAGAAAGAAAGAGAAAAGAGAAATTGTGTGTGTAGAAGTCGAAATCACAGTAGAAAATCTCAGGTGCAGTGGCTGACGAGCAAGAAGGGGTTCATAATCTCTAATTACGTACAAACAGCGTGGATTCTATTTCTCGTGGATCGTGAACGCGTGACTCGGTTCTCGAAACTTTCATCGAGCTAAATCCGGAACAAAGCTGGGTTCACGGATAACGTCGTCCCCGGCTACGATATCTCCGTAGACTCGGGGAACACGTACGCGATTCCGGAAAGTTTCAACACGCTTCGCGCGTTCCGCGGTAGAGTATTCCCTCGTTATACAGGAATGCCCCATGATAAACGCTAGAGTCGGAAAAGAGAAATGTGTCAACGGATGCAAAGTGTGTCTAACCGAAGAGCGTGCAGCGATGCCTATGCAACCACACTGAAAAAAAAAATTTGGTCGCTTCCTCCGTCGAACCTAACCGTCCATGGTTTCGACTCGTACACTTGCTCGGCGAGATCAACTAAATCGATTATTTAATATTCGAATTTTCTACATCACTTGAACCTCGTGAAACTAATCTTGGCAATCTGTAACACTGTAGAACCTCGCTCGGTGCACGGAAATCGTCGTTCGTTGCACACTGGTGATTTCCGCCATGAGTTCCAGAACTTCTGGAACGCATAGCGGTGATCATGGGTGTCTTAGATATTTCGAGCAGCATAGAGTTTCAAGAGTGCGGAAGACGATGCGGGAAAAACAGATCGCGAGATTACAGTATTGTCTCTTTTATTACTCGACCTTGATTTTCGCACGTATCCGCGGTCCTGTCTCGCGCAACGAGCGAGGTTTTACCGTATATTCGTCTGTTGAAACTGATAGTGTACAGTCGCTTTAGGAAATGAATTAACGATCGCAATTTTTGGAGAAATAAATGTACAACACTCTGGTCCTTATTTTTCTAAATTTTCGTTTCTTCCTTATATTATCCCACCCCTCTCCAATTAATCGTAGCACTTGGTAAGAGGACGATGTAGGTCGAATTTGAAAATAATTGAACAACGTGAATACGTGCCGCATTGGAGTTGTATTTTTCAAATTTCAAGTATTCCATCTCTCTTTCGAATCGAATCGAGTTTTTCAATATCGAATATGTTATTGAATGGTTCCGAACATAGGTATACGGTTCTAGATAAATAGTAAATGTAACATTTGTGCGTTACTTTGAAGAATCTATGCGAAATCTTTAAATATAATATATGGAAGGACCACACTTATGTACACTGCAAGTCATACATTTTCAGACACTTCAATCTTGACTAAAAATTGATGATATTTAAAATATTATATGCATTCACGTGGGAAAAAGGCGTACAAGAATCTATTTAGAGCTAATACTAAAACATAAGGCCTTATTTGAATGGTAACGTAAAATCGTTCGAATATCTTCAATATCTATCATTCATCGATCAATGAAGTTAAGATTTATAATCAAACAGTTCTAAAACCGTCTATTATAAGCACATTCTATTTAAATCAGAGTTCTTTGCGTTTGCAATTAGTTACAACTGAATTGTTAAAGTCAGAATATATTTATCTCCGTTTCAAAAGATCATAATACTTGTAGATCGTACGGATTAATTTCTAAGTAATTCAATTTTAATTTTCTAGAATGAACGAGTACTGTAGTTTCCTACCTACTATAATAGGTAAAAACATCTAAAAAAAATGGAATGAGTTTTAAAATAAAGACTTGAAGATTTAAAACAAGGGCAAATGACTAAGTTCTGAATACACCCATGGAACTCTGTGACTTTTCCTGATCGCCATATTTATTTGGTCTGGCGGCTCCAGTTTTTTACCAGACTGCTTATTATATGGTTCTTTATTAACACTAAACCTACATTTGTTTGTCATATAAAAACAAAATAATTTGATTGATTGATTGAGATTTTATGCCATTCTTATCAGAATACAGATTCTTAAAATTCTAAAATCGGTCGTTCGATCGGATGTGGCAGGCTTAATGTTAACCGGTAACAGCTTAAATATCGTAAATTTTTCAAAATTCATGGAGTTTATTGTCCGAATATTTGTTGAAGTGACTATATTTATCCACGCGCGTTGTTCAAACACGATAAAATGTAAAGTTCAAAGTTATTTGTTTTATATTTTATGTTTACCTTGCTTGTTTTAGTATGTAAAACAGAAAGCATGAGACATCACAGACAGGCTGTGTATAAAATAACAAAAACGAATGCTTTGTATGCATATTTTCTTTTACTCATTTATAAATGCTGTTTCATATTTTAAAAAATGCTTGAATTAATATTATATTGACTCAATTATAATTAATACATGTGTGTGGATTCGCAGGATGTGAATAAAATATCTGAACAGATACGAAATTGTATGGTACAAAAACGTAACGTAATAAACCGCGAAGTCTTTCCATTTTTTCCGTATTCTCTGAATTGTTAAAACAAAAAAATTATATTGTTTAAAGAACTTTTATTCTTTCAATTCTATAGGAGGCCAAATATTTTCGAGCGATAGTGTATCTACAGCAAGCTCTCATTACGACGAGTGAAATCGTACTATGTTTAATACACAAAACACTATCTTTTCTTCATTCATACTAATGATTTCCATGATTGCTCAATGAGAATTTTAAATTCGAGCATGGTACAGTATTCCCTCCTCGTAAGAACACAATTCTATATTTCTCTCGTAAGGAATCTAAGCGTCAATTACCGATTACCGTGAAACTTTGCTGAAATTTAATTTATACGATTCTATTGAACACATATTTTGCAATTGCTAATGTCCATGTTAAAGTTATAAAACTAAGCTCCGGTAGTTTAAGATCGAAATATTCTTGCGATCGATGAGAATATAAAATTCATGTCTCTATACAAATTTTCCACCTTTAATGGTTTTCAAAATATAATTCATGGTGTCCTGTTCAAGGCTTGTTGTCAGCCTTCAACATATGAGCATCAGCAAACAAAATCATTTGTGTCATTCACGTTTATGGACACTACGTTCATCGAGTAATCAAATGATTGGAACCATAATACGCAATATGATATTCTCATACAGGCTTGCTAAATAATCAAATGATAAATAATAAGAACTAAATAAAAATATATATATAGGATAGGGCATTTAAGCGCAGACACCTAAATGTCTCTGTTATTAATGATTTTTTAGAAAATTATTTTTCCTAGATAATTTTTTTTTTAAGATTTCAAGGCCACTGAGAATTCTTTAAATGACAGACTACTTCTGTATATTCTTTTACGATATAAAAGAATATAATTATCAATCAACATAACCATACGTTTTTGATCATTTTATCTTAAAATGCGTACACCAACGTTTGTTAATATTATCGAACTAAAATCGCTGACAACAGTGACAACTATTTTGTCTAGCTTTCACGTCACATTTTATTTAACTTTAAATGGAAAGGATACAATTGTGCACACATTTGTGCTTTTCTGTTTCAATCAAATCTATTAAAATAGTATAAATAATTCCTAATATTATATAAATTATATGTAACACATTAGTGTATAAATTTGACACCGTCAGTCCCCGGGGACTTATATATGGTTTAACGTGTTAATAACAGAGATACTTATGTGTTCCCATTTAAATGGCCCACCTTGTAGTTCTAATTTGCAAATATCGATACTTAACACTTTAAGCGGCACATTGGTCATATACGATACAATTTCAATATATTTGATAATTTTTGAAAATTTCTATGGAAAATTTTTATTACAATTTACTAGGTGAACCAAACATTGGGACACCCTGCGAGACGTGAAACTGTTATAAAAATTATAAATAAGCTGTTTCAATTTCATCAATTTTTATTCGACTTTCATGCGCATCGGCGACGCACCCAAAGTGTTAAAGAAAACACAGTAAGGTACTAAATATATTATTATAAAATTTTAACTGAAATTCCGTTCAATCCATAACCTAAATCTGAATTTTATTTTCCAATATTTTAACCCTTTCCACTCCAAGCAATTTTAATTTCTAACTCGAGACATCTTTGTGTCCTACGATAATTCTATTGCACGTGATCCATTTCCTTTCGTGCATACTAAATTTGTTACTGTTAATCGTACGGCAACGCTTCAACTTTTTACTAATTTCTTAATTACAAGCATTTATAATGTACAAATTGTTTTGAATAATGGTCTGACAATTTCCAGTGTCGCCTCAGAGGAGCCATTGGAGTGCTAAGGGTTAAAAACAACAAATAATTTCGCTTCGGCTAGATTTTTACTAAAAAATTGACTATTCCGATTTCAAGTACAAAGTTGTTTTAATCGTGAATTTATACAAGCAGCTCCAATAAATCGATCATCTGTACGTTGCAAACAAATTGTAACGATTAAACTGGAGATCCTAATCACGCAGATGGAATACTGTCCAGCCACTAAAACTTCCGTATCTATTTGAACGCTAAAATGTCGAACGAAGAGCGAACATCTACTTCTACAGGAGCAATAAACAAAGTAGGGCGTAAGAAAAATGACCTACACGCACCTTAACACTTTAACTGCCCAACCAACGATCTCAAAAATTCCACAAAATCAAAATAATTTATTAAATGAAGTAATAGCTGAAAATTGGAAATGTAGGACGCAAAGTTGTCCTTCAATCTTCTTCTATTCTTCAAATCTCAACTAAATTTAGTGCAAGGAATATGGTAATGTACAAATTTATTTTTAAACATGTACAAATAATTCTGTCACTCGTATATGGGTGACATGGCGATCAAAGTGTTAATAAATCGTAATAACATTTCATAAAACGACAAAGTAATTTGAAATTCGGCTGACGCTAATAGCAACGACGAGTACTCATGCTGAAGTTTCGATTAATCGATTCCTGGTCACTCGGTATAACGAGGGAATACTTTGTTAGAATGGCGTTCGCGCGATTCGGATTCGCATGTGGTGAAGTTCGACGTGAAGCGAGAGTCGCGACCGCACGATCGACGAGAAATCCACAATCACGTGGAAAGAGTCAGATGCATTGATCAGAAAACCAGGATATTAAGCGAAACGAAGATCTCGAGATCAAGGACGATCCTGAAATCAGGACGGTCCTACGATCAGGACCAAGGATCTTGACGAGGGTACCTGAGCCACACATGGGCCGGGCTGCTCGCAACTGCATTGCCGTTTCACTCGTTAGCAGGGCTTTCCATCTCGTTCGTTGTTCGCACTTTCCTGATTGGTCAGAGACTGATCAGACTGTAGATCGGCCATGCATGATCCGATTCGCGATCATGTCCTAATTTATTTCGGTTCTTTTTTTCTTTCGGCTCTTGAATGTTCGAGATCCCTCTCGCGCGAGAGCGGTCACCAAAAGCGTCTTGTATTAGTGTTTTTCTTCGCGCAGAGATTCTTATCATTATTATTCTCTTGATCATTTCTCAACGTTACACACCCACCGAGCATTCAAATCGGCTAGTGTGTATTGTCTTATCAAAATGACAAATGTTACGTTATCACGATACGACGGAAGAGTTTCCCGAAAATGTGATGGTTCTTGTCCCGACTGCAAAATTGTGCAAGGCTTCTATTTTGTAACACTAGATTTACGGGATGCGTCGAAACGACGTGTTCTGTTATTTATTATTTACGTTTATTAAGATTGTAAAGGTGCATCGATGAGGAACGAGTCAACGGATTTATTTCTTTGGGTATACAGTAGCGCACGAAAGTATTCGGACACTCTTCAAACCTAAATAACTTTTTCAAAATTGAACCAAACGACTTGACTTTTCTGGAGCAACTAGCAGCATTGATTTACTAAATGATATGCAAAAATAATTTTGAAATAATTCTAATTGGTAGAAATTACGTGGGAAAGTAGAAAAGACATTTTTTAAAACATTTTTATTTCAACTCGTAATGAAAATTTAAAATATGCGTTTTTCAGAGCTGTGTTAGTTATACACATGCTGAAAATCTCACTGAAATCGATTGATGCAGGAAAAAATGTCACGCGTAGAAAGATGTAAGAATTTCTGTAGTTTAAGTAGAAACTGATCAAGAATCGTGAAAAATTGGGATTTTCACCATTTCCGATGACACGTAGCTCGTGTGTACGTCAATCGATTTTAATGAAATTTTCTGCGTGCGTATAACTATCATAAATCTACCAGATGCGTCTTTGAAAGTTTTTGTGCGTGGCTCAAATAAAAAGTGTTTAAAAAGTACCTTTTTTATTGGTCATGTAATTCATATCAGTTCCAATATTTACAAAATTTATTTGGTATATCATTTATTAAATCAATGCAACTAATTGCTCAAGAAAAGTCAAGACGTTTCGTCCAATCTTAAAAAAGTTATTTATGTTTGAATACTTTCGTGCGCTACTGTATATTATAAAAAGAATCGCCAAAAATTAGAATAGACACGTGCTGGTTGCTATAACGGTATGTAAAATTGTCGCTTTTAGTGCTCCGTAAACTTAGTGTCAACCCTTTGTACTCCAAGCAATTTTAATTACTAACAAGAGACATTTCTTGATCCTAGTATAATTCCATTTTACGTGGTTCATTTTATTACATGCATATCAAATTTCTTATTATCGATCGTACATATAACACTTCAATTTTTATTTACATCTTAGATACAAACATTGTAATGTAAAAATTGTTTTGAGTAATATGTTTAAGACAATGTTTAATGTCTCCTCAGAGGAGCCATTGGAGTGCTAAGGGTTAAAAGTGTCCTTTTATTTTCGTATATGTATACCCTGCTAGTCCGAATGACGTGAACAATTCACAGGTAGGAATCTCCTGTGCTGTACTTTTACTATAATGACGATACTTTTAGTACTTTCTTACAATACTGACCGATCGACTGGTTGACTCGTGCTATTCTAACTCGTTGATTGTTCTTACTTTCATCTTATTATTACGTATGATTCGCTGACAGAGAAATGAGATGTTATTTCGGAATTGTAAAAGCTGATATAGCGAGATCAGAGTTTTCGAGATGACGTGATCAGGCAAAAGTTCAAGCACGATGCAGCAAGGACGATTACCGAGGAAGAGACGGAATTGAGAATGAGCCAGTGGTGAAATCATGGATTTGTGGAAGATTTTTAAATGTTTGATAAAAAGACGATGGAACGATGTCAGTCGACAATAACAAGCGATGGTAGTGGAACGGCGCTGATATGTATTATAAAGTTAAAACTGGTAGTAATAATAATAATAAAAGCAGTGACAATAATAATATTAATAAATCTAATTATGACTAAGGTGAAGTGATAGGATGTAACGCAATTTATGTATTTATTGTCATGTGTTAATTAATTGTATTAAATTTGTAAGACCTTTCAGACCTTGTATGTGTTTGCACAATATGTGCTGACTAAATAATGACTGCTAGTAGAACCAGGTTTTTGGATTTGTGGAAGATTTTTAAATGTTTGATAAGGAGGCGATGGAACGATGTCGGTCGACAATAGCAAGCAATGGTAGTGGAATAGCGCTGATATGTATTATAACGTTATCACTGGTAGTAATAATAATAATAAAAGCAGTGAGAATAATAATATTAATACATCTAATTATAACTAAGGTGAAGTGATAGGATGTAACGCAATTTATGTATTTACTGTCATGTGTTAATTAATTATATTAAATTTGTAAGACCTTTCAGACCTTGTATGTGTTTGCACAAGATGTGCCAAATAAATAATGAATACTAGTAAAACCAGGTTTAGTAAACGATATTTAAACCACTTCTACAACGACACTTGGACAATAATGTAGCAAACTAAGTATAACCAATTGTGTAATGACGAGAATGAGTGAACAATATCTAAGATGCCATAGGAGCAATGAATACTAAGAATTCAAAGTCCAAGTGCTATAGGAGCAACGTATAAGAACGAGTAAGTCTAGGCTGCATAGTGAATGAGAGTAGAATGAAGTATTTGGAATAAGACTGAGTATAGAATAAGTGCAAAGGGTAGCAAGTTAGCTCTGATAAAATCTGCGCTCCCTTCCCCTTTCGCAATATCTCCTTTCTCTTCAAGACGCGGGTAGACCAACGAAAAACCTATGCTCGATAAAACGAGCCCTACGATTCGCTGGAGGGCTGTACAGCCCTTCGCCACATTTCCGGGGGTAGCCATATTTGCTAACCCAAGAAATTCACCCACATCTGTTTATTGTTATGCTAGGTTCTTACCACTTTGCAGTAGATATCATTGTATTGAGGTGATCGAAATTGGAACTGAGTATGTTGGTTAATTGCAACAGCCCTGGATATAAATTATCCAGCAGAAATATATTTGTGTAAATTTCGTTACTGTTTTTTTTTAAATAAAACTTTTAAAAGAGGACGCTTAATATTCCTTCTGTTTTGAAGTAAATATTTTGTACATTGACAAAAATTAAAATTAAGAAGAAGCATTATTCAATCGATGTAAAACCGTACAACGAACCGAGGGAAATATCAATTAAAAATGTAATTAACTAAATCATTGCGTTTTGTTTGTTAATATTCTGTTAATTCTTACTGTAAAATATGATGAAATTAGAAATATGTTATTTGCTTAACGTAAACTATGCTGTGAATAGCAAAACTACAGGTTTACTCTTTATCTATCTCGTAAAATATTGAGAAGGCGAGAGAAATCAAGTGAGAGGTGTCGTTGGTACACCACTAACTTTAAAAATAAAATAATGCATTGTCCACTGGAATCGTGAAACGGTTAAGAAACAATTTCAACACTGTCAACGAATCAAATGACAGGTAGCGAGTATCTTGTGATCGTAAATAGCATGACGATTCTATTATACCGACAATCCTGTATAATGCAATTGTTTTGAAGTTTTCGAGGGATTATAAAGTCGTTCACAGTCGTAACTATGACCGTCGTATCGTCCCCTGGAGTAACAAAGTATTAAGTTTTGTCAAGGTTAACAGACTGTTTGTTTCTTCGAAACCTTAAAACAACTGCTTATATAATTTATGTGACAATCGCGCAGGATGGTACGGTTACATTCTAGATACAGAATATAAAACTTAGAAAAATGATAGAAGTTAAATTTCTCTGCAAAACGTCTTACGTTATTCGATCCAACTCCAGCGATATATGACAATAGCATGAACGGAAAGGTGGTAGGAAGAAAATGAGGCTATGCATAAATATTGACTGTTCGTGTAGCTGAATCCATAGAGTCGGATGTATCATGAAACGTATGATCTTTCATACTCAAGTTGAATACATATTGAATAAACAGATTCAATCGGGAGCGAATTGCAGCCGATATTCTGTTCGGGGCAATCCAGCAACTGTAGAACTTGGAATTTTCGAAGGAGGCTAGAAAATGGGCCAAAAAGTTTTGTTTCACCGATTGTTTTATAACTATGGATTCACATAGTTGAACGCGTCGGCAGTATGCACATCAAGTTTCAAGTCGATCGGGATCGAATTGCGGCCGTGGCGCGACTTTAAAATTTCGGGATTTACAAAATCGCGAAAAAGGGCAAAATAAGGTTGATAAAATGAAGCTTCCTGGAGTTCCTTGAAATGTTAACATCGAAGCGCGGCGCATGCTTAACGAGGAAGATTTTGAGAAGATTTTAGTATTTGAACCATGTCGATAGCGCTGATAGTCTGGCCGTGGTATATCCGCAAAGATTGGCTAATTTTGAAGGGACCTAACCTTCCCCCCGCCCTTGGAGAAAAAAGTAGCAAAAATTGAAAAAGAATGTTTTGATACCCGATTCTTTTGTAATTCTAGCTGCACGTAGCTGGACGCATAGACAATATTCACCAGTTTCAAGTCGATGGGGATCGAATTGCGGCCGTGGCGCGACTTTGAAATTTCGGGATTTACAAAATCGCGAAAATGGGCAACATAGGGTTGATAAAATGAAGTTTCCTGGAGTCCCCTGAAATGTTAGCCGCGAAGTGCGGCGTATGTTTAAAGAGCGAATAAGGAAACGAAGGATTTTTACAAGAATCATGGCTCTCTATATTCCGTGCTGGTCCCCACAGAGCAGTGCCCCATTAAGTTGGGTTTAACGAAGAGAGGTCGAATGAGCTTCCGATGAGATGACAGACCTTATTTCGCCAACGGTTAATTGTACTTCGGTTAACTTGCTCAAATCCGTCCGAGTCTTTTCGGTGCAGTTACGCGTTCCTCTCAAAACTAGTAATTCGGGAAATCGCTCGTCCGTGTAATTCATAGCAACTTCACAATGAGCTTCCGAAGTTCTTGTACAAATAGGAAATGTTAGAACAATTACGCTTGCGTAGACATCATTGACACAGTATCAAGAAGGAAATTTTATAAAATTAGATCAGTTTTAATTACACGATTCTTTATACATTTAATCTCTCCTTAGAGATTGTAGTTTACTTTGTCCAACCTAAACTTTTAGATTTCTCTGTCTCTCTCTCTCTCTCGCTCGCGTGCGCGCTACAATACGACATAATATATAATAATTATAGTAATTTATATTGTAATTGTAAGATCTCAGAACAAAGGAGGGCACCGACTGGGGGGAATCGAACCCGGGAGTTTCTGGTCATAGCCGATCGACTACCGCACTGACCCACGGAGATTTCCCTGCTATCTTTTCTATCTTTGCTATCTATCTATCTGCTAACGTCTTTTTAATCCGACATATACACTCCTAACTAGACCGTTACTGTATATTACGACAATACTTTTGCGAAATAGACTATATAATAAAAATAAAAAGAATCGAAGAAAACAGCTGCAAGCGTCGCAATGACGGTATACTTATATTAACGCTAATTAATGGGTTGTAAACATCCTCTACCAATGAGCACGTACAAAAATATTTGTAAACCACGATTGGTTTCTTAATCCTAAGCACTCCAATGGCTCCTCTGAGGC
This sequence comes from Agapostemon virescens, assembly GCA_028453745.1. NCBI lineage: Eukaryota > Metazoa > Arthropoda > Insecta > Hymenoptera > Halictidae > Agapostemon > Agapostemon virescens. Next base: position 20,170,807 of record CM052083.1, read on the forward strand.
GACACTGAAAATTGTCAGACTACTATTCAAAACAATTTGTACATTGCAATGTTTGTATTTAAGAAGTTACTGAAAATTGAAGTGTTACACGTACGATTAATGGTAACGAATTTTATATCCGCTAAAGAAAATGAGCCACGTACAATGAAATTATTCCAAAACAAAAAATGTCTCGAGTTAGGAATTAAAATTGCTCGGAGTGCAAAGGCTTAATTTGCGGACCACCCCGCACTGGTGGAGTGACAGCAGCCCCAAAATGTCCCCAGGACGGTACGTTTCAGGTACCGTTTGTCCGGAGATTTGTGATACATCAATTGCTATCGAAAGGAAGAGAAGCGATTGAGTACGCAATTTTCAGGTAAAAGGGCCCTCGGTTTGGTCAACCAATCACTAAAAAAGTCGATAAAATAATGCCAATCATTGAGCAAGGTCGACATATAAGCAGTCAGGAGAGTGCTAGGGAACTAAACATTCACCATTCAACCGTTTTGGATTTTTTTGCAGAAGGCTGAAAACAAAAAGAAGCTCGATCTTTGGGTGTCTCATGATTGAACAGAGAAAAATTTGATGGATCGAGTTTCCATTTGCGAATCATTCTTCAAAGATAATGAATCGAACCATTTTTGAGCTTGGCTGAGAAGTTTTGATGTATCAACCGTATAGCACAAACCTTGCACCATCAGATTATCGTTTTTTTCGATCTCTGAAAAACTACCTTGATGTTAAAAAGTTGGATTCAAAAAAGGTCTATGAAAATCACTTGGCACATAACTTCTATTCCGATGGAATTATGGCTCTACTCCAAAAATGGCAAAAGGTCATAAATAATAGTGGCCAATATATACTTGAATAAAATTTATTTTGAGTAAATGAAACAGTTAATCAAAAAATGACAAAAATCTCTCAATACTTTTCCGACTATCCAATATTTGTTAATAATGTAGGCATTTTTCAGGTAGAAGGGCCGTAGTAAGGATGAAAGGTCCGAGCGAAGGGGGCGAGTTTATGACGTAGGCGTGACATTTAGTCAATTGGGGGAGTTAAAGAAACAGCAACCCGTTCCTAATTTGGGTCAAGAGTCCCCCGAATTTTTTGAATAAAATTCGTGTGCCCCAGACGATGCATCCCCTCGGTTACAGTTGCTTCGCTGACGTCGGAGGGCGGATATTTTTCGGAAGAACTAGTGATGGGATGATGTAGAGAAAACGCCCAGTGAAGAATGCTTATAAGGCAACACGCGTATCTGCGTTCAAAGTTCAGTGTATAGAGTGTTATGATTCAGAATATAGTGTTCATAGCAAAAGAGTGTATAGAGTACAGTGATAAAATTCAACCAGTGTGATAGTTAATATAAAGTAGAAGTCAGAGTGTGGTCTGATGTTATAACGTTTGGGAAGAACTCCATTACAAGTAAAGTCCTAGCATATCAAACCGATCGCAACTGAATCATTACAACCACGCCTAAAATATACATTTATTTTCTATTGTTTTGTTAATTTTAAATCTCTCGATCTCCTCACAATTGGAAATAATGGTGCTGGATGCTCGTTTTAGAATGAAAATTGTTTCATCCGTGGTATCTTTTTTTTTCTCGTTGCTATGTTACTTTTGATCGACATTTATTACTGTTTATTGACAAAATCACAAGATGACTGCGGAAAGAACAAAAACGAATATTTGTAGAAGAGAATTAGTGATAAAGTTATTTTGCGAGAGCAAATCCTGAAGAGAAGTTGGACAAATAATAAGTTGAAAGAAGCGAATTGAAAGAATTTTTGGATTTTTTGACACGGACAACCCTTAACACATTGGTCACGTACGGGTCACGAGATATCTCGTTTTTAGCAAACCGAACGTTGCGGACGGGCCACGAAATATCTCGTTTTCATGTTTTTTTCGATTCAACCAGCGGCAAATATTTTTGTTACGTTACCAGGGTAACGAAGCCTCTCCCATTCTTAAGACAAATGATGAGCGAAATAATTTCATTTTGACATTCATTGCTCGCCAAGCATGCTTCTGCAGCGTTCGAAAATGTGCGGGCTTTGAGCGCGTGTTGAACGCGTAGAGCGCCGTACGAAATGTGTTAATAAACCGGCGCTGCAAGATCTGGCTAAAATACTAATTAAAACATCTGACACTTCGGATAGATGGTTCCTCAAAAATAGCGGAACTCGGTCGTCCGTACCATAAACCTCTTTGTTAAGGCCCCATTTACTGGAGTAATCAAGGTCTTTTGGTTATTGCATTTGGTATCGACTAACAAGGGAAGATATTCAGATGCGAAAATCCGATTTTGATGAAACTTATGGAAGCGTATAGCTTCATTGTTTAAACAAAAATCTTTTGTTAAACTTTTCTTGCGCGACTACATTTTACCTTGAAAAGCACACAATTTAAAAAAAAATTCAAATTTTTTCGTCCTCTGCTTTCTGAGATATCTCAAAAATATTCCAACTTTGAGGGCTGTTTTCACCCCTTCAAAATGCATGGTTGCCGATGAAAAAAACACGTGTCAAATATTTTTCAAAGAACTATAAGCTCCCATAAGTTTCATCAAAATCGGACTTTCGCATCTGGATATGTTCCCGTGTAAGTTGCGAAGGATCAACCACTGATGTAGGACTCATTGAATCGACTCACAACACTTGCGGCTGAAACTAAGTAAGTACTTTTAACGCGCAGTCTGACCGTTACGCGTACCTATTTGCTACGATTCTGTCTGCATGCTTCCTGATCGAAGGACTTCTAAGGTTCTTTCTATACTGCTTCGTCGGAAAAATCTACGTTTCTGCCGTTTTCAGTTTTCTTCCGGGTCATTGTCATCTTCGAAGATCGCTTCCCTCTTCCTATATGCCTAGAATGCGGCCTTAAGGGCGATCCCCAATTTTCCCAGGAGTCGGAAAGCTGGCTACTCCCTCCAATACGCCCGAAGCGCATGTCCTTTGGTGGAGATGATTGCTTTAGCCTTGGGACTCTATGGCATGGCTTCTTAGACCTGGGAGACGACACGATGACACGACCTTTTACATCTCTTCGTTTCTACATGCCACATGTAGGCTGCAGACCAGTCCGCTAAAGAAATTACAATAGCTCTGCTGTGAAACTCACAGATAGTCGACCGTGCCGTAAAGTCATTCCTAGGGTTCTTGCGTTCAACACTCTTCATTCATTTAAACTATCCATAAGACGATGTTCGCGTCTTAACACGGATAACTATGATCGGTGTGCTGCACCTCTATCTCTAGGAATCTCCGATCCCTAGGATCTCGGCGAGCAATCTTTGATTCCAATTGAACGAAAAGCTCCGCGGAGATAATTCGATCGCATGGATCGCAATTTTTCACTTAACAGCCCCGTCTTATTCGGTCGGCGATGATGCGATTACAGATTCTGTGTGGCGAGGAGCGAGCACCGATAGTTTCTACGATAAACAGATTCCTCTCGTACCGCTCGATCGTATCGTCGCGGCTCTCCCCACTATCTATTTTCTGATACTTATTTCGCTGGTGTTTGTGCGCCGAAAACGCCGGGGAACCGGGTAAGAACGAAACGCGGCCAGGTCGATCTCTTCAGTTGCGGGGGCGGAGAAAGAGAGACGAAGAGAGAGAGAGAGAGAGAGAGAGAGAGAGAGAGAGAGAAGGAAGAAAAGGAGGAGGACCTTTCGAGAGCGAGAAAAGGGAGGAAGAAGAGGAGGACTTTTCGAGAGCGAGGGGAAAGGAAAGACGAACAGAGTGGAACAGTGAAGGAGCAAAAAGAAGCAAACGGAAGGACTGGGAGAGGGTTGAAAATGGTAGGTCGTCGCTTGGTTCTTTCCCGAGAAGCGATCTTATCCTGCGTCGAGGCCGAAAGACGCGGAGAGTCACGCCGATGCTTCGATACGGTCCAACATATCTCGAATAAGTGAATTGGGATTCGGAACAGAAAGAGTCGGCTGACCGAGGCCCGCGAGGAAATAACTTTGCATAAGCGAATTTTGGATTCACGGATTTCGCCTATTGTCCGGCATCGGCCGTTTCTGCCGAGATAAGCAACGTGTAAATCGAATTGCTCTACTGACGGAAAGAGAAAGATATTTTCGAAAGGAATTTCGACCCACAGAGGTGTCTGTTACATTGATTTTTGTTATTCATAGGTTTCTCTCTCTCTCTCTCTCTCTCTCTCTCTCTCTCTCTCTCTCTCTCTCTCCGTCGCATGTTCGTTTGAAAACATTGTTTCGATACGGGAAAAGTGAGTTCGGATTTAAATATTCTTGAGACCTTGTAATTATTGTATGTTTCCGCCGTTTGAAATCACATAGCGCGACCAATAAGTTATGGCAGCTAGTGTCAGATGTAAGGCGTCATATCGTAAGGTTACACATCTGTCAGCACCATAATCTCGAAATATTAGCAACTATGTATCAGCGTCGTACATTTTTTTCGTGCGGAAATGTCGAGTTTTGAGCCGAATAAACGTCATTTGCAAAAAGTCCTGGTTTACTTCTTTAATGAAGAAGAAATCTGCAGCTGCAGCGCATCGATTACTTGTAGAAGCATATGGTAAGGCAGCATCAACCTCTTGCCCTACAACGAGTCAGATTTGTGATCAAGATTTCAAACAGAACCTTCTAAACATGTATTTCTTTAATCTTCTTTAAACCGAAATAACATTCTATTTAACTGTTAATCGCATACAATCACTGGAGAATAGCTACGCACACGGTAACTACAAATTTGCTTTCAAGAGGTTAAGTGAAAGAAGTTTGCGTAAGTGGTTTGAAAAGTTTCAGAACGGTGAATTCGATGTCGAAGACAAAGAACGTAGTGAAAGGTCGAACGTGTACGAAGACGTGGAATTGAAAGCATCATTGATTGAAGATACGTGCCAAACGCAAGAAGAACTTGCACTTACATTATCGGTGACTCGACAAGCGATTTCACATCGTTTAAAATCATTGAGAATGATTTAGAAGCAATCAAATAGGGTTCCATATGAACGGACACCGAGAAATATTGAACGCCGATTGTCCACACGTGAAATGCTGATTGCCAGGCATCGGTCAAAAACCTACTTGAAAACACTTAATTGGGAAGTTTTACCCCACCTGCCGTATTCACCAAATATTGCTCCGTCTGATTACTACATGTTTCGTCGATGACGCATGGCCTGTCTGAGCAGCACTTTGCATCATTTGAGGATACTACAAATTGGGTCCTTCCGAAGCGGTATCCGGATGCTACCAGAAAGATGGGCAAAAATAGTGGTCAGCGATGGACAATACTTTGAATGAAACAGAGGGTATCATTCTTTTGCAATAAATGCCCAATTTAAGATGAAAAATGGCGGATACTTATTTGTACTCCCAATATACAGGGTGAGTCACCAAACGTTTGCACCTCAAATATCTTTGTTGTTTCTAAAGGTACATAAAATATAGTAAGGACGTGTAATTGGGGCTGACACGATGCTATAAAAAAATTTTGTTTCTATGTCATTTTTTGTAGAGATATCAGTCACCTTGACGTTTGTAAATGGAACCACCATTTTTTAAATGCCTAAAATGATAGTCCCTTTCATTAGGAATTCAGTGACTACACTATTCCAAGGTCATTCAAGGTCAAGGACAGAAAAAAACGTATAAAACTAAAATATGGAAGCAGAGTACCTGTATTTTACGAATGTTCGAAATGATGACTGTCTAAGTCGATACATTGATGTAAACGAGCTCTGAAAGAACCTTGAACTCTGATAAGTACATCCGAAGTGGTATTTGTTTGTTTAAATGATTTTGAAGCAATCCCCATTGACAAAAGTTAATTCTATTTTGAAAATCATTTTCGTGCAATTCTTGATGGAGCAATATATGGAACGGATGAAATTTATGTCGAGCCGGAATTCGTATTACGCTACTTTGACTTATGCCTGCTTCCCGGAAAATTTTTCTTGTACTCGCGTGATGATTGTCAGTTATAGCTGCTAAAATATTAATTTCATTGTCTTCATTGGTCGTGGGATTTTTCCGTTTGTACTGTCTTGCATGTACACTTCCAGTACTTCAAAACAATCTGTACGTATTAATGAAAGTCTGTCTAGAAGGAGTGCTTCGCTCGAGGTACCTTTCTTCATAAAGTAATCGAGCCTGCACTGCATTTTGTCTACATTCACAGTAAATCGTGATCATATCATACTTTCGAGTCATTGAATAAGACAGTGGAATCGCGTTTGGAAGCATACTGATAGTAAATAAGAATGCTGAATAACAGTAACATTGAAGGACCTTAGTATGTTTACTTTAACTACGGCCATAGTATGTTTACTATTTACTACAAGTCTCAACCGTGATAAACGTATTCTGCTTTCATATTTTAAATCTTATACGTTTTATCTGTCCTTGACCTTGGATGACCTTGGAATAATATAGTCACTGAATTCCTAATGACAGGGACTATCATTGTAGGTGTTTAAAAACGGGTGGTTCCATTTTAAAAAGTCAAGGTGACCTTGATGTCTTTAAAAAAATGAAATAAAAACAAAATTCTTTTATAGTATCGTGTCAGCCCCATTGTACCATTGAACTTTGTCCTTACCATATTTTACGTATCTTTAGAAACAACAAAGATATTTGAGGTGCAAACATTTGGTGACTCACCCTGTATATAATATGTATTAATTAACCAACTGTTACGTCGCGACAACGGTATATACAAGCGCATATGAATTTTTCGACACTGTACAAGTTGAGCACCCGGTATATTCCTACACGCCGGCGCATTGGAAATCCCCAGCAATAAACCACCTCTACTTCCAACATCTTGCGACCAGGCGCAACGCCCAACCGAACGTTTACCTGCGATGGTGCCGCTTGACCAAGCCACCGTAGATTCTGATTGGTGCGCTTACATGAACCATTTTCTGTATAAATACAGCACACTTTTCACACTCTCGAGGATTCACATTTCAAACGTCACTGAAACAACTTCAACTCAACAAAACCGCTCGTTTGTAAATCCGTATTAGTTTCGTAACATAAACCAGTACGTCAGAATTATTAAAGTCAGTTCTACGTTATAACAAATCGTGTGTCTTTATAATATTATTTGCACCATCCCTAAATATCGAGCCTTGTTAAGTTAAGCGCTCGAAGCGCAAGGATAAATATAAAACGTTCAACCTAGCGGTTTATTATTCGTGCGCTCGAAACACCGACTATAATAGATGTAGGCTCAGCATTGGATATTCGATGGGAAATTGTGATAAATTCTTCGCCGTAGACCACAGACCCTATTTTAGTCATTTGTAGGCAAACACGCTAAATATTGTATATCCCAACTGCCAGCTGTTGACGAATCATAAATGCTACCAGGGAAATTACTTAGAAATGAAAGATGTCTACTAAGTAAATAATTGCCGTATATTTGAATGAGCACAATGTTTAGCCTATTCTTTGCTTCTACTATATAGCTTCGGGCTCCTTTATAAATAATTTCGAAAGCAATTGATCAATCGTAGCTATGTTTAAGATGGCTGATTTGAATGAGTGACTGCTGAAACAATTGTCCTATACAGATAAAATTAGTGTTACAAGTATATTTAATTATTGGACGATTGTCACTCGCACTGTGTTATACCAAGTTTGAGTATACATTATTAATTAAAATATTAAAGTATTTTTAATTAATATTCGAATGCAATACTGTGGTGTCAAATGTCAGAGACCGTGTCAAAAATGACACCCGTTGTACGGAATGTACCAATCTGTTGTTTAACTTTAAAGTGTATGCGAACTAATTTTGTTTGTTTAAATCGATGACGATGGCAGTTGAAAAAAAGTCATCGTGAACGAAACGAGCTTGCGAAATGCGGCAAAAGTTTCGCGCGCGTGTGTGTCTATTCTGTTTCTTCCTTTCTTTCTTTCGTTCACATATATCACATATATACATTGTTTATTCCATTTTCCGAATGGTCTATCATTTTATCTCACAATACTGTTTTATCGTCTTCTATTGTCGTATCATGTTCCTTATTGTAAAAATATAGCCACCACTTCTTACCGATTAAAAATAACAGTTCATTTGCAAGCGTCAATAATGGTGGAAGGATGTTATTTTCGCCGATGAGAATAAATATTGTATTTTGTACTTCAGATAGGAAATACATGGTACGGCGACAAGTAAACGAAGCTTTGAATTCGAAAAATTTCAAGCCTACTTCGAAACATATGGTAGAGACAAGATATCGTAGATAAAAATTGGTTTTTGGAACTGTAAAACCATTTGTTTGAACATTACAGAGTTTATTAAAAAATGTATACGTTCCTTTCGAATTTTAACGAAAACAAGTGCCATTCTTTTGAAGAAGCGGCATCCTGAAACACATTCTTTCAAATCTCTGTAACAAAAATTCTTTTTGAAACGATTATTCTAAAAATTATTATTTAAAGTGCTTCCGCCATCAAAACATAGTCAATCTTTGAACTGTGAATTCTCTAGACAAATATAACAAATAAGTAACATATATAAAATATCAATTCACTAAAAACTGTAAGAATTACCCATTATTGATGTAGTAGTATTCACGAAATAGCATCCATTATTTGTTGTACCGGTTAATATATTTTTCTAATAAAATTGTTAGTTTTACATTTTACATTTAACTTCAAAATTTTCATATTCATATCCATTTTTATAAGCGTCCACTTTTATGTATATTTATCGTAACTGATAAAGTGGGGATGATTTTAAAAAAGGGTTCCACGGTTGACGTTTTAAATAACATTATTATTAAAGTGTCCCGTAACTCCGTCAATCCCTGACGTATTCCACTGGGTCATTAACATACGGCGTTGCGCGTCGATGAATCTTGGGAGATTCCGTACGAGAAAGAATAACTTTAGCGCGAAACGAGTTAAAACTCGCTCAGCCTCGACAATTCCAGTTTAAAATTCAGGAGAGAGCATTATCAGGAAATCGATCTTCGTGTAATTGGAGCTCCGGCGCTTCGAAAATCCGTACAGCCCGCGTTTCCTGCGCACGTGATTCGCAAAAAAAATGTCTGTTCTACGGGCGAATTTTTCCGTTTCGGAGAATCCGGTTTGGCTAGTCGGGTTTCTTGACGCAAAGGCGCAAATTATTTTTCGCCACGCGATGCTCCACTTGACCGTGTTGCGAAACGAGGAAAACGAGGCCGTTTATAATAAACCTACCGGCAACGAAAGCTGACGTTTCAGCATCCACTTCTCGTTCTTTTTTTTTCTTTTCTCCTCCTCCTCTTTCTCTACATTTTGGGGAGCTTTCTCCTCTTTTTCATTTTCCTCTCGGAGTATTCCTTCAGTGTCCCGATCCGCGAAAACTAGTTTAATGGAATTTCTCCGAGACCCGTTCACTGTTCCCTCCCGCCGTTTTCATATACGTTCCATTGACTTCTCGTGCGACAGAACGCGACCAGTTTTCGGGTTTGACCCTCTGAGCATTGGGATTTGCAGTCCTGTGATAAGGTCGTTTCTGACTTACAGTGACTCACGAAAGTATTCGAACGCTCTTAAATGAAAAATTTAAGGCACAAGAAATGAGAGTCACATTAACAATTACGAAATATATTTATTCGTGTAATAATATACGAGTAGTACAGTTATATTAATTTTAAATTGGAAGTGTCTTCGGTAACGTTAATAATATTTATGAAAGATTTGTTGCGAACAGCGGCAAACAAATGCCACAAAAGTATTCGAACGATTAAACGAGTAATTTATTGTTAACATAGTAGTATAGTTTTAACCCTTTGCACTTCGAGCAATTTTAATTCCAAAATCGTGATACTTTTCAATGTACAATACTTCCATTGTACATGGTTTATTTCCTGTCGTGCACAGAAAGTTTATTACTGTAACTCGTACGTGCAACACTTGAATTTTCACCGACTTCTTAAACGCAAATATAATAATACAAAAGCTGTTGCGAATAATAGTATGGCAATTTTTAGTGTCTCCTCAGAGGAGCCATCGGAGTGTTAAGGGTTAATATTTTGTCGGTCCACTATGAACACTTATTATGGCTTACAAACGTCATTGCATGCTGTCAACCAAATTTTCATTCATTTCTTTTCCTATATTATCCCAAATATCTAGACTTTCGGTTTTTAATCCTTCCTTGGAATTAATATTGTATTTATTAAGTTGTCTGCCAATTTCTGTCCATAAGTGTTCAATAGGGTTGATATCCGGACTTTGTGGAGGTGTTTCTAAAATGTGTGGTACATTATAAATGATCCATTGTTTAACAATATGTGCGGCATGTTTAGGATCATTGTCTTGTTGAAAATAAAAATCATCAACTACCCCTAATTTTTTCCGCGCTTTGCTTTCAATTATGTTTTAATATTTGTATATACTTATATTTATCTAGTATTCCATCAATAATGACAAGGTTTCCAACACCGCCGGCGGTCATACACCCCCACAGCATTATGGATACACCTTCATGTTTCATGGTTGGTCATAGATTTTTAAGGTCTTAAAATAGAAAATATGAAAACGATAGCAAATATGTTAAATTTGCTTTCGTCCAAAAACATAATGCATTCCCACAAATCCTTGACCTTGCTCGCATACTTTTTAGCGAAATTTAGTCTCTTCTGCTTGTTGATTTTACTAATAAATGGTTTCTTTCGGGGAGTACGATCATGAAAATTGTTTTCACGGAAGATTCGTCGATAAAGTTCGGGATGAACTTGTTTCCCAATGCTATCAGCGACTAGTGCAGCAAGTTTTGGGGCCAAAATTGTTGAATCTTTTTTTATTTCACGTACAATTACATTCTCTTCCATTTTCGTTAATTTTTTGGGTCGATCAGAACGGACTTCATCTTGAAGAACACCAGTTGTTTTTAATTGTTTTACCGTGTAAAGAATAGTAGATTTACTTCTTCGTAATAACTTTACTATTTCGTCATAGCTATTGACTTCATTGTGCCATTTCACTATCAGTTTTCTATCAGTGTTGCTTGTTTCGGACTTATTTTCATACATTATTAACACAAATTTACACTTTTGTTAACACTTGTTGAACTGAACAGGGAAAACGTGTAACGTGTCATACAGTCGGTGTGGAAAGTATTCGTACAGCGACCAATTTCAAATAAAACTGTGTTCGTAAACTGCAGTTATAAATTTTAAGCGAAAAAGTGATTAACAAATATTCTTGAGTATTTGTAGAAAAGATTTCGTGAAAGTTAAATTTTATTTTCTTCAAGATTATTTATTTTTCTTCAAGATTAACAAAAATATACACCCAGCATAGATAAACGTAAGAAATAGACGCACAGAAAGTATTCATACAGTTATGAATAATGGAAAATAAACTATGAAAATACAATATATTTTTTATATTTTAATAATTTGTAGGATTGCCTTTGGATTCTATAATAGTTTCGAGTCTTCTTGGCATGGAATTTACTAAGTTAGATGTTACAGTTGGTGTTATTTTGTTCCACTCCTCTAATAAAGCGATTTTTAAACTTTCTTTCGATGAAATATTATGATTACCTATTTTTTGTTCAAGATAATTCCATAGATGTTCAATGGGATTGATATCTGCCGATTGAGGCGGCATTTACAAGTATTTTGATGTGTTGTATAATACCCATTGCCTTGTATTATGTGCAGAGTGCTTTGGATCATTGTCGTGAGTGAATATAAAATTGTCTTTAAGACCCACTTTATTTGCAGTAGCATGCAGATGGTTTTTCAAAATATCAATATAAACTGTATGGCTCATAATACCGTTAATAAAATGTAGAGACCCCACTCCATTTGCACTCATACAACCCCAAACCAATACAGATCCACCGCCGTATTTTACTGTCGGTTGTAAATTTTCTTCTCTGAATTGTGTATTTTTCTTCCTCCACACTGTAAACTTATTTTTAGAGCCAAATCTGTCGAATTTGCTTTCGCCAGTCAAAATTACTCTATTCCATTTTCGATTGGTTTATTAATATGTTGTTTAGCGAATTCTAATCGTTTCTTACGGTTAGTTTCGTTTACAAAATACTTTTTTCGTGCTACTCGACCATGATTTTCACTACTTCTTAAATAGTCACGCACAGTCCTAGCTGACACACTTATGCCGTTGTTGTTTTTAAGTTCTGTTGCAATTTGTTCGGCAGTTATACGTGGGTTCTGTTTCACTTTACGAATAGTCGTCGATCATATTCATTTATCTTACGCGGACGGCCATTTCTTCTTTTATTTGAAACAATTTTTCGTTTTCCGAATCTGTCAATTATATTTTGAATAGTAGATCTTATTCTATTCACTATGGAAGAAATTTCACTAAGTGATTTACATTGATTGTGTAATCGAATAATAATTTTTCGTTCTTCTTCCGTCGTTTTGCACCTTTTACGACTCATGTTGTAGTATATTACAAATTTCAAATTTTCTTCTATTAGTACTCTGTACAAACTAATCATCTTTGTTGTTATTCGTCACATTCAGAAGGTCATATTATGTTTATATCTCATGTAAGCGCAAGAAATGAGGGACCTACGAATACTTTCTGTGTGTCTATTTCTTACGTTTATCTATGCTGGATGTATATTTTTGTTAATCTTGGAGAAAATAAAATTTAGTTTTCACGAAATCTTTTCTACAAATATCCAAGAATATTTATTAATCATTTTTTTCGCTTAAAATTTATAACTGTTGTTTACGCACACAGTTTTATTTGAAATTGATCGCTGTACGAATACTTTCCACACAGATTGTAAGTTTTGTCGTTCAAATACTTTTGTGGCGTCCGTTTAGTCAATTTCAGCGACAAATCTTTCGTAAGTATTATTTACGTTATCGAAGACACTTCCAATTTAACATGTATAACCGTTACGGTTGTATCTTACTATGGGAATAACAATATTTTGCAATTGTTAATGGGCCCTACGTTTTTTACGCGTTAAACTTTTTATTTTTTTCACTTGATTCGCTCGCATACAGTAGCTCACGAAAGTATTCGAACACTCTTTAATTCTTTTCAAGTTTTTTAAAAATTTAACCAACCCGACTTGACTTTTCTTTAGGAACTAGAATCGTTGATTTACTAAATAATATTCAAACATAATTTCGAATTAACTCTAATTGGTAGAAATTACATGAGAAAGTAAAAAAGTGATTTTTTCAAACATTTTTATTTCAACTCGTAATAAAAACGTAAAATATGTGTTTTGCAGACCTGCATTAGTTTCACGTATGCTGAAAATTCCATCGAAATCGATTTACGAAGGAAAAGAACGACACGCGTAGACTGATGTAAAAATTTGTATAGTTTCAGGAGAAACTGACGAAGAGTCGTGACAAATTGCGATTTTCATCATTTTCGATGGCACGTAGCTCATGCATTCATCGATAGGTTACAATGAATTTCTCTACATGTGTATAACTATTATAGGTCTACAAGATGTGTCTTTAAAATTTTTAGTACAGGCTCAAATAGAAAATATTTAAAAAATTCCTTTCTTATGTGTCATGTAACATAACCAATAACATACCAATTGCGACATTTTAAAAATCCTTTCGCATATCACGTAGTAAATCAATGCATCTAATTGCTCGAGAAAAGTCAAGACGGTTGATCCAACTTTAAAAAAGTTATTTAGATTTAAAGAGCGTCCGAATATTTTCATGAGCCATTGTATATGTTTGTTTCAACCGTCTGGTTCGAGGAACAGCCTGTTAGAAGCCATTTGTTTGCAATGTCTGTGACGAGTTAATTAAAAAAGCTTTACAATGCCCCGTCAGGTGGCACATAAAAAGGCCGCATTGCCCTGCAATCGGTACCGGGCCGAAAAGGGACCCTTCGACGCGGCCGTCGACGATCTGCACCAACGAGTAGGGCAATTAGATCATAAAATCATCCGCGCCATTATGCGCGGATATTGGAGCACCATCGCACTAGTCCTAAGTGCCGTTCTTTCTTCCAAAAATTTAATTATCATCAACAACCCAAAGGGAAGGCTTCCTCCTCCACCGTGGAGGAACGTTGGAAGAAAATTCTCCTCTTTCAGGTGAAAATTAATGAATGAGGTGCTGTGTGCATCGTATCGGCTACACCCTCAATTTTGACACACGGACTCAAATGAAGGAGAATACGGACTTCGAAAAAAACGAACAGAACCAATTTTAACTGACTGCCGAATCAACTACAGCAAATCGTTTCGACCTTGTCAACAATCGTTTGAGTTGATCCAGACTGGAATCTTTTGAGCATCGTTCGGCTCATAAGACAAATAGATTCGACTAACGTTCGAGTCGAACTTGGAATCTCGTAAAATACACCATCGTTTTCGGAGTGTATAGTACATTCTACTACAAAATCTCCCGTCGCGAGGTCTTTTTAACTTTCGCATCCTGCAACACGGTCCGTCGGAAAGTATTGAAACAGCCGTCCAATATTATCTTAAATTGTTTTTCATCTTAAATTGGGCATTTATTGCGAAAGAACGGTACCTTATGTTTTATTCAAAATATTGTCCATCGGTGGCAACTATTTTTTTTCCATCTTTCTGACAGCATCCGGATACCGCTTCGGAAGGACCCAATTTTTAGTATCCTCAAATGATGCAAAGTGCTGCTCAGACAGGCCATGCGTCATCGACCGAAACATGTAGTAATCAGACGGAGCAATGTTCGGTGAATACAGCAGGTGGGGTAAAGCTTCCCAATTAAGTGTTTCCAAGTAGGGTTTTGACTGATGCCTGGCAACCAGCATTTCACATGTGGACAATCGGCGTTCAACGTCTCTCGGCGTCAGTTCATATGGAACCCAATTTTCTCGCTTTCGAATCTTTCCTAATGATTTTAAATTATGTGAAATCGCTTGTCGAGTCACCGATAATGTAAGTGCAAGTTCTTCTTGCGTTTTGCACGAATCTTTATTCAATCATGGTTCCAATTCCGTGTCTTGGTACACTTATTCAACAACAGTTATTCAAATTATAAAAACGTTCCAACGAATACATTTTATACAAACTTCTTCATTAAAACATATTTTAACATAAAAGTTATACAAACTTTGAATAATTGCAAACTTGTCGTTGTTATAATGCAGTATCTGTTAGTATTTATTGCTCCGTCATTCTAGCGTTAAAAATCTAGTTAATTCGGAGGAACAAGTGAATGAGTGAACATCGAAAACAAATTCCTCAAAAATCTGATTGTTTCCAACCAACTATTTGAAACATACCAAGTATATACACACTTGTTATTAATATATATAATAATTTGATAGTAATAATAATATATATATTAACAAGGGTATATATACTTGCTATGTTTCAAATATTTGGTTTTATTTTATATATTGTATACATTTTAAATAATTTATTAGGTAGTCGGAAAAGTATTGAGAGATTTTTGGCATGTTTAGATTAAATGTTTCTTTTAGTCAAAATGAATTTTATTTTGTGGCGGCTCTACCTCCTACTCTCGCCAGTAGAGGGACAGTAGGACGAGACTTTCCCGCAAGTTCCTGATTCGCCTCCAGTTCATATATATACCACCCTTAACCGCTTTCCAGTACCCAGCGTCTAAGGCAGGGTCCGCTAGTCAGCCTTACTGACGAGTCCTCTAGCGGACCCAGGACGAAACGCTCCCCCCTCCTTCTTCCCTTTTCTTTCTCTCTCAACCAAATCCTTTCAGCAGCCGCCACAAATTGGTGACCTCGACGAAGAACAACAACAATGCAACCTTCTGAAGGGTGGAGATGATGACAACAACTACAACCAGAGGGAGCCACAACTGCGGATCAACACCAGAAGGGGATGGATGTCACCTAGCAGCGTTTTCAGTCGAAATTTACGTAATCCCTCCCCTAGCGTGGCCCACCGTCGATCTGCTGCAGACGTCCCAGGTATCCAGCAGGCATACGAGACCCGGACCTACAGCGACGTCAACAGATCGGCGGACTCTCTCAAAGGATCAACGGCGCCAAATTCTTCACATCCTCTTCAGTCGGCCATACTAGGACAGCAGCATACACGGCTCGATAGACTTGAGGGCAACTCGCCGTCGACGGTCCCGCAGTTTCTTGTGAGATGGTTCGGGCTCGTGATGCGGAAGTCTCTTGTCTATAGGATGGTATTTACGAAAAGTCGTCATCGAGTGGGCATTTGAACTGCAGGACATCGCCATCATCCTTCCTGGACCTCAACGCTGATCATCGTGGAAGGGGAACTCGTCCATATATCGTTCATCACTGGCAGGGGTGTGCTGTGCTCTACCTCCTACTCTCGCCGGTAGAGGGACAGTAGGACGAGACTTTCCCGCTAGTTCCTGATCCGCCTCCAGTTTATATATATACCATCCTCAACCGCCTTCCAGTACCCAGCGTCTAAGGCAGGGTCCGCTAGTCAGCCTTACTGACGAGTCCTCTAGCGGACCAAGGACGAAACGCTTCCCCTTCCTTCTTTTTTTTTCTATCTCTCTCAACCAAACCCTTTCAGCAGCCGCCACAATTTAAGTATATATTGGCCATTATTATCTACGACCTTTTGCCATTTTTGGGGTAGTCATAATCCCATCGAAATAAAACTTCTACGGTTTATCGGTTAAAAACTTGGCCAAGTGATTTTCACAGTCCTTTTTTTAATCCAAATTTTTACTATCAGGGTAGTTTTACAGAGATCGAAACCAACGATAATTTTATGGTGCAAGGTCTGGACTATACGGTGGATGCATCAAAACTTCTCAGCCAAGTTCTCTCAATTTTACGTTTCAGCAAAGATTCGCAGATGGAAACTCAATCCATCAAATTTTTCTCTGTTAAATCATGAGATACCCGAACATCGAACTTCTGTTTATATCCAGTCTTCTGCAAATGATCCAGAACGGTTGAATGGTGAATATTTAGTTTCTTAGCAATCTCATAACTGCTTATATGTCAATCTTGCTCAATCATTTGCATTCTTTCATGAACTTTTTCAGTGATTGATCGACCAGAGCGAGGTGCATCTTTAATATCGAAATTTCCAGAACGGAAGCGAGCAAGCCATTTACATACTGTTGCATTTGATAAAGTATCTTGACCGTAAACACCACAAATTTTTTCCCGGGCTTGTGCTGCGTTTTTGCCTTTTTCGTAGTAAAATTGCAAAACATAGCGAATTCTTTCAGAAATTTCACTCATCTTCACACTAATATTACTTTTGACACAATCAACGAAATACAAAACTGTCTGCATGAAAATTGTAGACTGAAATGCCACCTCTCAAATACGCGTCAGTATGATGCAATCTGATTAGTGTTGCCCGATATATGACATCAAACAACACCTAGTTACAAAAATTTCTCAATACTTTTCCGACTACCCAATATAATGTTATATATTATTTTATCCTTGTTATTTATATCTATTGTATTATATATATTATATTTAGTTTTTTAAAGTATAAACTAACTCATCGAAAAGAATTATTCCCGGTTATCGTTGTTGACGGTCAATTGTGGTATTGAACTTGGTTTCGGTGAACTCCTGTCCATTAAAACAGTGTCGGTGATGCATTGAATGTAACCTGATCCACCGGGGATCGATTTGCTTGTACTTTGATTATCTGTCGAGTTGTTTCCGCATTGCTTGTTTCCGTAAATGTAGACACCGGGTATCACATTTACCTAAAACATCTCCCTTATGCACGGTAATACAAGAAAGTCCCACAGGAATCTACGAATTAGTCTTAGCTGACAGACATCTCGATGAGCTTACCAATTCAGCTCAAACATTCAAAGTATCGATTGTTTTTATCAAACAAGACGTGTAATGATGAGCCGTGTGCGTAAAAATAAGTACAGTCAATCTCAAAAGTCTCCCCATGTGGCGTGGTCGTAAACTACCTAAATCTAAACGCTCTTGCGCCTGACGTTGCCGAACCCCACATGTGGTTTTTACATTTCCATTAAAGACTCAGATAAAAAGAAAATGATGAGGAAAAGGTGATGTGTAAAATGACAATGTCTACGAGTAGGTTTCCTCAACTCAAATTTATTTGACTAGGGTGCGGGGGCGACTCGCGGAAGTTCACGACTGTCTGATGGACGCGGTAGATGTAATTTTTTTAACAATTCAAGTATCTCCTCGAGAACTCTAATCAACCGCTCACGCTCGTGTTTCGGCGACAAAGGCATGATGCCCGGCGCCTCCGCGCGTTTTATTTGTTTTTCCGAGTTCTCGAATCTTCGATGATCGCAACGGTCATCACGCTTCTCGAAGCTTCCCGAATCGTCGATAATCATTGTTAAGACGCGACAGCGCCTTAAGAATACATTTAATTAACAAAGAGGTTTATGGTACGGGAGCCGACGTTCCGCTATTTTTGAGGACCCATTCAACTGACTGCCAGAAGCGTCAGCTACTATTTAGCAATTTTCGAATGCCCATTTATTAGGGTTGTCCTCGGCGGACACATGCGCGGCCAAGACGCCGATTTCATACTCAATAGCAATTGCCGTACCATAAACCTCCAGATGTGTAACACCGGACACCAGCGAGCGCGCGGCCATCCTCGGGACGATACCTGGGACAGTACCGTCCTGGTCTTAAAGAAAATTCGAGGCTAGGCTCACCCCACCAGTGCAGGGTGGGCGGCAAACTAAGACCACACCATACATTTTCGTACGTGCTCATTGGTGGTGGATGTTTCCACCCCATCAAGAAATCAGTATAAATACTTGTGCAGCGCGACGCTCGCGCTGCTGTTTTACGTTTACGCGATAAACGCTGTACTGATTCAATCACGCGTTGCGACGCTGGTTATCGATAGTTTTCAATTCATTTTAACTAAGTTACAGGCAACATTAGAACAAAGTGTAACGTCTAGTCGGGAGTGTACATATATTTATTAAAGTCCACAAGTGTAATTAAAGTTTGTGTACCGGTTATTCCTTCAACGCCTTCCTTTTCTCTTACTTCACAACAACTTACAACTGTTGTGAGACGGACGTCAGACTACGGTTCGCTATAGCTGCCGAGCCCTGTCAAGACGCCGAACAATCATAACGATCGCCACGCTTCTCGAAGCTTCCCGAATCGTCAATGCGTCCCTATGTCGGGAACGATCGACCACTGCGATTCTAATATCTTGCGATGCGAATCGCGTACCGCTACAGAAAACTATACAATCAATAAATCAATAATAATTAATATCTATATTGTTCAGGATTCCTACCAATGGCGTGTTTTATACAAATGAAAAATGCTTAGGCGCATTTTTTTTATTGATCCGTTAGAATCTAACAAACTCCACGTGGCGGACC
This sequence comes from Agapostemon virescens, assembly GCA_028453745.1. NCBI lineage: Eukaryota > Metazoa > Arthropoda > Insecta > Hymenoptera > Halictidae > Agapostemon > Agapostemon virescens. The sequence continues at coordinate 20,190,085 of CM052083.1, forward strand.
ATATGACCTCAAGGCACGTGGCCCATCAAAGGCTACCGGTACGAAGTATGATATACGACTTTTTTATTTTGCCCGTCAAAAAGTAATCTTGTCTCGTGCGACCTCCTGTTTTTTCCTGCAACTAATACTTCTTTTGTTCGGTAACAAGTTCAGGTTTTTCGTATCTCGAGTCCCATATAAATACACGGGTGTGTGGACAACGACTTCCATCGAACTTTTTATTCCCCGGAGAACGGGCAAGGAAGGAAGAATCCGTCCGGTTCTTCGTTCCCGGAAATAGCGTACTTCCATCCATTCCCCGGTCACCGACACATCAACGATCCATTACTATCGATCCCCGGCACACTCGAAATAGGGTTAACAATACCCTACAATTCGACCGTGTTTTCATCGCGTACTCAGATTCCTTCGATTTCGCGAATTGCAAACGATAAGATTACCACCGACGTCTTCTGGTAGAATTCCTACATGTCTGCTTCAAAATCGTTGACTTTCCTCGTTATGCTAATCATCGCAAGAATCGCACGAAATCGAAACGATTTATCGAGGCGAGCTCAGGCACGTTTTACGACACGGCCGCGGAGACAAGTTTTCGCTCTTCTGTGAATATATCACTTCTGTGATACCTTCTTCTCAGCGCATAAGGAATGTCGCTGAGCATCTGGGTCGCGTAATAACTACACGATTATAGTGGTTGCAATTTTCTTTATTTTCAACTTCGGAATGTTCACGATTTCTGTTCGATTCCGAGAAAAGGTCCGCTCGTCCTTGCGTCTCGCCCCTTTAGAAATCTTTAGTCTTTAGTGTAAGTTAGGATGGGCGAACCAGCGATTCGGAGATGACAGATAAATCATAGAGTACACGGTCTGATTAAGAACAGTTTAATAAAACGCCGATCGTCATCGACCTTGCTTCTTGCAACTCTTAACGCAAAACATATATTTCCGATTGCGTTCGAGGTTTTAACGCGTCCTTGATGGTAGGCGTTTCTCGCCTCCGCCACTTCGGTGTTTCTCCCGAAAAATGCGCCCTCGATCTTTCCCTCCTAGTACAGGTCCTCGCACCTAAGCGTATCGCCTCTTGCATTTCGCCACGGAGGCCAGGTTTATGATGCGGCTATTCCATAGTCTCGGGTGGTCAAAATCGAAATACCCATGTTCGCTACAATTAACCCCTACTTAAACACTAGATTGCCTAAGGAAGTCATTTTGACTGCTTTTCAATTTCAATTAGAAAAAAAATTATGTATATAATGATACAATTTCTTAGAATTTTGTGACTTTTTGTACAACATATAAATGCGTCTATTAATAATTGTAGTTACCTCCCCCCCTCCTTCATTTCCGGTATATATATATATATATGTTATACCTATATTGCCTAAAAGCAGTCATTCTGACTGCTTGGGATATTTAAAATAATCAAATGACTTTTATTATTGAATTGAGTAAATTTCTTTTTGAGCAGTTCGGCTCTGTATTGAAATAACATTTTTCATTTTTTTCGATTACCGTTACATGATAACATACAAGTACATGTGCTTCTTGATTCTGTAGGTTAGGTGGAAGTTTTTTTGATGCTAGCATCACAGTTTAGTCTCGTTCCGCGTACGTCCCTGCCCTATCCCTCCTACTTTTTTTCGTGACGCTAGCATCAAAAACTTCATCGTGTAAACGGGCCCGTTGCTCAATAAACTAAAGTAGTACTTGTTATTCATATCTTTATGCAGTGATACATGTTCTAACAAGTTGTTTATTTTATATCATTTGCGCCCTAAATTCATAAAAGAAATGTCGAATAGAAGTGAGTTATTGGAAAAGCTAACGAACATAAGTGAAGAGTGCTCCGATATAGAATCAGATTCAATAAATTCTGAACTATCATCTGAAGATGAAACGGTTCATATTCAAAGTGAAACATCTGAAACTGAAGATAGCGATGAAGAGTCGATCACCGATGATGAAAATGAAAGTGTCATCAATATGTCCAGGAAAAGGTGTAGGATGCTAAGTAGTTCAGACTGATGAAGAAACTGAAAACACCTTTCAGGAGACCGAAACAGCTGCCGATGGTACTGTGTGGTCAAAATTTGACGAAGGTGGTATTCCTGGAAGGTTACCATCTACTTGTATTTTCAAGGGTGTGAAAGGGCCCACAGGATACGCAAAAAGGAACATTATGGCAGATAATCTTATCAGTGCATTCTCGTTGATAATAGATACCCAGATTATCCCACATAACCCACAAAGATCACCTGCAACATCATCAAATGCAACCCATTCTAACAAACGCAAAATTTATCAAGTACGACTTTGCCACAACAACAAAACAAATAATATATGTGAAAAATGTCAAAAGTATGTTTGTGGAAGATGTACACATAAAAAGATTTCCACTTTTATTTGCATAAAATGTACAAATAATAATGCATAAATTATTTTTTTTCCAAGTGAAGTAAAGGCTATGGCCGGGTTTGTAGGTAATTTTCGCCCCCGACGGTATTTTGATCGAGCTTGGAATATGTCATAG
>CM052083.1:20193013-20231325 GCA_028453745.1 Agapostemon virescens
CTATGACATATTCCAAGCTCGATCAAAATACCGTCGGGGGCGAAAATCACCTACAAACCCGGCCATAGCCTTTTTTTTATTGTTAATATTTACTAATAACCTGTTATATAACTGTAAATAATATAAAAAAATATTAAAAATTAATTTTAAATAAATTTCTTTATACATTAGTTATTCTTTCACAATGCAGTAATTTTGACTGCTTTTGGGCAATACAGGTATGTACTAAGTTTCAGTCTTTCTAGTGTTAAGGGAAAGAAACCGGTATCACATCCGGGTCATAATCCTGATCACCGTCGATTAGGCTGTCGGACATCTGGCCGCTAGCGTCAATAAATGCTAAATTGCCTACATTAGAAATATTTAAGCTTTAGAAATCGCGCCAACAAAGAACATTCAGGTCGACACGAGAGTCGGTCACGATATGGCCCCCAAAAGTCCCTTTTCCGATTTTAAGCCTGCTTCGAATAATTAAAAGTAATGTTAATCCGCGAGTGCCGAATCAAAGGCATTCCAGGGTTCGAAGACTGGCATTGAAAAGAGGGTCATAAAACCATTCCGGACGCTTCTCGGCTAGGTACCGTTCGCGAAGTACGCGAGAGCCCCACGAATTTGGAACACGCGCAGGCAAGGGTCGGCATACGCACCGGCCAAGGTATTATCGTTTGCCTTGTGCCGAACGTGTCGGCTATTTGAGTCCTTAGAAAAGGACACAGCCACGCCAAGTGCTTGAATAAGCGGCGGCCAAGGTAGCGTACGCCTTGAGCCGAACGTGCCGGACACTTGGGGCCATTCACAATCGGACAGGAAAACTGTTAACCCCCTTGGGCCTTTGTCACCGGACTCAGGGCGCAAGGGGACAATAAAACATTTGTCGGCCACACGGGCCAACAATTATCAGCGTATTCTGGGAATTCGTCAAACGTCCGAATCACGAGAATTTCAGCCGGAAAATTCCAAGGTGGACTGAAGATGGAGACTTCCTCCTCCACCGACGAGGGTGATCCGAAAAGATCCACCTCCTCCAGTCAACCAACGAATGGGGATGATTTTTCCCCCAAAAACCCATTTCGAAGGCCTCACGCGCCAAGATAAAAGCGGCGGTCCCATAAAAACGCATGTCTTTGGTCTTTCGTCTTTTGCATTAAGTATCTTCATGCACGTCTCGTCTTTGCTCTTTCGTCTTTTGCATTTCGCCACACGCACGTCTCGTCTTTGCTATACGTCTCTTACACACGTTACGTCTTTCGTCTTTGCAATCAAAACGCGCTTAAATCGTTAAAGTTGTACGCGACATAACGAATTGTATTTCTGTTCACCGCACCGAAGTCACTGCTCCGATAATTATAATCAGTCGCCCAAAGTTAATTCGGCTGGCGGCAGTGTTGTAAATATTAGAAATAAAGGACACGTGGCTTCTAGCAATTATTTACAACACGAAATTCTACAATTTCTATGTTTCGAGTTCTGTTCTGTTCGCGGTGTCGGTATTCGTCTGATGTTCGTGTTCTTCGCGATTTCTTATTAGTCTTGTTCGCGATTTCTCAATAGTCTTCTTCGCGACTTTTAGATAGTCTGATGAATCTTGTTGCGTTCTGTCCATTGTCATCTCGGTTTTGTCATGACTGGTTGAGGGTAGTTTGAGGCAGAGGAACGTAGCATTTTTTAACCAATTAACTGTGATTGACGAATATACTCGTCATGGAGAAGTGGCACGATTTTGTCTACTGACGAGTATACTCGTTGTTGAAGCTCGCGTAGCTGATTTTAACGTAGCTTCAAATGGTGCAAGTACACCTACAATGTTTACCTGCCGACACCCGCGGCCAGGGCTACGTCACCGCCAGCCGGGAAAACCCGCGCTCCCACTACCCCCGATGCTCCAAACAAAGAGCAAAAATAGCAAACCACCATTGGCCGACACTCGGTCACCAAACTTGTATATAAGCAGCTCCTGTATCGACATACATTAGATCCGATCGGTCGGCTCACGCTGACGCTTGTACATACCCGAATACGCAGAAATAAACTTCCACCCAAAAGTACAAGTTGGTCGGGTCTCATTTCAACATGCATAAAGCTCCTTCCCATTAATTTGCGCTGGAGCTAGTACGTGCCCTTACAAAGCATTGTACTTGAGCGAACGACTCCCCGAACTGTGGGACGGACGCCTCAACACTCGTCATGCGTATAAAGTAGTGACCATTGGCTATTTAAATTGTAATTTTTTTGAAAAACAAAACATATTCTCAAATTTCAAGATGGTTAGAATATTTTGAGGCCATGGCGGAATAAAACAAGCAAATAAAAAATATAAATAATTTGAGATGAAATCATGCGTCCCCGTATGCACCGGCTGAAACAGCTTACCAGTTCGCATAACGAATTTATTTATGTGCGATGATAACATTTTTTAGAAGTTAGCCTAAAAGGGGCGACTCATGTTCCGGATTATACACCCGGAACTTCAAAAACAAATAATCCTACGCGAAGGTGTTCACACTGCTATAAACGTAAGATCAGGAAGGAATCGCGTTACTGTTGTTCCATTTGCAAAGTCCCATTGTGTATAGTACTCTGTTTCGCTGAATACCACTCTACAGCAGGAATTTAAATTCTTGCTTTTATATGTATAATATTTAGTCTTTATTGCGTTTTTAGTTTAATATGTATGTAATATATGTGTATGTTAACCAAATAAGTAAATATTAGTAATAAAATTGTCAATTTTATAAAATAAACCCATCTTTTTTATCCAATAACTTACCAGCACAACTTACTCTGTGATTGACGGGTATACTCGTCATGGCTCGATTCTGGCGACACAAAACGGTGCGCGCTCTCAAACGAGGGTGCCACAGTTAACTGATTAATTGATTGTAGAAATGATGGAAGGAGTGAGCTTGAAGGCGTGTGCCTGAAGGAGTATACCTGAAGGAGTGGGTAACGGTCAATGAGGGATTATCGTGATATATTGCAGAGTTGTCTGGTTTTCGTGTCTTCAGTTGCGTCGCACGTGGTGTCCGTTCGTCGGGGTAAAACTTTCCTTGTACGGCGCGTGGCGAATTTCGTACTTTCCTGCATGCTTTTCGTTTATGCTTTACAAATTTCCAAAGACAAGGTTAGACACGTACAACCTTCGGTGTTGCCGTCGCAACAGCTGTAGACGTAATTAATTGGACAAAGCCAATGTCTCAGCGAGTTCATCTTTTACTTGGAGATAAGTTTCTAGTTTCCCTCGTTCCCAATGATTCCGTTGTACATTAGATTACCTCAAGCCTATAGACAAGTTCCATTTGGCATCTTCACTACTGTACACATAATTACCTTTTCAATCAAATATTTTTATTTTCATTGTAAATATTATTACTGTGAAAAATCATCACTGTCGATGTAACGTCCTGTTCCTCGCGGTCGTGTATTCGAATGGCGTTGTGAATTGTGAAAACAGGTGTCGATTCTCGATATCCGAGTAAACCGACGAGCGATTCGCAACTCTTTTTTGATCTTCACCAATGCCGTCGGCCAGAGAGTATAAATAAGTCTCCGCCGTTTGAAATCAGATTGCGCAAACAGTAAGTTATTGCGGCTAGTCTCAGATGTAAGACGTCATATTGTAAGGTTGCACATTTGTCAACAACGAAATATTAGCGATTGTGTATTAGCGTCGAATATTTTTTTCGTGTGGACTTGTCGAATTTTGAGCCGAATAAACGTCATTTACGAGAAGTTCTGATTTACTTCTTTAATTTGAAAAAATCTGCAGCTGAGGCACATAGACTGCTTGTAGAAGCATATGTTAAGGCTGCACATCTGTCAACAATGAGTTTATATAATGTTGTATATAATGAATGTATGTAACGTTGTATAGGATGATTGTATTGTATATCAGCGTCGTATATTTTTTTTCGTGTAGAAATGTCGAATTTTAAGCCGAACAAAAGTCATTTGCGGGAAGATCTGATTTACTTCTTTAATTTGGAGAAATTTGCAGCTAAGGCACATCGATTGCTTGTAAAAGCATATGGTAAGGCTGCATTAACCCCTTGCCCTACAACAAGGAGTCAGACTCGTGATCAAGATTTCGAATAGAATCTTCTAAACATGTATTTCTCTAATCATCTTCAAACCGAAATAACATTCTATTTAAATGTTAATTGCATACACTCATTAGAGAATAGCTACGCACGTGGTAACTACAAATTTGCCTTTTATTTTTGTCGTTCTGCAGAGGACAAAGAAAATTTGGTCACTGTTATTATAACATAAATCGTAGCTCAAGGGGTTAAGTGAAAGAAGTTTGCGTAAGTGGATTCAAAAGTTTTAGAACGATGAATTCGATGTCGAAGACAAAGAACGTAGTGGAAGGCCGAACGTGTACGAAGACGTGGAATTGAAAGCATCATTGAATGAAGATACGTGCCAAACGCAAGAAGAACTTGCTCTTGCATTATCGGTGACTCGATAAGCGATTTCACATCGTTTAAAATCATTGAGAATGATTTAAAAGCAATCAAATAGGGTTCCATATAAACGGACGCCGAGAAACATTGAACGCCGATTGTCCACATGTGAAATCTTGGTTGCCAGTCATCGGTCGAAACCTACACTCCGCGACAGAAAGATGGCACACCCGTAAAATATTGCTATAATGAAAACTGTGATGAAATTTGATATGTTTCTTTCCGTATATGTACTTCGGTGGAGCTTCAAGGCTACTTACACCGACGGATTTAAGCGCCTTATTATATATAATGTATATATATATAATATTAAGCGATGTTTGTACAAGTTTAGTTTCGAATTTCTCTGTTTAAGGCGACCAGGTAATTTAGACCACTTAGCGCGGTATCGTTATCAGGTGTGGGCACTTTTCCCGGGTTTGTAGAATTTGGACATCGCTGGTAGCGTCACTAATACCTCCGCTAGCTACTTCCTGTTAAGTCGCGACAGCGCCTTAAGAGTATTTTTAATTAACGAAGAGGTTTATGGCACGGGCTTCGCGTTCCGCTAGTTTTGAGGACCCATTCAGCTGAATGCCAGATGTGTCAGGTAGTATTTATCAAATTTCGAAACGTACATTTATTAGGGTGGTCCTCGGTGGACACGTGCGCGGCCGAGATGCTGACTTTGTACTCAATAACAATTGAGGTGCCATAAACCTCCAGATGTGCAACACTGGACATTAGTGAGCGCGCGACCATCCTCGTGACGGTACCTGGGACGTACCGTCTTTGAGAAAATTCGATGCTAGACTCACCCCACCAGTACAGGGTGGGCGGCAAATTAAGAAACCAATCATGGTTTACATAGATTTTTGTACGTGCTCATTGGTGGTGGATGTTTCCACCCCAAGTATAAATACTTGGACATTGCGACGCTCGCGCTGCTGTTTTTACGCTCACGCGATAAGCGCTGTTTGATTTCTACCACGCGTTACGACGCTGGTTTGCTATATTTTACGAATCATTTTACTAAGTTTAAAGGCAACATTGTAACATACGGTAACGGCTCTAGCCAGGAGTGTATATATTAACACGTTGAATGCCGAGCGAATTTTATATGCTTCAGACAAGTTTCATTTATTTCATTCATAGAAGTGATCAGTGGTATTAAATAGAATTGTTAGTTACTGCATAGCGAAGCTCTCAGCTGATACTACAATCTGGTTAACTTCTACAATAATAAATCAATGTTCAATGCCATTAATTTAATGATAATCGTTCTTAATGGACGGAATGGTGCCGGTCACCGGTGACCACCGTCGCATTCAATATGTTAATATTAAAATCTACAAGTGCAACTACAATTCGTGTACCGGTCAATCTGATTATCGCCACCTTTTTCATTTCTCACATCGCCTTACAAGTGCAGTGAGACGGACGTTAGACTGCGGCTTGCTATCGCTGCCGAGCCCTGTCACGACGCCGAACACTCCCGGTCATCTCAACTTCCATAGACTCCCAAAGAATCATCGTTTTACCGCGTTTAGTTTATAGTAGGCCCTTTCCTGATTTCGCGAATGTGAGAACACGACTAACCGTACCTATAAACTTCAGAATAATATCGAAATAATTTCTTTCGTCGAGTTTCAGCAGAATCTTTAAGAAAGACTTAAACACTTGAAACGATCCAGCAGAAAATAAATTTACCTTTGTGATAGTACGCATTAGGATCTGGTACGAGCTTTTTATAAAACCCGTGACGATAATTCTTCGCGGTGAGTACCGAGGTACCGGTGACTCGTTTCTTTTTACTCAACGTTGTGTACCCAACCGTTCCACCTCGAAAGAAACGTCTATCTGTTGCTCCAAATCGACTGGGACTGCGCTGTTATGCCACGAGAATCTGGATTTGCATTTTTCCACAGTTATTCAGTCGACTCCATAAATTATGTATGCGTCGGTGGCATTGCGTACGGCCGATCGAAAATTGGAATATTTGGTAGGAGAGCAAAGAGAAACGACATCGAATCGAGAGTCTGATGTACGGTGACGGACAGATTAGGTACGGTAGTACCTCGGTAGTTACACGTATCGAGGTTGTTGCATCCGAAAACCCTCCACGCGACGGGTTTCCCGGTGAAATCATTCTGCTTTCAAGATTCCAGCAAGACGAAGCTACTGTTCAGCGTTAAAACCTATGGAAAATCTCGACTGTCGACAAAGCCCATTATCTTTCGGCTGACACCATTTAGCTTACCGATTTCATTAGTCCGGTAAGCACGTCATACAATACACTCTGTAGCGGTACGCGATTCACATCGCAAGATATTAGAGTCGCGGCAGTCACGCTGCTGTCCTTCAGTCACAAATGTTTCTCATTTTTTCCGTTACATCCTGGCCCCATTGTTCAACGTTGTCCACAGGTCCAGTCAGTCCTGGGTTCGCATTTGGCGACTAGGTTTGACGCACACCTGATCCTTTCCTTACTTCTTCTTTCCGCTACTTTCTATTTTTTATGACACATGCCTGCTACAATATTTCTCCTCAGTTTTCCACTTCTGACTTTAAATTTCTCCCACTATTCCATTTCTCACCTATCTTTAATTTTTTTTCTTTTTCTAAGGGAGTTTTCAAGGAGCTACTCGAGCCGTTTGAAAAATCACTTCTTCCGCGTCCATCAGACAGTCGAGACATTTTCCGAGTCGCCCCCGCACATTAGTCAAATAAATTTGAGTTGAGGAAACCTGCACGTAGACTTTGTCATTTTACGCATCACCCTTTCCTCCTCAACTCTGTCGTAGCAAGCAATTCTCCGAAAAGCCATTTCTTCCCTTCGAATCTTAACACTTAGACGACCGATCGGGGAAATCTCCCCACTTTAACACTTTGACTGCCATGTCACTCACATATGGGTGAAAGTATTATTTGTCCATGTTTAAAAGTATATTTTTACATTAATATATTCGTTGCATTCAATTTAGTTGATATTTGGAGAATACAAGATGGTTGAAAGTGACCATTTGTCATACATTTTGAATTTTGACATTGTTGCTTTATTAAATAAATTACTTTGCTTTTGTGGAATTTTTGACGTTGTCAGTTCGGCAGTTAAAGTGTTAAAGTAAATCGGTGCACGACGGACCGGAGAGATCTTACACTTTGACCTTAGCAACGCATTTCTCGTTTTATGTTATTATTAACTACCTTGATCTGGAGTTGTTCGCAATTACTGACGAACTGTTTCTATGAATAGAGGACAACATATTATAAAATCCACCAATTTTTTAGGCCCCTTGTTACCCGTTATTACGGCTCTTTAAGTTCGGGATTTCCAAAACTGTGCGGTGGAAACCGTACAGTTTCCTGTGGCGCGCGCGGTCGGCTAAGTGTTAAGTACTTTATTTCTTTACGGCCCACAGCTGGCCACCAGACATCGAGTCACCATCAATAACTTATTGTTTTCGCCCGCTTTGTAAGACGAGGTGCTTTTCCAGGTTTATTACCTGCTACGATTGACTCTCGAGACTAGCGAATTCCCCGCGCGTCACTCGCAGGTTCAATTTGCACCTTCGGGTCGACGTTGGTCAGGGCGGTCACCTTAACCTTTCTCTGCAGTGTTAAAACCAATCAGCTAAGGTGATCGCTTTCCTCATCAACCCCGGAAAATGTAAAATCCACGAATTCGCGTGGATCATGTCATATTTCCACCTACACTGAGGTTACTTGTAATCAAACAGTAACACTCGAATTCACTTTTAAATCGCCTCTCAAAGAGAATTACTCAAACACCTATCGACAAGACACCTCACCTGTAATCGTTGCAAAGTTGTTCTGTTTGTATTTAAAATATAGGATTACGTGTGTTGTGAAAACTCTCTAGTCATTTTTACAAAGTATTATTCCTATCATCTGAAAGGATAGTAGGGAATCGTTTCGAACTCGCGTTTTCAAGAAATTTGAGTCGAAGATTTATGACCTTCGGCAACGCCGAACCACTACCCGCGTCATAACGCGATACGAACGAACAGCTACGATACTGGGGAATAGAGTGTCAAGTAGAGCTATAGTGGCAGCTATTAAAAATATATAGTGACCCTTATTAATATTCGGACATTGTGCTATTCAACAAATGTTGCTAGTTTCGATCATTTGCAATAGTAAATTTGGAGTTATTATTTTATAATATAACAGAACATTCATTGTAGTTTGTAATAACATAAATTTTATTTGTTTGTTGCACATATTTTTCTTAATACTAAACAGTGAACTAAATTATGTCGAAATTTATCATCGCAAAGATATTCGAACGCTTGACAAACTATAACGTTTAAATATGAAAATTATTAACATAAGCAATAATTAATATTTCGTTGGATAGCATTTAGCATTAATTACGTGTCGCAACCGCTTAGGCATATTGTCTATAATTTTTTGTAAGTAACTTAGCGGTATACGTCTCCATTCTTTAATTAATCGTTTTTTTTTAATTCTTCCTTCGATCTTATCGGTGTTGTTCGAATTTTCCTGTCCAAAAAATCCCATAAATTTTCAATAGGATTCAAGTCTGGTGACTGAGGTGGCGGATGTAATACTTTTGAGCACTTATATAAAAGGTATTTTTGAACTATTCTGGCTTTATGTTTAGGATCATTATCTTTATAATATTTAAATGTGTCTTCTATATCCATTGTGATAACACATTTCTTAAGATTTTGTTTTAAAATATTTAGATAGTTAAATTTATCTTAAATTTCTTCTATAAAAATCAGTTGCCCAACTCCTTTAGATGAAATACAGCCCCACACCATAATACTTCCACCACCGTACTTTATTGTTGGATTTAAATTTATTCGGTTAAGCTCTTTATTTTGTCTACACCGTACTAATTTTCGTCGATCAGTGTTAAATTAATTAACAGATTAAATTTACTTTCATCATCGAAAATTATATAATTCCACCAAGTTTTTTCCTCATGAACATATTGTTTTGCAAAACCTAATCTTTTTCTGCGATTCGCCTCGCTTATATACGGTTTGTTACGCGCTACTCTACCATTATATGTATTCATCTGTTTTCAACACCCCACGTATTGTATCTGGATGAACTTTCTTTCCTGTCTCTTGAAATAATTCAGCACTTAATGTTGGAGCACTTAAACCTTGGTTCACTTTTACTTTTCCCAAAATAATACGTTTCTCTCGGTCGTCAAGCTTCTGTGATATCTCCGTATAATATCAGCTACAGTACTCTTACTTAATTTTAGAATATTACCGATTTCCCGATACGTTTTTTCTTTTTCTCTGTTAAAAATTACTAATTGTCGTACGTCAAATGAAGTATTTTTACTTTTTCGTCCAAACTTAGAATTTCTAACTGATCCTAACGGCTTTCGAACAGAAACTGATATCGTGAAGCGTGTTCTTCATCTTGCTTGACATTATGTTTGTAAACAAACGACAAAGGTGTGTCGTTATTCGCAAGAAATGCGAGAATAAGTAATGTGTCCGAATATTTTTGCGACGATAAATTTCGACATAATTTAGTTCACTGTTTGGTATTAAGAAAAGTATGTGCAACAAACAAATAAAATTTATGTTATTACAAACTACAATAAATATTCTATTATATTATAAAACAAGAACAAATTTACTATTGCAAACGATCGAAACTAGCATCAATTTTTTTAATAGCACAATGTCCGAATATTAACACATTGCGTACGGGTCACGAAATATCTCGGTTTTAGCAAATCGAACGTTGCGGCCGGATCACGAGATATCTCGTTTTCATGTTTTTTTTCAATTCAATCGGCAACTTAAGCAACCAGCGGCAAATATTTTTGTTACGTTACCAGGGTAACGAAGCCTCTCCCATTCTTAAGACAAATGATGAGCGAAATATTTGAATTTTGACATTCATTGCTCGCCAAGCATGCTTCTCGAGCGTTCGAAAATGTACGGGCTTTGAGGGCGTGTTGAACGCGCAGAGCGCAGTACGCAATGTGTTAATAAGAGTCACTACACTAAAGTTGAGTTAATACTAAATCTTCTATAGCTGGTCAAATTCCCTCTTTAGATTTGTTATTTCAGAACTATTTAAGTTATAATTCTAAATTTGCATAATTCGCTTTTATAACGCTTCTTCTGATGTTGTTGCGTTCTAAAACCCTCCATGCGACGAGACAAGCGCGAGATCGGAGTCAGGTAAATTCACTCGGTCACCTACCGATCACAAAACATCATGAAGTACCAAATGTACCTTGACGCCAAAAGTCGAGAGACCGAAAACGGCACAGCTGATCGACACATTTTTTGTATCTTACCACTTGTTGCTTACAGTAGTCCGCAAAAGTATTCGAACGCTCTTTAATTAAGAACTTGTTAAAACGAGACCAAACGACTTGACTCTATGAGCCATTGTGACTTTCACTAAATTCTGAGTGGGTTCCTTGACTCGTGGATCCTACGAACTTTCGTTTATTTTTACCAGTTTGTTTATACCATTTGTTTCTTTTATTTTCTATAATATTAAATTTTATTGTTCACACTTACGTTTTTGAAAGAAACGTCTCTTATCACAGAAAATCCCTACAATTGTGACTGATAGGATTTACGTGAACGAATGAATAAGCTTTGTTATAGCTTTTCCGAAAGGTTATCCCAATTATTACATCAAATAACCAAATCGTGCCCCGAAACCAACGTTCAATAACGCCATATTAACCCCTTGACTATTGCAGACTTTGATACACATTGGCCGTATCATACGGCAGAAATTGAGTTACGATGTGCGCCGGGATCGGCGAACTTTTTGGTGGGGATTCATTTTTGTGAAAACATATTTCGATATGTCAAAAAACTGAATTTCACTACATCATAACGAATTATTTATTTCTTTGGACCGAGTGAGTATAAATATGAGGAATTTAATATTAATGTGAAGTATTTCACAAGATATTTTCACAAGCCAAACTATGTCGAGCGCCTATAGGCGCCCTCAGTTTCAGGAACGCAAAATTTCTGAGCGCCAATAGGCGCCCACAGTAGCCAAGGTGTTAAAGAATTAATTCGCACGAAACAGAACAGCCTTTGAAAAACCAGCGATAGCTGACGCAATAATTGTGAATGAGAAGCAATACGTAACAAATAACAAAGCGAGCAGCTAGGAACCGCGTTCTCTTTACATTAATTTTGCAGTGAACAACACGAGGCAAGATTGTTACGGAAGACGCGAGGAACATTGGAAACAAAACTTCACGGATTCTTCTATTTTCTTAGAAACCCATTCGAGCTTCTTCCATCGACATCTCTGTTTGTATTTTCCTTTCGAGGTGTCGGAATACGAATCCCGAACCAAGAAGTGCGAAGCACTTCTCGGAGCACGTACCTACAACCTCGTCAATAAATCAGCGAATGCTCTCGACAGAAAATGTAAAAGCTATTTCTCAGTGCGAGTAGGAATTCTGACTGTGCCGAAAGACGATAATCTATGATTTCTTATACTTACCACCATGCTCGTTGTTGAACGAAGAACAAAACCCAACGAGTATTAAAAAGAAAACTTTTTCATTATAAAATGCGCGCTTTTAAACCTCTCCAAGCACTGTGATTTACCAAGAGCATGCTCACCGTAAACCTCGGCAATCACTCGATGCTACTCTGTAGCAGTTTTTTTCAAATGGTAACAGAAAATCATTGCCGTCCACAAATCGTAGTTTCCAGGCACAAAATTCGACCTGTTTAACGCTATTAAAAACCTATGCTGTTATACGAAACTTGTATAGTTGCAGCTTCAAAATCTTTATCAAATGTCAAAACAGAAAAAAGACGTCAGTGGCGCGGCTCGACGGTAACTACAGTTACTCGTTTTAATATTCGGACACTATGGTTTTTGCGAAATCAAAACTTTATGTTACTTACTTCAAATGTGGTTATCGAATTTTCTGGTCAGTACTGGGTTGAAGAACAGTTTACAAATATGTAAAATTAATTACTTTATTTTTTACTGTTTTCCACATAATAAATCATAAACGAAATTAGACCCAGTATTGGTGTCGAAAAAATATTCGGACATCTAGCATATTTCGCCGTTTATTCGCTTCAGAAGATCCGTTTATAACTCCTTATGATTGTTTGTAAACACCAAGAGTGTGAAACAGTTTGGTTAGCTTCTGGTAGTCAGTTTAATAATAGAATTCCATCGTTTCTACAGGCATTTGTGAAAATGGGTTGCAAAAGTAAATTACCTCATTAAATATTCGACAACTTGTTATATTTCACCGCGAAAAAGGGAAATCATATCGGAAAATTGAAAAGTTGTTAAATTTAAGTAAAAGGACCGTCGCGGATATTATAAGAAGGTATAAACATGAAGATCGCATTGAATTGATTCTTCAAAAGGGACGTCCGCGTCTTCTTGACAATCGTGATAAGCGTGTAATTATTCGAAAAATAAAGATCAATTCAGGATTAAGTGCCCTTAATTAAACAGCAGAATTGGCTGCAGAAACTGGGAAGAAAGTACAGGTGGATACAGTTCGCAATGTTTTAAAAGATGCTGGTTACAATGGTAGAGTGGCTCGTAAAGAACCATACATAAACGAGATCGATCGGAAGAAACGTTTAGCATGCACTAAAGAATTTATTTCTAAAACACAATCATGGTGGAATGATGTGATTTTTGCGGACGCAAGACAATTTCATGTTTCTGGGTGTAGTAGACGAAAATTGGTGTGTCGTAAACCAAATAAACAATTAAAACTAAATAATATGATACCGACGGTGAAACACGGTAGCGGAGGCTCCGTGGTATGAGGCTGTATTTCAACTGCTGGTGTAGGAGAGTTAGTTTTCATCGAAGGTATTGTGGACAAGAACAAATACTTAGAATTATTACAGTAAAATTTATTAAAAAGTGCAACGAATATGAGTATACGCGACAGTTTTAATTTCTACCAGGACAACGATCCGAAACACAAATCTAGAATAGTTCAGGAATATTTATTGTATGCTTGTTCGAAAGTGCTACATCCTCCACCACAATCACCGAATTTAAAATCAATTGAGAATTTCTGGGACTTATTGGATCGTAATATTACGACAACGCCTATAAAAACAAAAGAAGAATTAAAAATACGACTGACGGAAGAATGGAGACGCATTACTCAAAATTACTTGAGTAAAGTAATTTCAAATATGCCGACACGGTTGTAACATGTTATTAGACAACAGAGATATCCCACAAAATATTAAAATTATTATAATTTTGTTCTTACGTATTTCTAAATAGGAAAGAACGTTATGTAATATTAAGTGTCCGAATATTTTTTCGACACCAATATTGGGTCTAATTTCGTTTATGATTTATTATGGGAAAACAATAAAAAATAAAGTAATTAATTTTACATATTTGTAAACTAGAATACGTGCTTCAACGCATTACGGATCAGAAAATTCGATAAACACATTTAAAGTAAGTATGTAAAGCTTTAATTTCGCTAAAATCATAGTGTCCGAATATTAAAACAAGTAACTGTACATTGACAGTTAGCGCTGCGTATGGGCAAATACCGGTTTCATATTAACACTTTACCGACTGGCGATTATTTCAGAATTTTTGGAAGGCCCATGATTCATGACTGAAAACTTTTTTAATGGGTCTTTCAACGCTGACAGGAATTTTTGTTACGGATCAACAATGCATCCCCAATAATATTGTCTAATACTGTTGTTACAAACTGGAGTGTAAAAATAGAATTTTAAACTTCATTTTAATACAGCGCGAATATTGAAGAGCCTATTAATAGACTTCCGGTCGGTAAAGTGTTAACAGACCTGATATGACGAAATTCTTTGTTGTTCGCAATTTAAGTGATGTGCAACTTCTAGTTTGTTGTTTGCAATTTCCGTTTCTTAAATCTTCTGTCACAGTATCTTTGTGTTTTATTCGTGGTCACTTCGGTTTGGTCGTGATTGATTAAGGATAGTTTGAGGTGGAGAAGGAGTAATGGAAGAAGTATACTTGAAGTAGTAGGAAACTGTTAATGTAGGAATATCGTGATTAATCGATGGTTGTCTGTTTGTCGCTTCGTTTAATGCACGATGTCGAGCATGATGTCAGTTCGTCGGGGTAAAAACTGTCCGCGTACGGTGCTTGTAAAATGGTCGGTCCTTTCAGAGCGGATATAAATGGCTTATTGCATCCCTTTCGGGTATGCTTGCTATTTGCAGAGCGTAGGGTAAAACACGTGCAACCTTCGTTGTTGCCGTTGCAACAAAATAAATAAAACAGAAATCGTGTAATTGAATAATGAGCGTCGTGCATAACAATTCGACGCGTAACAATCGCAACATAACAATGGATCTGACAAATTTTAACAAGTACCTCGGAAACTTAGCTCGAGCTGCGATAGCATACGTAGGAAAGAGTTACATTCCGGGACAAAGAAATAGCACATTTTAAATTTAACGTAATTTTTATTAATTCAACATTACACCCAAGGTTTTGTTACCTCTATAAACATACGCAAATGAAATTGAATCGAATTCGCCAGTCTATACAAATTTATTAAAAAAAAAGAACTTTTAAGGAATTATAGTGGGACAAAATGATAGCACATTTAACTTAAAATTATGTATAACAATAAATCAACGAATGATGTTCTCCTCCTTTGCATTTAATAACAGCCATCATTCTCTTCGGCAAAGATTTATAGAGTTTTTCAAAATTTTTTTGCTTTAATTGATCCCACTCATCTTGAATACATTTTTTTAATTCGGTAATATTTCCAAATTGTCTGCCATTTCCATATACATACAGCTCGGGCAAGATTTCCCCAACAATTTTGCAATAATGTTAAAATCGGGTGACCTCGACATCATGACCCCTGATGGAGCTAGCTGCAATGCTTGCGAAACGTTGAGAAATATCTTCCTTTAGAACACGGCTTACACCCGAAAGCCTCAACAATAATAATTCTATAATATCACGTACTTTATTCACTATGTTTTGAGGTTGATGTTCGCAATTCGCGAGTTTCGGTGTACTGGAATATTTCGTAAATTGTATACGCAGATATGCTCTGAGTTATCGGTAAAAGAAAATATGTATCTCAAACATCTTTTAATACAAACTATGAGAAAATATAAGGTATGCTATCTTTTTGTCCCGAAATGTATTCGGAATCAAAATACGTATACACGTGTTAGAAACCCGTTAAAATCAGTAAAGAACCTCGTTTTTAGGTCGTCAGCTCATGGAGGGTTAGGCTTATACAGCTTCTAAAGTCTAGGTCTGTGCGATACTGGTCTTAGGGAACTCGCCCTCCTGGTATGTTTGGTTGAAAGAGGCAGGACGCTGGCTCACCTACCGAATGACGCAGGTAACCACCTGGCAAGGGTGTGATTCGGTGAGTACCTGTGTCGCATCGGTCGGGAAGAGATGGCACACTGTCACCACTGTGGAGAACCGCGGGATGGTGGTTGTGCGAGCGCTGTGGTGGACAATGAAGTGAGACCTCTCGTTGTCCGCGATCGTCGGAGCGATTTCAGAGTACGCGGGATCGTTCACTGGTCCCAATCGAAGAAATAGCTGTTCATTTACTAAGTAATTAGCATTCTCGTACTAATTTTTATCAAATTCATGTCACTTGATAAGTGTTCGTTACGTCCGAAAACGATGAGGTCAATTACATTTTTTCATAATTGTGTAGGATCTTAAGAAAAAAGAGAGCATCGATCGCAATGAGGTTCGAACCAGCGTCCTGAAGGCTTGGGTTAGGTTTGATCGGCCACCGTACACTCCCGGGGTTCAATCCGACGTTATCCCAATTTATACAGGGTGAGTCACCAAACGTTTGCACCTCAAATATCTTTGTTGTTTCTAAAGATACGTAAAATTATGGTAAGGACAAAGTTCAATGGTACAATGGGGCTGAATGGATGCTATAAAAAAATTTTGTTTTTATGTCATTTTTTTAGAGATATCAAGGTTACCTTGGCTTTTTTAAATGGAACCACCCTTTTTTAAACACTACAATGATAGTCTCTTTCATTAGGAATTCAGCGACTATATTATGCCGAGGTCATTCAAGGTGAAGGACAGAAAAAACGTATAAGATTTAAAATATGAAAGCAGAATACGTTTATCACGGTTGAGACTTGTAGGAAATAGTAAACATATTATGGTCATAGTTAAAGTAAACTTACTAAGGTCCTTCAATTTTACTGTTATTCAGCATTCTTATTTGCTATCAGTATGTTTCCAAACGCTATTCCACTATGTCTTATTCAATGACTGAAAAGTGTGATATGATCACGATTTAATGTGAATGTAGACAAAATGCAGTGCAGGCTCGATTACTTTATGAAGAAAGGTACCCTGAGCGAAACACTCCTTCTAGACATACTTTCATTAATACGTACAGGTTGTTTCGAAGTACTCGTAGTGTACATGCAAGACAGTACAAACGGAAGAATCCTACGACCAATGATGACAATGAAATTAATATTTTAGCAGCTATAGCTGTCAATCCTCACGTGAGTACGAGAAAAATTTTCTGGGAAGCAGGCATAAGTCAAAGTAGCGTAATACAAATTGTGGCGTCACTCGGTCACCTTTGATTAGGGACTTGGAGTCGACAGGATTTACGGAGAATGGTTGTAAAGTCAAACTCCGGAGAATCAAACTCGTTTATTCAACTCGTAGCGAACGCTAGGACAGACTCGGCTATGTCGTTACGTATCGCGGATCGATCTCGGTCGATTTGGTAGTCTAGTCGAATATCAGATTTGTTCTAAGTTGTAGCGGTCGTGTTATGTATAAAGAAACCTCGGTATTTGGAAATGTAGGAGTAGGAGTTTCGAATATGTAATATAATTGGTTGTAGGACGAAGGGTGGAAGTACAAAAATTCGGAGTGGGAATGACGAAGATGGAGGGTGGAGTAGGAGAAGGTCCGCCAGGTCGGAATTGCTGGCAACGGTGAAAGTTTCGTCGCCTAACGGAAACAATGCACTGCAAAAATGTGCGAGTCAGCTGTGCGAATTTTGGGTTTTTCCGCGAGGTACAGCTGCTCCTTTGTATTAGCTACGGCGGCCCGCGGCCGGGTAAAAATTACCTGAGCTGGCCATGCTGGTCTCGCTACACGCAGGTTTCAAGACGCAACACGAATTCTGGCCCGACATAAATTTCATCCGTTCCATATATCGCTCCATCAAGAATTGCACGGGAATGATCTTCAAAATGGAATTAACTTTTGTCAATGGGGATTGCTTAAAAATCATTTAAACAAACAAATACCACCTTGGACGTACTTATCAGAGTTCAAGGTTCCTTCAGAGCTCGTTTGCACCAATGTATCGAAGTAGACGGTCATCATTTCGAACATTTGTAAAATACAGGTATTCTGTTTCCATATTTTAGTTTTATACGATTTTCTGTCCTTGACCTTGAATGATCTTGGAATAATATAGTCACTGAATTCCTAATGAAAGGGACTATCATTGTAGGTGTTTAAAAAGGGTGGTTCCATTTAAAAAAAGTCAAGGTGACCTTGATATCTCTAAAAAAAATTACATAAAAACAAAATTTTGTATTGCATCGTGTCAGCCCCAATTGTACCATTCAACTTTGTCGTTACTATATTTTACGTATCTTTAGAAACAACAAAGATATTTGAAGTGCAAACGTTTGGTGACTCACCCTGTATACGTATTTGGTCTTTAGGGGATTTCAATCCCATAATTATAATTTTAAAAAACATTTCATAAGTACCATTTCACATTGTGAAAATGACTCGTGTCAATCGGATCGCGACCGCAAGGAACGGAACGTTACAGGTAGGTTTAGTGTTAAAAATGTTAAATAACCGACGATAGGTGGTGCGTTATTAATCTAGAATTAGCAGAAATGTGAATTCAGTTGATTTTTTGCGATTCTAGTGTATCGTATAACGGTAGAATGGTGCAGGCATCATGCCAAAGCCTCGACAAGTTCCTAGATGTACTGAATTAAAAATTCGAACTACTCGAACGGAGTAACGGAGGCGCAAGGACGGCGAGCGCGTTCTGTCTTCATTTTTTTCTCGAGTGGATCTACGACGATCACAGGGAAACGGGGCATGATCTACTGGCATTTCATTATCGCCTCGATTACACGAGTGGCTCTGGTTACTGCCAGGCAATTTCATTCGACCCCCTTGGATTCACTGCGGCGACGCATGTCCCATTTCAACTTCGTTGTCGGGCAACCGGATTCCTTTTTCCCCGTTTAACCTTTGTCTACCTCTTTCTTCCAGCGATTTAACACCACCGACGAAGCGATCTCGTAGACTCTGCTGCATCTGATACCCGATGATCGAGGCTCGAGCACGGTGCCCTTCCATTTGTGGGCGCGGATCGCGCGAATAAGGTGTAGATTCGTAATATGAAAAACTTGACGTTCGTACAGCGCCATTAATCCCGTTAACGTAGATCCAACTAGGGTCAATTTATTACGCATCATGCCGTTTTATATTGAAAAAGGGTAATAATCAGTCTACTTACTGCTTTCGAGTATCCGCATCCAATTAAAAAACTTTATATTTCTACATGTAAAACTACCCTTAGCCAATCACGACTAGACTGAAGTTACGACGGAAAGAGTACGACAATACTTGCGGAACTCAGAAATCAGGAGAACGCGAAATTAGAATTTCAAACTCGGAAAACGAGAGAACGCCAAACTAATATTAGAAATTCAGAGAAAGAAAGAGAACGTGAAATTAAAATTCAGAAACCAGCGAACAAGTGAACGCGAAACAAGCACGATTCGAATAGAAATCACTAAACACTTTAAAATCGTGAATTATTTGTAGCGTAGTCTAATAAAATATACATAAATCCAACTAGGATCGATACATTAGATAAGAAAGGTACTCAATATCACACCTTTTTATATTGAGAGAGAACAACCCACCAACTTTCTGTTTTCGAGCACCCATATTCGGTTGAAAAATTTTATATTCCTACACCTAAAACTATTTTAGTAACTATTCATGTAACATGAAAGCTTTAATGTGACCTATGTTTACATAACATAATATTGTTTTCTTATTTAGTGGTATAGAATATACTGACAAAGTTTGATTCTTAAACCCTGGAACACCCTCTATACCTTAGGAAAAAAGATGGAACCGGCACTGGGAATAAATCACTGAATTTTTTGTCACAATGGAGGTTAGATAGACTAATACCGTTTTTTATACTAATCGCTAGTTGTGTACACACTAACGAAAACATATATTGACGTTTTTCCTGGAGTTTGAATCGTTTCTCTGTATGCAGTCAATTTTTTGTAGTTTTCTCGACTATTCTATAACGATCAAGTGAAGGATTTTTGGATATTAATTATATGCTACATATATATACTAATTAACCGTCCCATTTATAGCTACCTCCTTCAATGTCTCTGATAGTATTAATTACATCGAAAAATATTTCATACACAAGTTGAATAAATCTGAGAACGGTATAATTTATTGTCATTATCATAAAAGAAAGCACATGAAGGTCACTTTGAATTGTTTTGGTGGAACCATGTGATTCGGATAAGACAGTGGGCATAGTTTATCATTTCCCACAAAACTGTATTAACCATATTACATTTTTAAAAAACTATTAGTTTTGGTGGTATTTTTATGTTTATAAATATCACTACTTCTGGTATCGACAAATTGCTACTCAATACAGGGTGGTGGAGTACTGGTGAGAAATGGGTGATTTTACATAAAAAAATAAGTTGAAAATATATAATAGAATTATTTTGAACGTGTATATATACATATATATATTTTATAACAATATAAGTTATTGTGATATATATATATAACTCCGTTTAACAAAAAGAAGAAAACAAATTTGAAAATTTATCAAGTATGCGCGCTTTAGCATTTGTAAAAGGTGGAATCGATGGGTTATAAATTCACTCGTTTCCAGATTGTACCCACCAGATTGGAAATACTTTGCTATTTTACTTTATTTGTCATAAGAAATGAATATCCATTAAATTTTACGCGCATTTACCTTACACACACGAATTTAATCATGAAATATGCTCACGTTCAATCAGATTACTGTTAATACGTCGCAGGATTTAATTCCGTGGATGCGCGTTATGCTCAGCGACCGAAGACACGAACCCATCAATTTCACCGTACGATTGAATTGCGTTCGTTTGTTGTTTATTTAAACAATTTCGTTGAACGTGTAAACAATTCGTACAAGTAACGAAAACGAAGAAGAAGTAGTCGTGTATTACTTATAAAAATGAAGTACAGTCTAGAGGATAGATTTAAATGCTTATTCAAATTAACGAAAATGAAAATAAATAATATTTAATAATATTTTTAATTTATATGTATATATAGATATATATTATATTTAATAATATATAATATGTAATAATATATATATAGCATTTAACTATGGGGGTTCATTTTCATTTTCGTTCAATTTGAATAAATATAGGAAGTCACGAAAAAAATTTGTTTACAAAAGTTATTTAATGCGAAGAGGATAATCGTACGGTGTAATCAGAAAAGTGTCACGAAGGCGTAGGTAGATGTTTCATATAAAATAATTAAAAAAATAAAAATTTTATCATTCCATTAAGTTTTGACTTATCGATGTCCCTCGATGGATATTATGTTAGATTCCTCGGGCGAGTCGTGAGGTATCTATAAACGACATTTGAAACGAATCCGAGGTGAGGGCACTTAACGCGACTTTATTGTATACGATACGTAGTCAGACAAGTAGATTGTACGAGATATATAGTCAGACAAGTAGATTGTACGAGATATGTAGTCACAATCAGGAAAATATATGGTCAAGCGAGTAGAACATATGATATGTATAATCAGGTCTAAAAAATACATAGAGATTTATAGTTAATAAATTATAAGTAAATAGAATTTATCACATGTAGTGAGATCAGTAGAATATATACTGTATTATAAGCTAAGTAGAGTATAAAATGTCAGGAAAGTAGAATACGATATTTTGGCAGACGAGTAGAATATATTACGTACAGTCCGATAAGTATGTTTTGAGGTGCATTGTCAAACGAATAGAATAAATGATAGAATATCAAACAAGTAGAGTATGCGAGGTATATAGTTGTAACTATTAAAGTACATGCTATGTAGCGAGACTAGCAGAATATGTGAAATGTGTAACCGAACGAGTGGATTATAAGCCATGTAATCAGACAAGTAAAGTGTGCGATATAAAATGGGACAAGTAGAGTATATGATTTATTATCAGACAAGTAGAATATACGATGTATTATTAGCACGTAGAATATGTGATGTATTATAAAACAACTAAAGTAGGAATGTCAATAGAATGTGTATAGTCAGAAAAGTAGCATTTGTATTGTCTAACAAGTTGAATAAACGATATATGGTGAGAAAAGGAGAATAAATGATATAATGTCAGATAGGTGGAATAAGTGATATAATGTCAGACAAAAATAGGGTGTACGAGATATGTAGTCATAACTAGTAAAATATATAATATTTAGCGAGAACAGCGGAATTCGTGATATGTATAATCGAATTAGTAGAATATGCGCCACGTAGTCAGACACGTGGAGTATGTGATTTATAGCAGGACAAATAAAATATATGACGTATTATAAGACAAGTAAAGTATAAGATATATATTTTAAAAAATAGAATTTGATATATTGACAGACAAATAGGAGATGCGATGCATTGTTATTGAAGTAGATTAAACGGTATATGGTCAGACAGGTTGATCGAACGATATATTTTCAGTCTACTATCGTGCAAATGAAATAATGATTATCCACGATGAAGCAGATGAAATATAGATTGAATGAGAATGATTGATGATACAGGCAAGACTTGTATCCGAAATGAAACATTCTCCTCTAGGAAACACTCTTTTTAATGTTTGAAGATATAATTACGTAGATTCTTTAATATAAAACATCTTGTACAGGTAGAACAAGTTGTCAACAGGTAGGACATTCATTAAATCTTTAATTATCGTTTAATTCTAATCGGTCGACGTTCTTGTCAAGAGTGCATTGCAGCATTTATAAATAGAGAGCTCATAAAGATTTGATTTAAGCGTAGTTCGACTACGAATTATTAACAGCACCGATTTCGATTGTGACGCTTTTGGTAATCGCTTCACGCTCTCAGATATCTCGCACAGTAAAGAGTTGTTTACTCGTTCTGCGTCAGCGTTAGTTAAATTCATGTGAAAAGCATGGCGCTCAGTACGTGCACCATGATCACGGTTCGTTAAGGGTTTCTTGTGGGGGTGGGTAGATAAATGAATAGAAATAATTTCAACCTTAAATCTGTGTCTTCCAAGTCGAAGATTACGTAGACGCGCATTTCGAAATCTTGAATATGAACGCAGAGCATTATTATTAGCGAGTGTAACGTTAGAATGAATAATAATTTCGACAGTATGTGCGCAATCCAATTGTACACTTCATGAAGTATGATATTCAAAGCGAACTCAATGTTACTAAGGATTGTCATCGAATATTCAACAACAAACTCACGTCATATGAAAACTCGTACGGAACGGTAAATAATTTTTCACATTACATACGAACGTTATAATTGCTTCGCTCCGCTGCATTAATTTTTGAGGTCACAACCATTAACGTAATACTCTGCGTAATCAATACAGCGAAACACGTCGTCGATAAAGTACTATAATCAGAAGTGAAGTGCCGACTGAATCATCGTTTACAAAATTGATTGAAAGTGTAGCACAGAAATGACACGATTACTTTCATTATTGATTATTCGACTCGACCGATGCCAACCGCGTCGATGAAATGGATAAGTTCAAACTCTCCCCTTGATACGAGCCAATAGAACAACTAATAAAATCATTTCGTCGCGATAAGTGCAAAGAAATCCTGTTGAATTTCCACCGATGTCCAATCGATGAATAAAGCGGTTACACCGGTGAAAATAAAGATCCAGTCTTAGAACGCTCCTTTTCATCGATACACGCGCGAACCGATGAAATGCAATTCGTTCGCACTTCGATTTGAATTGCAGAACGGCGTCTAGATGAACGTTCCGCATTTACGAGCAATATTCAATTTCTGCGAGTTGATTCAACTGTTTCTCGTAGCGCGCTGTGATTGAAAGAATAAATATCAAATCGATACCGAGGTATCGAGGTAATAAGACGGACCCGATAAACACTCGGGATATCACGGTTTTTATTTTCATCGGTATACTATCTGCGATCCATTGTATTCGATAATACGGTGCGCAGACAATCATTCTCGTTCCACGCGAAGATAACGGGGAAAGTTGAATTACCATTTTAATGTGGCATACAATAAACGGCTTTCTCTGAATCGCAACCTTCAATTTTCGATCAGTACTACTTTCCTACTACAGTAGATTCCCCTGCAATGTGATAAAAGGTTTTTAAACGGCTGTGTATATGCGTCTCTCGCGATACTAAGTGTACAATCTTTTTAAACTATTCTTTATACGTCGACTGTCATAAAATACGTGTAACAGTCTTTTCCAACAATCTGTCGAGCGCGTTCTATGGGAATCTGCTATATAAATATTACTTTAATCATAAAAATATCCTTTTATCGAATCACACAAAGACAGGTCATATATACGAATTTATTACAGAACAACTGAACGACGGTGAGCTTAAAATCTTGATGCAGCGTATTCGGACAGGATTCAATGTGACAGGAAATTTTATTATTACGTATCACGACGGTCATCGTATCGACATACAAGATTTCTCGCCGTAGAAATGCATAAGTTCTCGTAAAATGGAGAAAATTGAAAAATACGAATTCGTAAAATGTATCAGATTATGCAAGGTATTTTATATTCTCGCAAAAAATGTTTCAGGAAAAGTTTCAATGGTTTTCAAGGAGGTAATGTTTTGTTGTTATTAGTTTTGTCAAACTTGAACGTCAACTTTGTATTTTTAAATGAAATAATGAATGTTTGACTGTATCAATGGAGACAGCTCGACATTCGACATGAAAAGTATACATTTACTTCTGTGGAACACTTCCTAAGTTAGAAGGTGTTTAAATTTAAACAATTCTAATTGACGATTACTAGGTCCTCGTTTTCCTTTCTTATAGGAAAGATTCCACGTAATAACAATTTACATCGTGGCACTTTTGAAATCGATGGATTGTCCTATATTGTATAACGTGTCGACCGATACTTTGCAACATGCGACAATAATACGTTGCTTCGTATCGGTCGCTGTGGTTCGAGCTTCGGCATAAACTGATGCTTTATGTGGTGCTAACGTTGATAAATACAGAGACAAAGTCTAAGCGCGATGATAATTTAAATATCTCCTAAACTATTAATCTTTCGGCATTAATAGGATCATACATTTTTACAACCAATATCGAGCAACGTTCATTGATCTATTTAAAAATCATCATTCATTTAAAAACACAACGTTGTCATGATCTTTACGGGTCGACTCGCGAATAAAACTGATAGCAGAAAACATGCCCTTCTCGATACCGTTCGAACTTTCCTCCAAAACATAAATAAAAACTATAGAGACCTTTGAAACGTTTAGTTGAAAAATCATGATTGCAGATGATCGCATAAACAATCTCATATGCTTTGAGAATCTTCCTTGTTCTTTAGTTTCTGACAATCTTTTCTTTTCTTTTCTATCAACGAATCAGTAAAGCTGCGTACAATTAGTATACCACACTGAATCACAAATACGTTGCAAAAAGATTTGAATTCTACATCGTTCAACTTTCCCGTGAGAAATTCTCAAAATGACCAACATCTCTTGTATAATTTGATAGTATAGTTACAGTTGAAGTGATTAAAAAGCTAATACGCTAGTAACTAACCGAATGAAAATTGTACAGAGTATAAAAAAATCTTGCCATAGCCCCTTCGGATAATTCTATTCCTTTAGATTGGCGAGGATTTATAAAGAAAGTACCCGCAAACTTGACTTTGAACGTGATTCGAAATATCAAATTCCTTTTTCCGTTCTGAAAACTGTAATCGCCTGTTGCCAAAAACCATAGATCGCATTCCTATGGCGAAATCACTTGAAATTTCACTAATCGTTGTACGATTTAGCTGCCTGAAACGGATCTAAACTAGTACAAATTACTCGTTTAGTACAGTCCTTTAGCATAGTATACTTACACTTAATCATACACTTTAATTAAATTAAAGATTCAATTTGGCTTTGCTAGACACATTTACGAGTCAGTAAATGATAATACCGTCTTCGTTTTCAGTTAATTTCAAAATATAGATCAAATCGTGTTGAAGACGAACGAACATGTTAACATACATTTCCAAGGAAAAAATTCTGCCTTCGAGATGTATAAATCAGACAACAAATAGAATGCGATGCGAGTAGAAAAAATTTGGGCTTAAAACTCAAGATCAAGGTCAATTTTCCGGTTATTATTTCGTACAAATCTCCGCCGCTCCAAAGGTGTACAATTACCTAAAGAAACGATGACGCGACATTTTGTTACACCCAGCATTGTTCGATGCCCGATGTCTTCGTGTTTTTGTGACGAATATAAATTGTTTCTATTCATTTACCATTACGATGCGGACAGACATAAGGTTCGCGAACGTGTACGCTCACATTTGACAATCATGCTTCGCCGCGCCGGTCTACCGATCGAATAAGGGGAATTTTCTGCTGACTTACCGAAGGGAAGCTCCAAACGGCAATCTATGAGAAGCGAGTGTCCAGTTGGCTTTTTTGTACCGATAATTTTAGCGCCCCTCATCTCGAGCTCCAGATCGAGACTGACCCATTGTCCGGAGCCCTCCTGAAACGAAAATCAGAAACACCAAACATTAGTGACAGGAAGTTTCTGGCAAAACCATGCCCGTACCATTACGGACTAATTGGACGGATTGAACGCAAGGAGAGGCAAATTTCGCGTAATCAAGCTAACTGTCTACTCAATTCCGACTTATTGTGCCGCGAAATTCCGCAGAAAATCCTACCGGAACAACGGAAATAAATATTCACAACGCCACGATTCGGTTGATATTTCACCGTCCAGAAAACGTAAACGAAAAATTTATGTGAACAATTTAGCAATCGTAAAAATGCTTCGACAGTTCCCGACTTTCTATGACATTCTCGTTAAGAATGGTCAACGTCGATTTTGTCGCAAACTCCGAATCCGAAAGCCATTCGTTGCTATTAGCCTCGGTTTAACCCTTTCGCTACGGGTAGGTTCTCCGTCGCGGTAGTCCCGCTGAACGAGCCGCTGCGACCAAAATGCACTGTTACGTCGTAACAACATTATATATACGCGCATATGAATTTTGTGACACTGCACAAGTTGAGCACCACGTATATTCCTACAAGCCAGCGCTTTGGAAATCCCCAGCAATAAACCACCCCTACGTCCAATATCTTGCGACCAGACGCAACGGCCAAACCGAACGTTTACCTGCGATCGTGGTGCTTGACCAAACCATCATCGACTCTGATTGGTGCGTTTGCATGAACCATTTTCTGTATAAATACTGCACACTTTTTGTACTCTAGTCGATTCACATTTCAAACGTCACTGAAACACCTTCAACTCGACTAAACCGTTCGTTTGTAAATCCGTATTATTTTCGTAAGAAAAACCAGTACGTCCGAATTATTAAACTCAGTTCTGCGTACTAGCAAGTCGTGTGTCTTTATAATATTATTTGCACCACCTATAAATATCGAGCCTTTTTAAGTTAAGTGTTCGAAGCGCAAGGATAAATAAAGGATTTTTCAATAGAATCATAACATTTTTGTTTTAAAATATCGAACATAACCTAAAACTTTTTTATGATTTCTCAATGTAAAATAGTCTGTGAAGGTTTACATTTTTATAATATGCTGAAGTTTACAAACGAACAACGGTTGGAAATCGTCAAATGTTACTACCGAAATTCCGAATCGATAGTCGCAACGTTACGAGCATTAACTCCGATTTTTAGTCGCAATAACCGTCCTACTAGACAAGCTGTACGTGCTATGGTTATGAAATTTGAAAGAACATTTTCACTTGTGGATATTTCTGTGTCAGTTAGGCAATGAACCGGTTGATCTTTAGAAAACATTGAAGCAGTGAGACTTTCAGTTCAAAATGAGGCAAATCAATCAATTCCACGCCGTGCACAGGAATTGGGAATTTCTCAAACCACGTTGTGGCGCATTTTAACCAAGGATCTCCATTTACACCCCTGCAAAATCAAATTAACACAGGAATTGAAACCTCTTGACTATTTAAAGCGCCGAAACTTTTCCGATTTTGCTTTGCAACAATTTGAAGATGATCCTGAATTTCATCAGAAAATTTTCTTTAGCGATGAAGCTCATTTTTGGATGAATGGCTTTGTTAATAAGCAGAATATGCGTTATTGGAGCGCAACAAACCCACATGTGCTTCATGAGACTGCATTACATTCACAAAAAGTGAGCGTATGGTCTGCATTTCATGCTGGGGGTGTGATAGGGCTGTATTTTTTTGTCGATGAAAATAACCTCCATGTTACGGTCAATGGAGTTCGCTATCGTGTCATGTTGGAAGAGTATTTTTGGCCAGAATTGGATGATTTTGACATAGGGGATATGTGGTTCCAACAAGATGGTGCCACAAGTCACACAGCTGGTCAAAC
The DNA here is from genome assembly GCA_028453745.1 of Agapostemon virescens. Lineage (NCBI taxonomy): Eukaryota > Metazoa > Arthropoda > Insecta > Hymenoptera > Halictidae > Agapostemon > Agapostemon virescens. The sequence goes on from CM052083.1 coordinate 20,221,171, forward strand.
AATTGATTTATTGAAAACGAAATTCGGTAATCGCTTAATCTCGAGAAATGGTCCTGTCGAATGGCCGCCTCGCTCATGTGATTTGACGCCGTTGGATTTTTTATTGTGGGGTTACCTTAAGTCGAAGGTGTACCCCAACCATTCAAGGACGTTAGACGATCTCAAAAACAATATTCAACACGAAATTACCAACATACTGGCTGATATGTGTGGGAGAGTAGTTGAAAATTGGATACAAAGAATCGAATGCTGCCGACGTGCACGTGGAGGTCACACGAACGACATCGAATTCCACACATAATTCAATAAAAATGTAAAATGTGTACAAAATACAACTCTAATAAATTTCAGCGCGATATTTCAATTATTCTGTGTTTTTTTTTTAACTTAAAATTCTTATGTCCTTATTGAAAAACCCTTTATAAAACGTTCTTACAAAACGATTTACTATTCGTGCGCTCATAACATGCACGCTATACCCGGGCTGCTTTGACAGTGTTTTTCAAAGAAAAAAAACATTTGTTTAGCGAGAAATAAATGTTGCGAAAGAAAAGACTAGAACTGCACGTCCAGAGCGACAACTTGATGTGCCATAACCGAATACGCTCGTCGAATGTACAATACGCGGCACTTTATGGAAAGCACCTACATATAGTCGCCTGTAGTACTTCAGTGACACCTTATGGATGACGACTATAGTCACCCGCAATAGCAAAAGAGTCAAAGAAATTTTATTTAAAAAAATAAATAATGTGACTGTTAGAACTATTTCTGCCTTTGAAATCTGAACGGTCGAAACTTGTATGATGTTTTAGCTATGTTAGTTTCGAGTGGCGAGCTTCAACATATACAGTGAGACACGAAAGTATTCGAATGCTCTGAAATGTAAAGTTTGATGCGTAAAAAATGCGAGTCACATTAACAATTACGAAATATATTTATTCGTGTCATAACATATAAGTAGCACGGTTGTATATGTTAAATTTGAAGTGTCTTCGGTAACGTTAATAATACTTGTGAAAGTTTTGTTGCCATTATTGGCTAAACAGACGCCACAAAAGTATTCGAACGATTAAACGAGTAATTTATTGTTAACATGAAAGTATAGTTTTAATATTTTGACGGTCCACCGTGGGCAGTTATTATGGCTTTCAAACGTCGTTGCATGCTGTCAACCAACTCTTCAGTCATTTCTTTTCCTATATTACTCTAAACATCTAAAATATTTGTTTGTAACCCTTCCTTGAAATTAATATTATATTTACTAAGTTGTCTGCTAATTTCTGTTCATAAGTATTCAATGAGGCTGATATTCGAACTTTGTGGAGGTGTTTCTAAAATGTGGGGTACATTATAAATGATACATTGTTTAACAATATGTGCGGTATGTTTAGGATCATCGTCTTGCTGAAAATGAAAATCACCAACTAATCCTAATTTTTCCGCAGTTTGCTTTAAATTATCTTGTAATATCTGCATATACTTATATTTATCTAATACTCCATCAATAATGACAAGGTTTCCAGCACTGCTGGCCGCCATGCAACCCCATACCACTATGGATACACCTCCATGTTTCATGGTTGGACGTAGATTTTTAAGGTCCATCTCTCTATTTGGTTTTTTCGAAATTTTATGACATCCATCGGAGCGAAATGTGTTAAATTTGCTTTCGACCAAAAACATAATATATTTTCAAAAGTCCTTGTCCTTGCTCGCGTACTTTTTAGTGAAATTTAGTGTCTTCTGCTTGTTAATTTTGCTAATGAATGGTTTCTTTCGGGGAATACGACCATGAAATTTGTTTTCACCGTGGATTTTTTGACAAAGTTCGAAATGAACTTGTTTCCCAAAACTATCAGCAACTAGTCTAGCAAGTTTTGGGCCCGAAATTGTTGTATCTTTTTTTATTTCAAGTACAATTACATTCTCTTCCCTTTTCGTTAATTTCTTGGGTCGACTAGAACTGACTTCATCTTGAAGAACACCAGTTGTTTTTAATTGTTTTACAATATAGCGAATAGTAGATTTGCTTCTTCCTAATAACATTACTATTTCGTCATAGCTCTTGCCTTCATTGCGCCACTTCGTTATTAGTTTTCTATCAGTGATGCTAGTTTCGGACTTGTTTGCACACATTATTAACACAAATTTAAACTTTTGTTAACACTTGCTGAACCGAACAGGGGAAGCGTGTAACATCAACCCAAGGAACCAATGTTTACAATTCATCGAATTCAAAGATTGTTTTGTTTATAAGTTTTGTCGATCGAATACGTTTGTGGCGTCCGTTTAGCCAATGTCAGCGACAAATCTTTTATAAGTATTACTTACGTTGTCGAAGACACTTCCAGTTTGACATGTATAACCGCGATGGTTGTATATTACTACAGGAATAAAAATATTTTTCAGTTGTTAATGGTCCTCACTTTTTTTACGCGTCAAACTTTTTATTTGTGAACGTTCGAATACTGTCGTGTTTCACTGTATATCAGAAAACTTGCTTATGCTTCCGCGCGGTTGGATCGTCAACCGCGCGCCCCTCTGGGCTAGTGATTCGCGTTTACGCGATTTAATACAATACGGGACATGCATATAATATAGAAACTCTGATTGGTACGCGAGCGTTACTACCTCGCTGAATCCCGCTAATGTTTCATCTAAATTCTAAGCCTCGTTTCTACTGGTGAATCGATATCCGTTCGAATACTCACAGGCAAATATTAATCGATGTGGCAACAGTATCTTACTTGCATCCGCTAAAATAACTCTATGAATAAATTAGTGTAATTGTTCGGTCCCTGAGTGTGAAAGGTCCCAGTGAAAGGCGATCCCTGAGGAAACTGTGCAGCTTGTTTGGATTGTGTTGCACATCGATTGTGCAGTGGAAAGGCGACGTCAACTTCGAGAAAAACATATGTTTGTTCGAAAAAATAAAGTCACGGAGTCACCACGCGTTGCACAATTTTTGAATTACACATCGATCTTGTATCTCTACCTAAGGAATAGATCTCTTCCGAGCATTTGGTCCAGCTAACGCGTAACATTCACTCTGTATGGAATTGTCTAGACATCGCGGCTGGACCTGTGCTGCGAACAAGTGGTATACTGTCGGTTTTGAGATACTTATGAGCATGCTTGGCCGGAAAAATTAGTTACGGACTTGTGTACGGCTGGAAGTTAAGCATTTTGTTTTCGAAATACGAAACATACCATCCGTACTCCACTCAATGACAATCGACGCATCGCAGGCTCATCCGCAGCGGAAACGCGACATCAGTTTCGGAGGAAGATCTTTGAATAAGGAATCTTTGTGCAGCGTATTGCAACGCTTCGTGAGAAAACGAAATCACGAAGTCAGTAGGCATCGTGCAATTTTAGGATTACGCCCCAAAATGATGATTCGTCCCGCATTTATCCATACCAAAGGAAAAATAATTTTCCGAACTTTGGTAGGGACAGACTAGGAGGAATTCTGCGGATCCTAGGATTGGGACAGACAGAACCTTCAGAACCAAGAACTAGTACACACCCATAGAATATTTTGAACCACGAATTAGTACATATCTGTAAAGCATTTTGAACTTCGAACTATTACACATCTGTAGAGCATTTTGAACTTCGAACTAGTACACGTCTATAGAGTATTTTAAACTTCGAACTTTTAGAACGTTAGGACCTTTGAAACTTTAAATCGTTAAAAACAATAGATATATATTTGCTAATGCAAAATATATGAACCCATTAACTGCCAAATTTTTCTTTTGGAAATTTTTGATCGGATAAATTATATTATATTGAGACTTCGGCTTCGCCTCGCCGGAGAACACATATCACAACTCTTAAGCAATTTTTTATTTACAAATAATATCTCAAAGAGTAATAACAGTGCGTGTTCTCGCTCCAATGGCTCGAGAGACTCTGTCGTCTTTCTTCTTATTATAAACAACACCGTTGGCCGAATACCACAATATCGGTACGACGGCCAACTTCTCTCGATCTCCACAATCGACTTGATATTCCATGAAGATCGTTTCATCTCGATCTCCGCAACTGGCAGCTCCCATCGTAACACTATACACAAAAGGTTGTGTAACAGTATAATTTTATTCAAATTATGTTTTGTTTTTAAAATATTTGATATTTTTGAAAAAGTCCCAAATGGGGATTGTCACAGGTTGCGTGATAGAAAACTAATACGAAACTATTTCTTTTATTATATGCGTTATCTTATCCATACAAAAATACCTATTATTTATGCCATTTTCCCATACAGTCCACATGTAACCGGACGTTATATTTTCCACATTGTTTTCTTACATTTGTTTTGCACACTGCGCATTTCCTTTGTTTTCCTTCAAGAATTCTTTCTAAGTAATGCCCTATTGGGTCCGTCCTTACGCGTTCGGGAACACGTTTTGAAGCTTGCTTTTGTAGAGAAGGTCTACCACGATTTTTAGGATTGAAAGGAGACGCTCGCTACAAATACAGTCGGTGTTGAAAGTATTCGTACAGCGACCAATTTCAAATAAAACTGTGTGCGTAAACTTCAGTTATAAATTTTAAGTGAAAAAAATGATTAATAAATATTCTTGAGTACTTGTAGAAAAGATTTCGTGAAAACTAAATTTTATTTTCTTCAAGATTAACAAAAATATACATCCAGCATAGATAAACGTAAGAAATAGACGCACAGAAAGTATTCGTACGTCTCTCATTTCTTGCGCTTACTTGAGATATAAACATAATATGACCTTCTGAATGTGACGAATAACAACAAAGACGATTAGTTTGTACAGAGTACTAATAGAAGCAAGTTTGAAAATTGTAATATACTATAACATGAGTCGTAAAAGGTGCGAAACGACGGAAGAAGAGCGAAAAATTATTATTCGATTACATAATCAATGTAAATCACTTAGTGAAATTTCTTCCATAGTGAATAGAGCAAGGTCTACTATGTAAAGTATAATTGACAGATTCGGAGAACGAAAAACTGTTTTAAATAAAAGAAGAAGTGGCTGTCAACGTAAAATAAACGAGTATGATCGACGACTAATTATTCGTAAAGTGAAACAGAATCCATGTATAACTGCCGAACAAATTGCAACAAAACTTAAAAAATACAACGACATAAGTGTATCAGCTAGTACCGTGCGTGATTATTTAAGAAGTAGCGAATATCATGGTCGAGTAGCACGAAAAAAGTATTTCGTAAACGAAACTAACCGTAAGAAAAGATTAGAATTCGCTATATTAATACACGAATCGAACATTGGAATAAAATAATTTTTGTTGAGGTATTTGTATTAAAATGAAAAGTCTCGCGTAAGAAAGGAGTGAAAAATAACTATATATATATATTTGATAGAGAGAAGGTGGAATACAATATTGGCGTCTACTAGACGGACGTACGTTATGGACGGAACAGCGCAGAACAGGTCAACTAACTTTACGCTGTTGCAGTACGCACATTTATACCTAAACGCTCATACCTGCGAGTACACGCAGGTATCCCTAAAGAAGGGCCACGTACAGCTAGAGCGGTATATGCTGTTTTCGGAGGTGTGGAGTTTTCCACGAATACAGAGATTCTCATTCCTTAACAATTTTGACTGACGAAAACAAATTCGACAGATTTGGCTCTAAAAAAAAATTTATAGTATGGAGGAAGAAAAATATACAATTCAGAAAAGAAAATTTGCAACCGACGGTAAAACACGACGTTGGATCTGTATTAGTTTGGGATTGATGAGTGCAAATGGAGTAGGGTCTCCACATTTTATTGACGGTATTATGAACCATACAGTTTATATTGGTATTTTAAAAAAAACATGTGGAACAAAATAACACCGGCTGTAACATCTACCTTAGTAAATTCCATGGCAAGAAGACTCGAAGCTATTATAAAATCCAAAGGCAATCCTACAAATTATTAAAGTATGAAAGATATATTGTATTTTTATAGTTTATTTTTCATTATTCATAACTGTACGAATACTTTCCACACCGACTATATGCTCGGGCGATATTTCGTCGAAATTCCAATAATGACATGACTTTGTTAGCATGGCAATACAGCACGCAGGCGTTTACAACTGTTGTGTCGATTATGCTTGTAAAAACAGGAAAATACAATAATACCCTAATTCAAAGAAATTAGGGTCATTTACAGCGTCTTCTAATTCAGCAAGCGCGAAAAACTTCCTAGTATCCATCTCTCATCAGATAAAAATAATCTCTGTAAGAGACAAATAAATATTTGATAGTATCTGAGACGTGACGTCTTAGGAACATTTCACTGCTGCTCTCACCCCACCCGTGTGGAATGGAAACCAATCATGGTTTACGAATATGTTTGTACGTGTTCATTTGGTAGAGGATGTTTATGCCCTTATCGATCAGCGTTAGTATAAGTCCACGATCATTCCGACGCTCGCGGCTGGTTTTCTCATTCCTTTTGTAAGCTGTTTTTCCATTTCATTATTATAAGCTGTCTTTCTGTTTTATTTTTATAAGCTGTTTCTTCACTTCGTTTTTAACACTAGAATTACCGAACTAGTCAAAATGACTGGTTCCTGATTTTTTCGTTGACAATTACTGAAATTATAAAAACATTTTCCCCAAAAAGCTTCGAACGAATTTCTTTATTGAAGCGAAATTACGATAAAAATTATACGAGATCTGAATGGATGCAATTTTGTCATTATTACAAAAGTTATAATATTCATCAGTCGTATTCATTACTCGCTATTTCTAGTGACAAAGGTTGTTTTCATCATTTCATACTTATAGGCTATGTTGCGGTCTGTGATGGATTTTTCAATCCGTCAGACTTTGGCCGTTTGCACGTGGTGTGCCGACTAATTTTAATGATTAACATTCTTCATTTTTCAACATTTTAATGATCAACATTCTTCTTGAAGGACCACCTTCCCCTTATAAGAAGGACTATATACAGGGTGGTTGGTAACTGGTGGTACAAGCGAAAAGGGGGTGATTCTACATAAAAAATTAATTCGAAAATATAGAATAAAAATTTTTCGTTTGAGGCTTTGTTTTCGAGAAAATCGACTTTGAATTTTCGCAAAGTACGCGTGCACTTGATCATGTCTCGATATAGCGGATCTCACTGTAGATCGTTGTCTCGATGGGACACGTAAATTACGAAGTAATCACAAAGTTTATTATTACAAAAATTGCTGAAAATGTTGCCCATTCTGCCGAACATATACTTCTGCTCTTCTAATTAAATTTCTATGAATACTTTCTAACGTATTCGATTGTTTTAAAGTATGAAAGTTTTAAATTGAAAGTCGATTTTCTCGAAAACAAAGCCTCAAACGAAACATTTTTATTCTATATTTTCGACTTATTTTTTCATGTAGAATCACCCCCTTTTCGCTTGTACCACCAGTTACCAACCACCCTGTATAACAATGTTCACGAGAATAGAAGTACTGACTGAGGCTACCGTGATGTACAAAGTACGATGTATAACACGAAACGTGACAAGGCGGTAATTCTATGATTTTTGTGTGTGTGTCTGTCTTGTCTATCTATCTGTCTATTTCTAATCTCTATCTGCCTAACTTTACATTGAGTTCGCCCTGCTAAAGGCTTGTCCCTACTCTTTCCGTTGATCATCCCTTCTCTCAGAAGGAGTGGGTGGACGAACGAAAATCTACGAATATGCACGAGGCCCTACGATTCGCTGGAGGATTGTACAAGCGAAGACAATCTGGGACAGATAGTTTGAATGCTTGGGGCATTTCCAGGGGTGACCAAATTTTCCGAACCAGGAAGTGCACCGACATCTGCCAACAATTTACGTTAACACGTTGAGTGCGGAGCCATTTTGCTTAACTTTCGCGTCATATTTTGTTTACCTTTAAACGGAAATAATGCAACTGTTCATAAGCAAAAGACTCGCTTAGCCCATTTGTGCTTTTCTTTTTCAATCGAATCTATTGAAATAGTGCGAATATTTCTTAATATTATACGAATTATCTATAACATATTAATTTGTAAATTTGATACCGCCAATCCCCAGGGACTGACATAGCATTCAACGTGTTAACTGGTGAAAAAACCCGATCGCCACGAAAAGCGTAGTTCAAGTGGTCACGTGTACAGCCTTCGACGTTTTATGGCTAAGGGTTGCCTCGAGTAGAAGTACATAGGTGCAGCCCCTGTACCTTGGGTCGGCCGGCAATGGTTGCCAGATGTGGCGGTGACAGACCCACACCATAGCCTTAAGAATCTAAAGTCAAAGAACCAAGGCCCACGGTAACAATAGCAACCTCCTGCCATAAAAATTCGCCCAGCGCTTATCCTTCCAGGCTACTTTCTCATTTTGTATTTTAAAGCTGTTTTACTTTACCCTACGCTGTCTATTCACAACTGTAATTTAAAGTAAAGGAGTACAAATAAGTGTCCGCCGTTTGAAATCAGGTAACGCAACCAGTAAGTTATGGAAACTAGTTATCATATGTAAGACATCGACCGTAACGCGATACGAAGAAAGAGAAAGGTTCAGAACAATTTTGCGGCCCATTATTTTCATAGATCACAGCGCCGGTACGTTGCAAGTGTTTGCAATTATTAGTTATGGAACCGGTGAAATTTATGTAACCGACGTACCTTCGTCGAAACCATTCTTTGCTGTGTGCAGGATTAATGCCAGCCGCGAACGCAGCGGCACGGATTAGTAATGGCCTATGTATCCGGCGCGGGTAAAGGCACATAACACGCTTACATAAATTCTGGAAAGGTCTCTTTCCATTCTCTCGACGTCCCGTACCCTCAGAAATGAGCTGCGAAGCATGGCTATCAAAGTGCACGGCCGGCTGTTTGAAAATGGCATGCCGTAATTAAAGCAATTCTCTTTTCTTCGTAACTGCCGCCGCGACTTACAACAGGAACAAACGTCGAATCGTATTTCTCGAGGCGGGTACACGGCTGGAACCTAGCCCGGAGCCAACTTCATCTTAATTATTTACGGCTAGAATGCATCGACGAATTAGCTGCAGTAGCACTATGAACCCTTCCAGTTCAGGAGCTCGTCTGTCTTGATAAGTTGCTTTGTGTCTACCAACGATCACGTGGAGCCCTACGGTTTACAATCCGACCATCGCTTTCTGCTGTGTTTCACATTAAGATTGGACCACTTGTTTCGAACGTTGTTCCGCATCTATTTCCGCTCGTTCAAGGCAATTACTGATCTAGTTTTATAACAAACAAATTTATCTATTTCACACCGTAATACATATTTCTCGATGCTTGCCTCTCGAATATTGGGTAGTCGGAAAAGTATTGAGAGATTTTTGTGACTAGATGTTGTTCGGTGTCATATATCGGAAATCACTAATCAGATTGTGTCATACTGACGCTCATTTGAGAGGTGACATTTCAATCAACAATTTTCATGCCGACAGTTTTGTATTTCGTCACTCGTGTCGAAAGTAATATTAGTGTGAAGATGAGTGAAATTTCTGAAAAAATTCACTATGTTTTGCAATTTTACTACGAAAAAGGCAAAAACGCTGGAGAAATCTGGGAAAAAATTTGTGGTATTTACGGTCAAGCAGTTTTATCAAATGCAATGGCATGTAAATGGTTGCTCGCTTCCGTTCTGGAAATTTCGATATTAGAGATGCACCTCGCTCTGGTCGACCAATCACTGAAGAAGTCGATGAAATAATACAAATGATTGAGCAAGATCGACATATAAGCAGTCATGAGATTGCTAGGGAACTAAACATTCACCATTCAACAGTTTTGAATTATTTGCAGAAGGCTGAATACAAAAAGCAGCTCGATGTTTGGATGCCTCATGATTTAACAGAGAAAAATTTGATGGATCGAGTTTCCATTTGCGAATCATTGCTCAAACGTAATGAATCAAACCATTTTCGAGCTTGGCGGGGAAGTTTTAATGCATCGACCGTATAGTCCAAAACCTTACATCATCAGATTATCGTTTGTTTCGATTTCTGCTAAACTACCTTTATGTTAAAATGTTGGATTAAAAAACAGACTGTGAAAATCACTTGGTCAAGTTTTTAGCCAATAAACCACAGAACTTCTACTCCGATGGGATTATGGCTGTTGCGACGGCAACACCGAAGGTTGTCCGTGCCTAACCCCGCAGTC
>CM052083.1:20236325-20274665 GCA_028453745.1 Agapostemon virescens
AAATTGGTCGCTGTAGGAATACTTTCCACACCGACTGTATTAATATGTGACTTGAAAGTTACACGTCCCATAGAGTGTTAACATCTTCGTTGTAATCTAATTCAATCGTTGTCATCGTTGAATATCATACGACTAGCTCCGCAATACTAATTTATGACAGATTTCATTTCCATAACCGATTAGACTGCAGATTTTATGCATTTATAACGAAGATGAGTATGCAATATTTAAAACACAAGAGAGATTATAAGAATATTATCAATATTATATTCGACTTCAAACCCTGATCGAATACAAATGTAGGGACATTTATGACACGGGCGACCTAACTCCGTTATTTTTTAGGAACTTCTACAAATAGCAATTTCGGCCATTTTATAATTTATTTTGGGGTCAGAATATTTAAAATTAAGACATAGGTTTCTTCGTGAGAACGTGTTCTTGTAGTTTTCTGACTCTTCGATCGATGACGATAGACGTGTCATAAACATCCAGCTGTGACACATAGCTACTAGGAACGCTAAGCACGCGACCACCCTTAGGCCCGGTTTTCATTGGACATTACTTGGGACAGTTTCGCTGGTACTCGAGGAAAATGCACAGATATTTTATTTTGAGGACAACTGTCCACAAATTTCTCAAAGAACGTTAAGGTATTAACAAAAAGTGTTGCAATAATTCCGGTTTCATAATTACACACATGGTATTTCTTTAAATGTAACCCTTATCATTGGCAAGATTTTCACATATTATCTGAAATGGAAAGGACACTTCAGATCAAAGAAGTTCATATTAACCCTTTGCGGACGAGGATTTTTGGAAAATATTGAACATATTCTCGCCAGAAAGTTAAACTTTGTAATAATGTTTAAATTAGGAGTGAAAATTAAAATGTATACTGATCTTATGTTATTACATTAATTAAATTATATTTGTTGTAACTTTGAGGATTGAGTATACGGGCTTGATACCGCAAATATGACGACATTCGTCCTCAAAGGACATTTTTTAGATAACACTGTCCGTATTAACACTGAACCTATCGAGTTATAAAATTGACTGGAGAGTGTGGCCTTATAAAAATGTCAAGATTTAATTTTTTCAAATTTTCTGTAATTTCTATTATAATACATGATCGAATAAAAAAGTGTATGAATTGAATTTCTACGAAGACAGTTTTGTAACTTCAATAATTCTTAAGATAAAAACTCTGGAAGGGTCATTTGACCCCCGTGGTAGGTTTATTGTTAAATATTTAGACGTCATGCTGATAATCTAGAGAATAATGTCGTTTTATTCATAATCCCGTATTATCTGGCAATTACTCTAAAAAGTTTAGGTCTTACAAGAAATCGTATAAAAATTTCATTGCGGAATGACGAATAATGGCTTCTCTTGCGTGACTACAAGTTCAGTGTATTCGCGGGTACACGTACTCAATAGGCACATGCATCGTTGCAGAACTGTAAAACCGGCAACACAGATTATTCGTTAATTCGCATTTGATTTATCTTGATGTATGAAAATATTATTGGATTGTAGTCGCGATAAGTGGAATATATTTAGAAACATTATCATAAACGCGACACGTGGAATGAAAACGGTTGCGAGAAAGTATGTCGTATATTTTACAAAGTAGCTGTGAAAGCTACCAATCTGAAAATTTCGAACAAGAAAATATGACCATTCGAATATTCGAACAGTTATTCAATTCCGGTGGTAAATTCAATTTTTATTACTGTGTACAGTCAATAGAATTTCATACGGTTATGATAATTATCGTATCACATTAGATTTAATTGTAAATATCTGTAGCATGTTGGAATACCAAAAACTTCAGACATCGAAGGTTCGGCTAATCGAGGATTTATCGTACAGTGGAATATATGTATATTATTCGAAAAATCGATTGTAGGAACCACTGTAGCATCGTCGCTATCGCCACCTTTCTTGGAATCAGTGAAAAGGTACTATGGGCGATTAGAACACCTTAGATCAAAATACAGTGCTACCAACAATTATAAATTCAAAGTGAGATTTACATTTTCACCGATATTCCCACAAAAATTCTATAAAATATTATATGGACCGTTTATTTTGAAAGTGGTGCAAGTTCATTTTCTTCTGTTTCGAGAAAATTAAATGTTAGCAGATCTGACAATTAAAAAATATAGGTTAATTATGTGAAGTCTGGGAATGTTTGTACTAATTTATCAATATGTAATTTAATTATATAAATGTCTTTTCGGCGAATTTAACTAAAATAATATATATTTCCAGGCTGCAAATGGACTTACACCACTTTCATAATTAGTCATTGTAAATATCATTTAATTTCAATTCTGAAATAACAAATATCATTTAAAATATATTTCATATTAATCCAATTTTGTTTATAAATAATAACAAGAAATAAAATAGAATTAGTAATTTTTATTTTGAACGTTAATTATATTTATATATTGTTAAACTTAACACAAGATATTGGTATTATTAATTATTTATACTCTTCATGTGGCAGTGTTTTGAAATATTCATGATGCACAGGAGGTATATAAGGTAATAGCTGCTGCATATCCTTATATTTTTTAGTATGTAATAGGCCTGGCATCGTGATACAAAGGCGCCAGGGTGATTTTTTCAAATTTTGTCGGTCTTCCCCGACATGTAGGTGATAAATTTAGAGTCTTAAATTCTGTGTCCTCCATTGGTTTTATATAAAATAGTATACGGTGCACTTTTGCAAAATCTCATCCAACATATTTGCAACCAATTTACTTTTTCTGCATTAGTATTTCTTCTTATCTGTTTTTTAATTGCGTTTTGTAGATTTTTTGTTGAAACGAAATTCTCTCGTTTCATTTCGTGTAAAATAAATTTATTATGTTGTCTACATTGGTTTATAACGTTATAATAATCCTGTGGTGTGTACAGGAAATTCTTTTTTCGCAATACCATTTTTTTTGTCTATGGAAATTGGACTTACACCACTTTCGTAATCAATGGTTACGCAATTTCTTGTACCGGCCAATTTTAAATTGAACAAAGCATAGGCATTTTTTAAGATATTAAATACTAACTAGTTATAAACAAAAAGTTTACACTAAATTAAGCATAAATTACATCATTTCATTTTTTTAAAAAAAGGACACATCATTTTCAAAATAAACGGTCCGTATTTGCATATTTCTATATCACACTATTTAAGTCCATTAACAGTGGAGATATACAGCAAGAATTTCTAGAGTATCATGTTGTCCGAATATTAACACCGGCCACTGTATCTCGCTACCCGGATTCCTATCGTTAACGTTTCTCTAGTCTCGCCATTCGTGGCCTAAAAAGTTATAACCTAAGTCCTATGTTTATATATTGGTTAGTCTGAGAAGTATTGAGAGATTTTATGACTACATGTTGTTCGGTATCATATATCGGACAACGCTAATCAGATTGCGTCATACTGACGCGCATTTGAGAGGTGACATTTCAATCAACAATTTTCATGCACACAGTTTTGTATTTCGTCACTCGTGTCGAAAGTAATATTAATGTGAAAATGATTGAAATATCTGAAAAAATTCACTATGTTTTGCAATTTTACTACGAAAAAGGCAAAAACGCTGAACAAGTTTGGGAAAAAATTTGTGGTGTTTATGGTCAAGCAGTTTTATTAAATCCAACGGCATGTAAGTGGTTGCTCGCTTCCGTTCTGGAAATTTCGATATTAAAGATGCATATCAGTTTAGTCAGTCAATCACTGAAAAAGTCGATGAAATAATGCAAATGATTGAGCAAGATCGACATATAAGCAGTCATGAGATTGCTAGGGAATTAAACATTCATCATTCAACCGTTTTGAATTATTTGCAGAAGGCTGAATACAAAAAGCAGCTCGATGTTTGGATGCGTCATGATTGAACAGGGAAAAATTTGATGGATCGAGTTTCCATTTACGAATCATTGCTCAACCGTAATGAATCGAACCATTTTTGAGCTTGGCTGGGAAGTTTTGATGCATTCATCGTATAGCCCAAACTTTGCACCATCAGATTATCGTTTGTTTCGATCGCTGTAAAACTACCTTGGTGTTAAAAAGTTGGTTTCAAAAAGTGACTGCGAAAATCACATGGCCAAGTTTTTAGCCGATAAACCACAGAACTTCTATTGCGATGGGATTATGGCTCTACCCCAAAAATGGCAAAAGGACGTAGATAATAATGACCAATATATACTTGAATAAAATTCATTTGAATAAAGGAATCATTAAATTAAAAAATGACAAAAATCTCTCAATATTTTGCCGACTATCCAATATTTGTTAATAATGTAGGCATTTTTCAGGTAGAAGGGCCGTAGTAGGGATGAAAGGTCCGAACAAAGAGAACGAGTTTTCGATGCAGATGTGACGCTTGGTCAATTGGAGGACTTAAAGAAACAGCGACGAGTTTCTAATTTATTCGAGAGTCCTCCGAGTTTTTTAGTAATGGTCGCACCATAAAACTCGTGTACCCCAGACGATGCACCCCTTCGGTCTTAACCTTCCCTTACTCCGCTGATTTCGGAGGGCGAGTATTTTTGGGAAAATCTAGCGATTGGGTGACAGAGAAAACGTCCACTGAACAATACCTATAAGACGCCTGTCAGCGGAAGAATCCCGTTGCAATATATATATATTTGTTAACCTGACGATAGTTTAATTTTAAACCTCTTGACCTTTTTACAATAAAGAAATATTGAACCGACGAGCAGCAATGATAAAAATAGATTAAATCTTTTAATGTTTATATATATACTAGCCAAGCTTGATGTACGGTAGGTGTAGTGTTAAAAACTGCTTTCTACGTTACGAATAAGTATCAAACTCAGACAAGTTGACGGATGATTCTTTCGCTGTTTTCCACAGTTTTCGTTGCGAATGAGAATTCTTGTTGATGATGCGAGCAGCAAGTACAAGAACGTGTAAGACTCATTATCGGAGACTCTCATTAGCAGTGGGAGCTACTAGTGTAAAATAACACGAGGGAAACTTTCTGTTCTGCGGTACAGAACGATAGTCGCACGAGCTCGCGTGACACGTAAGAACGGTGCAGCACGATAGTCTTTAATAGTCGGGACAAATACGCTTCGTTTCCTGTTTTTCTTTGTTTCGTAGCTGAAGTAGGTCATCGACGTGGCCAATGTATTGTAAAATGTT
This sequence comes from Agapostemon virescens, assembly GCA_028453745.1. Lineage (NCBI taxonomy): Eukaryota > Metazoa > Arthropoda > Insecta > Hymenoptera > Halictidae > Agapostemon > Agapostemon virescens. The sequence continues at coordinate 20,241,520 of CM052083.1, forward strand.
CACGTGTTGTAACGCGGTGTCGACTAACAATGCGCGTGACGCTAGACCGTCCTTTAATTACGAGAATTCAGCCGGGACCCGTTATACGAATAACATATAACAATTTAATAACCGTGAGACAGTAAAGAGTTCTTCTACTATGCGGACAGACTAAATTACTTACTGTCGCAAAACATACATGTTAGCTACGGCTTACATTTTAGAAAAGTCGTAGGCAGATAGCCCGACGCTATTTCGCTTTCGGTTATTTTATGACAGAGTCGAGGGTTCACCGATATTGTAAACAATTGCAGTCATATTCGCTTTTGTCTCTGACATTGAATTAATAGCTTAAGTCCAAAGGTATAAACCGAAATTTCCTTCTTCGTACAACTTCTTACTGTTGACTAAATGTGGGCCGACAGACCACGATAGCTCCCAGAAGCACTGAAGAAGGAAACTTGTGAAAGTACTAAAGTTTATAATTATTCAAATTCGTGTACCATTTACTTTCTTGATTCGTGCTAATGTACAAGGTGTCCCGTTTACAATTCATTACAAAAAGAAAATGTCTTATTTCGATAGAAATTGCACGATTTCAAAAATGTAAGAGATTGGGGAATTTGATTAAAGTAGACCGTGGACGAGTAATACTATCTTTATTTTTCGGTGATTAGCTTGGCACTGTCGCAGCATTCCACGATTCCCTCATCGGTATAGCGACTTCATGGGGCCTTATAATTTAGACATCGATAAGAGTCCCTTGACGGACTGCGCTCGATGCTTTCCGATAGTTTACTAAATATGTTTATACAACCATGCGTTCATACTTATACGCACACACTCACTCTTATATGCATCTACCCATTTCTCTGTCTCTCTCTCTGGCCTTACACAGAGAGCCCGTTGAGCGATTTCAAACTTGACATGACCATGAAAAGGTCAATAATAGTCGCCTAATATACAGGGTGAGTCACCAAACGTTTGCACCTCAAATATCTTTGTTGTTTCTAAAGATACGTAAAATATAGTAAGGACAAAGTTGAATGGTACAATTGGGGCTGACATGATGCTATAAAAAAATTTCGTTTTTATGTCATTCTTTTTAGAGATATCAAGGTCACCTTGATTTTTTTAAATGGAACCACAATTTTTTAAACACCTACAATGATAATCCCTTTCATTAGGAATTCAGTGACTACATTATTCCAAGGTCATTCAAGGTCAAGGACAAAAAAACGTATAAAACTAAAATATGGTAGTAAAATACCTGTATTTTACAAATGTTCGAAATGATGGCTGTTTACGTCGATACATTGATGTAAACGAGCTCTGAAGGAACCTTGAACTCTGATAAGTACATCCGAGGTGGTGTTTGTTTGTTTGAATGATTTTGAAGCAATGCCTATTGACAAAAGTTAATTCTATTTTGAAAATCATTCCCGTGCAATTCTTGATGGAGCGATATGTGGAACGGATGAAATTTATGTCGGGCCGAAATTCGTATTACGCTACTTCGACTTGTGCCTGCTTCCCGGGAAATTTTTCTTGTACTCGCGTGAGGATTGACAGCTATAGCTGCTAAAATATTAATTTCATTGTCTTCATTGGTCGTGGGATTCTTCCGATTGTACTGTCTTGCATGTACACTTCTAGTACTTCGAAACAACCTGTACGTATTAATGAAAGTCTGTCTAGAAGGAGTTTTTCGCTCGGAGTAACTTTCTTTGTAAAGTAACCGAGCCTGCACTGCATTTTGTCTATATTCACAGTAAATCGTGATCATATCACACTTTTCAGTCATTGAATAAGACAGCGGAATCGCGTTGGGAAACATACTGATAGTAAGTAAGAATGCTGAATGACAGTAACATTGAAGAACCTTAGTATGTTTACTTTAACTACGACCATAGTATGTTTACTATTTACTACAAGTCTCAATCGTGATAAACGTATTCTGCTTTCATATTTTAAATCTTATACGTTTTTCTGTCCTTGATCTTGAATGACCTTGGAATAATATAGTTACTGAATTCCTAATGAAAGAGACTATCATTGTAGGTGTTTAAAAAATGGTGATTGAATTTAAAAATATCAAGGTGACCTTGACATCTCTAAAAAAAAAAATTACATAAAAACAAAATTTTTTTATATTATCGTATCAGCCCCATTGTACCATTCAGCTTTGTCCTTACCATATTTTACGTATCTTTAGAAACAACAAAGATATTTGAGGTGCAAACGTTTGGTGACTCACCCTGTATATCAAATAATAATTCGTATGCTTGATTCTTGATAGTTTTGATTGTACGTAGAGATTCTAGACGATCTTTAAATATACGAATAGGTTGTCGCAGAATGGGTTCTGCGCGTAAAAATCCAAATTAACGGGAACAAAGGTCTCGCTCGAGCGTGATTGATTAGATCGTTCGGCCGTCATCAAGCGTTTAAGCCGCAAATCCGCTGGAGCTTGAGGTTGCGCTTTTTTTGGAACAGCCAAATATATGGAGGTTTTACAGCGCCACCGAATCCAATCGGATAATCCATTGAATTTTTCACGGTCCTGTAATTACACGTAACAATCCATTTAATTTGATAGCGATCGTGCTCCCATTGCGGTTAATTTTAATGATTTGTTCACGTTTCAACGTTACCCCGATGTTGGTGACTAATTGCCATTACGGAAAAGCAATTCGAATCGATGCGGTACATTTCTCTAGCCCCAGTGTTCTGTTGAAATTTTTGAAAATACAATTCTAATATTATTCTGCTTTTCATCGACGTAAAATCGTATCGAACATTATTCTTCCTTCCAATTTTATATCTTGACTTTGGCTACCGTTAACTAATATTATATTGCCGGATCGGTAAATATGAAACCAGAATTTGCCCATACGTGGCGCTAGCTGTTAATGTAGTTACCGTTAAACCACGTTATTGACGCCATTTTCTTGTTTCGACATCCGATAAAGATTTTCAAGTCATGACCATACAAGTTTCATACAACGGCATAGTTTTTAATAGCATTGAAGCTCTATGAGGGGTTTCTAAAACTAAATTCTAGTCAACTGGTTAAGGGCGATTGATGCATCACTCTGAGGCGCCAATAAAAATTGCTACAGTATATTCAAATCAATTTTTACATTATTAAATTCATTTGTATCTACAAATTGTTAAATGTACAACTGTTATATGAGTTAACAAGTTTAATATCGGATGCAAAATGTGAAAAGGACTAAAACGTTCTAGGTTGAAATATGTGTCTCAATTTTCAGATTAAAATTGCTCCGAGTGCAAAGAGATGAACAGTTTTACACAGAAATTTTACAACTACACGCGTGTCATACTATACGTCCTTTTTAAACAAATTCAACGGTGCAAAGAATACTAGGCCTGTCATTGTAGTTACCATCAAACCACGTCATTTTCTAGTTTCGACATCCAATAAAGATTTTCAGCAGGCAACCATGCAAGTTTCATACAACAGCATAGTTTTTAATAGCGTTGAACACGTCGAATTCTCTGCCTGGAAACTACTATTTCGAGACAGTATAGACTTTCTGTTATCATTTCAAGAAAACTGCTGCAGAATTACATCGAATGCTTGTCGAAACTTACGGCTAGCATGCTCTTGGTAAACCGCAGTGCTTCGAGTGGTTTAAAAAATTCAAAAGTGACGTTTTTCACGAAAGAAACGAAGAACGTGGAAGACCAACGAAAAAGTTTGAAGACAGCAAATTGCAAGCATCGTTGGATGAGGACGACGCTCGAACGCGACAACTCGCGGATCAATTAAATTTGACATGAGAACCCGTCTCCATACGTACAGAAAGTCACGAAAGTATACGAACGCTCTTAAATGAAAAGTTTGATGCGTAAAAAATGCGAGTCACATTAACAATTACAAAATATATTTATTCGTGCAATAACATATGAGTAACACGGTTATGTATGTTAAATTGGAAGCGTCTTCGGTAACGTTAATAATACTAATGAAATATTTGTTGCAAATAGCGGCTAAACAAATGCCACAAAAATATTCGAACGATTAAACGAGTAATTTATTAACATAAAAGTATAGCTTTAATATTTTGTCGGTCCACCATGAGCACTTATTATGGCTTAAAAACGTTGTTGCATACTGTCAACAAAATTTTCAGTCATTTCTTTTCCTATATTATTCCAAACATCTGAAATTTTCGTTTTTAACCCTTCCTTGGAATTAATATTATATTTATTAAGTTGTCTGCTAATTTCTGTTCATAAATATTCAATGAGGCTGATATTCGAACTTTGTGGAGGTGTTTCTAAAATGTGGGGTACATTATAAATGATACATTGTTTAACAATATGTGCGGTATGTTTAGGATCATCGTCTTCCTGAAAATGAAAATCACCAACTAGCCCTAATTTTCCGCAGTTTGCTTCAAATTATCTTGTAACATCTTGTCCATCTCTCTGTTTGGTTTTTTTCAAATTTTATGACATTTATCGGAGCCACATATGTTAAATTTGATTTCGCCTGAAAAAATAATGCGTTTCCAAAAGTCATTGTCCTTGCTCGCATACTTTTTAGTGAAATTTAATCTCTTCTGCTTGTTAATTTTGCTAATAAATGGATTCTTTCGGGGAATACGACCATGAAAATTGTTTTCACCGTGGATTTTTTGACAAAGTTCGAAATGAACTTGTTTCCCAAAACTATCAGCGACTTGTCTAGCAAGTTTTGGGGCCGAAATTGTTGTATATTTTTTTATTTCACGTATAATTACATTCTCTTCCCTTTTCGTTAATTTCTTGGGTCGACTAGAACTGACTTCATCTTGAAGAACACCAGTTGTTTTTAATTGTTTTACCATGTAGCGAATAGTAGATTTACTTCTTGCTAATAACTTTACTATTAGGTAAATAGGAAAGTTCCGTCCGTTTTTTTACAAAAAGTAAAGCTTTATTCATGAAAGAAAATGAAAAAGTACGTTAATCAAAATATTGTCCATCGTTAGTGATGACTTTTTCCCATCTTTCGGGCAGCAAGCGAATTCCGCGTCAAAAGAATGATTCATCTTTGGAGGTTATCCAGGCGGAGATCCATTTTTCGAGATCTTCGTACGAATTAAATCGTTCTTCAGCAAGTGCGTGTGCCATTGACCGAAACAAGTGGTAGTCAGATGGGGCACAGTCTGGTGAATAAGCCGCATGTGGTAGCACTTCCCAGCGAAGTGCTTTTATCGTTTCCTTGACAATTTTTGAGACGTGAGGCCGAGCATTGTCATGTAGCAAAATCCCCTTACGCTGTCTCGTTTCATATTGTGGTCGTTTTTCGTGCAATGCTCGACTCAAACGGATAATTTGTTGTCGGTAGAGATCTCCTGTGACTGTTTGACCAGTTTTTAGCAGTTCATAGTATACCACACTTTCCTGATCCCACCAAATGCAGAGTAAAGCCTTTTTTCCGTGGATATTCCGCTTTGGCGTCGATGTTGAGGGTTGGCCAGGATCACAAATGGTTTTTCGACGTTTAGGATTGTAAAAATAAATCCATTTTTCATCCCCAGTGATGAGACGATGGAGAAACACCTTTCTTTGTTGCCTAGCAAGCAAAATTTCGCAGATGGTTTTCCGCCTTTCAATGTCTCTTGGCTTGAATTTATATGGGACCCACTTTCCTTCCTTATAGACCTTTCCTAAGGCTTTTAAACGGTCGGAAATGACAGATTGAGCACAATTTAACACTTCTGCAATTTGTTTTTTCGTTTGACATGGATCTTCATCCACCAACGTCTGCAATTCTTCGTCTTCGAATACTCGTGGCCGTCCAGAACGCTCTTTGTCCTCCAAAGAAAAATCACCATTTTTAAAACGTCGAAACCACTCTCTACATGTTTTATCGGAAACAGCATTATCGCCATAAACGTCTACAATCATTCGATGAGCTTCAGCTGCCGTTTTCTTCCAATTGAAACAAAAGACTAACACTTCGCGCAAATGACGCTTATTCGGCTCAAATTCCGACATCTTCAATGTAGAAAAAAACGAAGTTATTGATGCAAGCGTAAATTGTTGTGTACTGAGTTTTATTAACAGATGTTCAAACTAAAAAGTTAGCCTTACTTTAGAGGTTATAGTTACCCACAGTTCGAGCTACGGCTACTCGACGCTAGATGGACAGAACATTCCGATTGACCTAATAATATATTTAAAATCGTTAAGATTTTGTAACAGGAAAATTTGCTTGTTGATGAAGCGATGAAAAAGTTTATTTTGAAAGTGGCGTAAGTCCCATTGTGAGAGTTTCAAATAGATAAGGAAAATAATTATGCAATAAAATTTTATGAGATAAAGGGCTGGACAGTCATCCTGGTACATATCTGGCGGCCAGACTCACGCAGGCCAAATCCTCTCCTGGCGAACTTTTACTTTTTCCTTATGACATCTTTACCTGACCTTTTTCCCCTTCCAGGTTTTTCCGTATCTTCTCCTTACTTTCTTCTCTTTATTTTTCCCTATTTGACTATTCTCCTACTATTACGATTCCTCCTCTCTCCATATTTTTTCTCAGTTTCAGAGGGAGTTCTCTGAACGGGAGAAGACACTCGGTCTTTAACAATTGTAGAGACAACACTGGTCTCCTCCAGCCATACACCTGAACATTTAATAAACTTGTGCCGAGGATTCGTATTGCTGAGTTGTACCTATTTTCTCATAATCCTCCACAGAATACTTTCGTGGTTCACTGTACGCTAACGCGGTGCGCATGATCATTTGATTCCGGGTTGACATTGAACCGACGATGCAATCTCGCGATTATTTCGAACAATTGTACCATCGTATGGGCCAGATAATACGGATATCCGCATTATTGAACCGACGTGGATATTTGTGCAGTACGAATAAACGGATCCGGGATTTGTTTGCATTCATTCGCGTCATATTTCATGAGATTTTCTCGTTAGGGTTGACCGATTTCGCTCGGTTCTCCTTCGTTCACTTGTATGGTAGGATCTCAATGTATACTGCAGGACAAACAGATAGCACACCTTATATTTTCTCATATTGTGTGTTAAAAGCTGATTAAGATACATATTTTCTTTTACCGATAGCTCAGAGCATGTCTGTATATACAGTCCGCGACAATAGAATAGCACACCCCGTAAAATTTGTTAATTCTTATTTATTAAAGTATAAAAATATAATTTTGAATATGTAGACAGGTACACATAAGTGTTGAACACCAAATAGCGCTAAGTTTCTATATACAAGGATGGTCCTTTTTGTTTCATCTGCAAAAATGTATATATCTTGATAAACCGGTGCGACAAAATAATAGCACATTATTGCAATTAATTAACATTTATGCATACATACAAGGGAACTCAATATTTAATATTTTGTAGATCCTCCAGAGTTTTTTATAACCGAAATTATTGGCTTTGGAATCGACTTGAATAATTTTTTAATCCTTTTCTGCTTCATTCGTTCCCATTCGAGTGCAATGCACTCTTTTAATTCGTTTACGTCATTAAACTGTTTCCCTTTAGCATAAACTGCTCTAGCAAGGTCTCCCCAACAGTTTTCTATAATATTCAAGTCAGGGGAACAAGCTGGCCACTGCAAGACTTGAATATTTTCCGTCTCGAAGAATGCTTTCACAACCTTTGCGGTGTGAACCGCTGCATTATCCTGCTGGAATATGTGTTTTTCCTCGGAAATTCTGGTTGCGTGTGTGGTTATTTGTTCACGGATTAACCTTAGATATTTCACGCTGTTCATTTTTCCACTGATAAAATTAATATCCGTCTTTCCATGGTAGCCGATACCGGGCCCACACCATGACTCCTCCGCCACCAATCTGGCGACCGATCAAAAACATTTTTTCTTTACGTAAGTCGTGGTAATAATAACTCCACCCGGCAGGTCCATCAAGATTAAACTTCTTTTCGTCGGTGAACATGATTTTTCTCCACTTCTTCTTCCAGTGAGCATGTTGCTCTGCGAACTGCAGCCTTGCCTTCTTATGTGCTTGGGTTAGAGGCGGTTTTTTTTAAGCTTCCTTCGCTGCAGGTGCTTAGATCTTTGCAGGACACGTTGCACATTTCTGACGTTTGTTTGTACGCCTGCTGCTTCAGCAATCTGCCTGGTAGTCATTGGTGCATTCGATACTGCCCTTAGAATAGCACGTTTCTCTCGTGCTGATAGTGCTGCAGGTCGTCTAGGACGTTTTGTATTACCGTATTTCTCGGGGTTTTTCAAATAATTCATAACAACCTTTCGGCTTCTATGAATTACTTTCGCAATCTTTGAAATAGAAACATTTTCTTCAGATAGTGTCACAATTGTTTTCATTTCACTATCTGTTAACTTCTTTCCACGACACATTCTTTTAGAAGTTTTCCGCAATAATTCACCACACTATATATCAAATACTTAGCCACCTTCCTTTGCTCGTGTTCAACTGAGAAGTGAGAGTGTAGCATGTGTGCTATTATTTTGTCGGATTACGTTTCCATGAAATCTACCAAAACAACGATTCTAAGAATTTAGGGGCAGTGTTTACGTGTCAAAGTCACTAAGATGGATATATAAGAAGTAACTCAAGAAGCATATGGATTGAACGCTCTCATTTCTGTTCTATTTTTAAAATACTACGAAATTTAGAAGGTGTGCTATTCTATTGTCGCGAACTGTAGTTAATAAAGTTCGTGATACCATTTCGTGTTGGATATTTGTTCAAAAAAGGCGAAATATTATCCAAAATGGATCGCGGAAAGAGATTGAAGGCGCGTGAAATTGACACTATAATAAAATTGGAAGAAAAACAATATTCAGTGACACAAATAGCAAAAATTATGAATAGAAGTCGAAAATAATAGTGAATTTCTTAAAAAATTCGGAAAACTATGATAAAAAGTAGAGTTCTGAACGTCCGCAAAGTCGAAACGCCCGAAAACGACGTATAATACTTGCGACGGCAACACCGAAGGTTGTCCGTGCCTAACCCTGTGTTCAGAAATTTGTAAGTCATAAAATAAAAGGCAGGTAGAATGTGCGAAATACGATCCGTGCCGCACGCGGACAGTTTTTAACCCGACGAACGGACACCACGTGCGACGCATGTGAAGACACAAAGAAAATCAAACAACCCTACAATAAATCACGATAATCCCTTATTGACCATTTCCCACTCTTTCAGACATACTCCTTCAAGCACACTCCTTCCATCATTTCCACAACCAATTAAAAAGCGCTACATTCGTCCACCAAATATTACCCTCAACCAATCACAACAAAACCGAGGTGACGACGGACAGATCGCAACAAAAATCATCAGAAGTCAGAGAAAACGCGATCTAGATTACATAGAGAACGCAAACTAGACAACACAGAAACGCGAACTAGAATATACAGAAAACGCGAACTAGAATACACAGAAATCGCGTACAAGATTAACAAGAAATCGCAAACAGACGAATACAGACATCACGAACAGAACAGAACTCGAACATAGAAATCGCGAACTTTACGAAGTGAAAATAAAGAAAACCGCTACTACAATAGTGTAATTATTACGCGACCCAAGGTGCTCAGTGACAATCCTAGTACACTGAGAAGAAGGTATCACAGAATTGACAACTTCGCATACAACAATACTAAGAGCAGCATCAAATTCTAAGATGACGGCAATGCAAATTGCTCAAAGTGTTGGTGTAGACATTAATATAAAGAATGTGAGACGTGTTTTACAAAAATGCAAATACATAACACGAAGAAAATGGAAGAAAAAGCCTTGGTTAACTGTGCGACATATGATCAATCGATTACACTTTGCGGAAAAGAATATTCATATGGGAAAGGAATGGTGAAGGATAATATTTACGGATGAAAAGAGGTTTAACTTGGATGGACCCGATGGTCTGAGTTACTATTTTCACGATATGCGAAAAGAGAAACAGTTTTTAAGTAGTCGACAAGTTAGAGGTGGTGGTGCGGTGTCGGGTACCATGGTAAAATGGAAATTAAATTTATAACAGGAAAAATGAATAACAAAATGTATTTGGAAATGATTGGAAGAATAAGCGCTGGGCGAACATTTATGACAGGAGGTCGCTATTGTTACCCTGGGCATTGATTCTTTGACTTTAGATTCTTAAGACTACGGTGTGGGCCTGTCACCGCCACATCTGGCAACCATTGCCGGCCGATCCAAGGTACAGGGGCTGCACCTTCTTCGACTCGAGCAAGCCTTAGGCCATAAAACGTCGAAGGCTGTAGAAATGACCACTTTAACTACGCTTTTTGAGATGATCGGGTGGTTCCACCACTAGGCCTAAGTTGTTTGCAGATGTGGGTGCACTTCCTGGTTCGGCAAATTTGGTCACCCCTGGAAATGTCACAAGCAACCCCACTATCTATCCCCGATTGTCTTCACTTATACAGCCCCCCCCCCCTCCCCTACGAATCGTAGGGCCCAGTACATATTCGTAGATTTTCGTTGGTCCATCGACTCCTTCTGAGAGAAGGGATGATCAACGGAAAGAGTAGGGACAAGCCTTTATCAGGGCGAACTCGCGGCTGTCTCAGGGCAGTTACACAAGAATCCTAGAATTAGCATCTTGTCACGTTTCGTGTTATACATCGTACTTTGTACATCACGATAGCTTCAGTCAGTACTTCTATCCTCGTGAACATTGTTATATATAGTCCTTCCTAAACAGGGAAGGTGGTCCTTCGAGAAGGTCATCATTAAAATTAGTCGACACACCACGTGCAAACGGCCAAAGTCTGACGGATTGAAAAATCCATCACAGACCGCAACAATGATTAAGGAACAAATAAACGCGTACACCACCAGAATTGCTTGAGAGAAGTTTACTTTTCAGCAGGATAATGCCACAGTACACACTGCAAAAGTAGTAAAAGAGTACTTTTCTTCAGAAAAAATTCGCATTTTGGATTGGTCAGCATGATCACCCGACCTTAATATTTTTAAAAATTGTTGGGGAAATCTTGCCCGAGTTGTATATGTAAATGGCAGACAATTTGAAAATATTTCCGAATTAAAAAAATATATCTAAGACAAGTGGGAGCAATTAAAGCAAAAAACTATTAAAAAGCTGCATAAATCTGTGCCGATGAGAATTATGGCTGTTATTAAATGTAAAGGAGGAGTTACCAGATATTAAGCATTAAATATCATTCGTTGGTTTATTGTTATTCATAATTTTAAATTAAATGTGCTATCATTTTGTCCCACTAGATTTCCTTAAAAGTTCTTCTTTTTTTTAAATAAAATTGTATAGACTGAGGAAATTCAGTTCAATTTCATTTATGTATGTTTATAGAGGTATTTTACAAGAACGTGTAATAACAAAACCTTGGTTGTAACGTTAAATATATAAAAATTACGTTAATTTGAAGGTGTACTATCTTTTTTGCCAGAGTGTATGCGAATACCCCATGACAAAAATGTCACTTGCACAGGATAATCGAATAACGTTCGACCACCTTGAACAATTTCGTTATTTATAAGAATGTGCGGAGAAAAACGATATAGGTATACGAATCTTGTATGGTATGGACGGGAAAATATTCTAAGGTAGTAATTTTGAACTGTCTGGTAGTTCTAGTGTTAAATGGAATATATCGTAAATTGATATAGTATAAAACTGTATTTATCTGAAGATAAATTATTTCATAAATCTTACTAATCAACGCTGTATTATCGAAATAAATTTCAGTGCGTACCTAGTATTTGCAAGTCGTTTAATTCACTTGGATAATGTTTCGTTAACTATTAGATTTAGGACGTGTAGATAACGACACATGTTTATGCAGAATTTGATTCTTTATCGATTCAGGATACACAAAGTAGGTAATTCGAAAAGGACATTCGATGCGACGTTTAGCTTAAATTGGAAAATATACGTATAACTTTGAAAATCAAGAACAAAAATCGCAATAATATTTTCGTCAGCTTAATTATAATCAGATTGTGGATCTTCATGTAAAATGTAAAATTTTTCTGCGTGAATTGCGAAGAGTAGAAATCAAATAGATAATACGTTCTCCTTTTACCGATTTCAACGGGCTGAAATTTTCTTTCATTTCAATCCATTTATATTTTTCTTTTACATAAACACAGAGAGCAAGAAGTTTCGCGATTTGTTAATTGTTTTCTGTCACACCTGCAATGTCAGAATGCTACAAAAGTCTTGCCCGTAAAGAAGCTTCATTTGTAAGAGATAGTCTGGTTAATGACCTAGTTAGGACAGTACAGAGATATTCTAGGAAGACGTTAATTTTGCGGCACATGCACTGCTGCTAAAAATATCTAGCTCTAGCTGGTAGAATTAAAGGAACGCTCGACTTTCTCCAAGAAACGTATCAACATTTCGTCTGTCCCATCCCTGTAACGAACACTCAGATATAATGATTCCGATTATATATTCATTTTGAAGTCCCTGCTTTAAATATCCTTAAACAGTTTTCCTGAACGATGACTCTGTGTCACGCAGAAAAGTGAAAATGTATTTTTGATTCCAAGTGTTTCTGCATTTTTGTCTATTAATACTAGAACCACCGAGCACTAACCTAGACAAATATACTCTGCTTCATAATTATGACAATGCTACATTTATTCAAATTTTCTATTATTCAAATTATTCAAACATTCTTCTAATTTCAAATAGAAATTATTATGTTTTTGTATTTTTATGAAATTATTATGAATTTGTTCAAATGAAATTATTATTAATATTGTTATGCTCATAAAATAAGTTGTAAGAATTCGCGATTCGAACATATTATAAACTCTACATTAAAAGATTTTTATTTTTCACTACGTAAATTTTCATTACAGACGCAAATAAAAAACTTGAAAATCGGTATATGACATTGTTTTCTTCGCAATTGTGGTCATTAATAATTTTCTTTTTAATATTTATTATTTTATTAATTTTTATTATTTATTATAGTCTTTTAACATCTCAGAAAATCTCAAACCGTTTGATCCAAGTTTGAAAAACTTATTCATTTTTAACACTGGAACTACCGAGTACTGAATAAATTAACATGAAATTCTTTCATTTACCGTCCCCAAACGAGTACTGAAGTTACTGATAAACATTACGTAATTTCCTCGCTAAAGGTCACGTGAAGGTCAACATATTGCACTTCGTTGGATTCGTTTTTTTATAAGCTATAAGACTGCCGTAGTAAATATATGAAGTCTCATTAAAAAACACACACACACACACACACACACACACACAATGACCTCGAAATCTCGTAAAAAATTATTTTGAGAAAAAAATTCGGTCCATCACCCTATCGGCGCCTTCGAACACAATATTTTCTCCCCCTGACATTTTTTCTATCATACAAAATAAGCGATGTATTTAAGATGGTCAAGTTAGGTGAAATACCCTGAATATGTCATCCTTAACCTCTTAGGCACGGCTGAATTTTGCACGGGGCTGTTTCTCTGTACGGCAGAGTTCAACGCGAATTACGTGTAAATGATACAGCACTGCAATGTGTGACGGATAATGCTGTTCTCTACACGAGTACATTGGAAAGAAGTGTTTGATCATAAAATTATGATTTTTCTTAAAAATATGATACACGTTTGTTGACTTTCACAATTTACTTTAATAATTAATAATATAATTGAGTCGTTCAGAGAGATGACATCCGCGAAAGCCACTATAGTGGCACATATTGCCTAAGAGGTTAACCCCTTCAGCTAGAATCACGTGTGAAACTCGTGGTCGGATATTCGGGCCAAAACTGATTATCACGAGCATGGCCCGTGATGTATTGCTCGAGTCAAATGTAGACACCACATTTTGGACCCAGGCTGTTAGAACTTAAATCGTAGCTTAACCGTTTGAGTCCCAAGGGGTATTGAAAAAACACTGTCGAAGAATCCCAAACAGCTCAACCGCGTTTTCTCTAAATGAGTACGAAAAGACCCAAGCAGCGCGATAGCGCTTGTTTTATTTTACGTCGAGAAATACCAAGTGGCACGATAGTGGTTTGTTGTAATGTATTATTACATTATTGTAATATTATTCTACCTATTGTAAACTGTACTATTTACATTAACGCTTTGAGTGCTGAATACTCGCGGCCTATGTGGCCCGTACGAACGGCGCGCGGCCAGCGCTGACGATCGGTATGGACGGAATACTTTTTCGCTAGACTGAACTGTGTTGATTAACTATTCAAGGCGCAAATAGTAATAAGTTATACTAATCCTTTTGCACGAGATTAAATGATTAAAGAGCGTTATTTTTTAGTATTAATCATTTATTATAAACATTATAATTTACAATAAACTAGAATTTGGCCAATAAACTAGAAAAATAAATTTAGTAAATACAACAGAAGTTAATAATTCAGTTTTGTGTAAAAAATGTTAAAACAGTTATCGATATATAAACCGACATCGCATTTTCTGCATTCGTATCTTGTGTCGCTCCTTCTCTTATTTTTTGCAGAAGCAACACACAAGGAATGCATTTGTATCCATCTCGCACAAAAGTAATTATATTACTTCTATGTAGGTGATGGAAAAAATTGACAAACGCATATATGCGCCTTCAGTCCATACCGGCAACATAGACAAAACGCATATATAATAAATAAACTTCTACATTGTTTACATTTGACGATCACAACATTGAGATGAAGGAGATGAAACATATACCTGTTTTACTTTGAAATATCAAACAGAATAGAAAGACAGTACTTGTATATTACGCGTATAATCGAAATCGCGTATCATCGTCTTAAATTTATGTCCGCTACTGTATATATGCGTCCATAGCGCTCAAAGGGTTAAAAGGTTCAGTGTGATGTACTCGCGTCAGTAAATCTGAGCGCGCGACTTCGACAATCGGTAACGCACCGTCATTTGTCCACAATGCTCGAAACGTGCTGGGTTTTCTCGACATAAAATCTCAACAGCGCGATCGCGCGCTTGGGACTCAAATGGTTAAGAGGTTAACCGCCTTCCCAGCGTCTAAGGTAGGGTCTGCCAGGTAGCCTTACACGAGTCCTCTCGCAGACCCAGGACGAAACGCTCCCCATTCCTTTTCTGTCCCCATCACCATCTCAACAGCCGCCAAAGTCATTTGACCCGTTCTGATAGGTTCAGTGTTGATGTAAAATTTTTTGTAGAAATATTCTTAAAATTTCAATGAGTGTGGAAAAAATTAGTAACAAGTCGTTTCGAGCCGTCCGATAGTTCTAGTGTTAAATACAGTTGAATATTTTTCCACAAATATTTCTTCGGAACATGGCACGTTCATTATATTTTCTGGAATTTGATTTTATCCAGTACAAGGACGTTTCATACATGCAGTCTGAACAGTTCCTTCCTAGAATTGACGGAAGCGCAAAATATTTTGGGTATTAAACGGTAAAATTGTCGGGAATTGTCTAGACATCGTGTCTGCGTCCGTGCTACGATCCAAGTGGTACACTGTCTTTCTCAGATATTTATGGGCATGCTCGGCTCTAAGAATTCGTTACGAGCTTGTGTACGGCTGAAACTTAAGTATTCTATTTTGAAACGGGAAACAGACCAGCCGTATCCGGCTCAATGACAATGGACGCATCGCAGACCCAACGTTGCGGAAAGGCGACACCAGTTTCGGGGAAAAGATCCTTGAAGTTCAGAAGACATTGCACAATTTTAGGATTACTCCCCAAACCGACGATTCGTCCCTCATTTTTCCCTGTCAAAGGAAAAATCGTTTTCCGAACTTTGATAGAGATAAAAGGCAAGGATATCATTCTAAACCCTTTAGGTGTGTAGCGGCCAGCGCTGAGTGACGTTTTATGGCACGGTTTCGCTATTGTTACCTTGGGCCACGGCTTCTCGAGTTGGATTCTTAAGATACGATGTGGACCTGTCACCGCCACATCTGACAACCATTGCCAGGCGACCCGGGGTGCAGGGGCTGTGATTTTTGCGATCCAGGGTGCAGGAGCTGTGACTTCTGTGACTCAGTGTGCAGGGGCTACCATTTCTGCGACCCTTAAGCCATAAAACCTGCAAGGCTGTACAAGCGGAGCAGCGGACCGTCGGATTTTTTCACCATTTAATAAGATGTAGATAACTTTCTTGGGTTAGGAAATTTGGCCAATCCCGGAAATATTGTAAGCATCCTCGCTATCTATCCCCCATCGTCTCGACATGTACAGCTCCCCAGCGAATCATACGGCCCGTTTTAGAAAAATTCAGGAAAAGGTAGGGAGCTTAGGTTCTGTCAGGGTTGACATTCAACCCTGAAGCATATTCTAATACATTCAAAACATTCTATACAGTCTAAACAGTAGTTACATTGGCACATTAGTAACTCTAGATTCATTCGTTCTCAGTCATTTTGAGCTCATTTTAGTTTCACTGAGTTAATAATTCAGTCCTCGTGAACCTTGTTATATACAGTCCTTCGAAAGCAAAGGAAAGCGGTTCTTCTAGAAGGTAATCAAAGTCAATGAATTAGTCCGCACACCACGTGCAAACTGACCAATTCTGAAGGATTGAAAAATCCAGCATAGATCGTAACAGTGCTACGACCATATATCGACAAAATCCGCAATCATTTAGTTGCCAACCCACTAGTTTTCTCTGTTACATTCTTGTCAATCTACAGTGTAGCTGCCACGTATAAAGGCGCAGCGAATCTCCGAGGAAATCGTAAAAAGTGGATTCGAAAGATAGCAAAGAAAGGGATAGGATAAATGGGGCTGAACAAAAATCAGCCGTAGCACAAACAGAACAAGTATGTTTATCACAAGGTGGATTTTCATAGACGCGAGTACTGCGACCGACACGGTTCTTAATGTCGTTTCGCTTCTATCGCGTTCCACCCTCTTCGCGTCGCACTTGTATCATCTTTTTCTCCTTTTGGAAGCAGCTCGTTGTCGTCGTGACGGTGCAAAGATTCGCGAGGGAGCCAGGACAAAAAGAGAATTACAGCGACGGCGGAGGGCGACGCTGCCGGATACTCGCGAGCGGGACAAGACGCCCCCGCAATTAAGCGACCGACAACACAATGACACTTCACCAGCCTAGAAATGATTACGAACGTGGGCGCGGATTCGTCACGCAAGGCCAACGAATGCGACGATTTCCGTCTCCTTTCAAGAAGCCCCGTTCGAGCGTACTAAAGGGACGGTCTCGTGTAAACGCTGCAAAATCGAACGATATTCATGAATTTCTTTTCAACACTAAACCTACCATAACGGGCCAAATGACCCTTTCCAGATTTTCTATTTTACACTCCGGCAAAAAAGATAGCACATCTTATATTTTCATCACATATTTTCTTTTACCGATAACTCAGAGCATGTCTGTATATGCAGTTTACGAAATATTGTCCACGACATATACTTCGACTGGATTGTAACACAAAAAATGTAAATATTACTGTTCCCAAGTGCGATAAAATGGTAGCATATTTAGTAAATCTACCTTTTCCAGTTACACTAAAGCACGCGAATTAGGAACATCAACCTCGTAACATAGTTAATAAAGTTCGTGATATCATTTCGTGTTGTATATTTGTTCAGAAAGAGCGAAATATTATCAAAAATGGATTGCGGAAATAGATTAAACGCGTATGAAATTGACACTATAATAAAACTGAAACAAGAACAATATTCCGTGAGAAAAATAACAAAAATTATGAATAGAAGTCAAAAGGTAATAATAAATTTCTCGAAAAATCCGGAAAACTATGATTAAAAAAAAGAGTTCTGGACGTCCGCAAAGTCTAAACGCCCAGGAACGATGTGCAATACTAAGAGCAGCATCAAATTCTAAGATGGCTGCAAAGCAAATTGCCTAAGTGGTGGTGTAGACACTAATATAAAGAATGTGAGAGGTGTATTACAAAAGTGCAAATACATAACACGAAGAAGATTGAAGAAAAAGCCTTGGTTAACTGTGCAACATAAGTTGAATCGATTACACTTTGCGGAAAAGAATATTCATATGCGAATGAAATGGCGAAGAATAATATTTGCGGATAAAAAGAGGTTTAACTTACAAGGGAACATATTCAGATGCGAAAATCCGATTTTGATGAAACTTATGGGAGCTTACAGCTTTATTGTTTAAACAAAAAACTATTCTTAAAATTTTCTTGCGCTACTACATTTCCCACTGAAAAACACACAATTTAAAAAAATTCAAATTTTTTCGAACTCTGCTTTTCGAGATATCTCAAAAATACCCCAACTTTGAGGTCTGTTTTCACCTTTTCAAAGTGGATGGTTGCCGATAAAAAAAACACGTGTCAAATATTTTTCTAAGAACTATAAGCTCCCATAAGTTTCATCAAAATCGGATTTTCGCATCTGAATATGTTCTCGTGTTAGATGGGTTTAATGGTCTGATAAGTTATTATTTTCATTGGATGCGAAAAAAGGAACAATTGAAAGGAAAATTGAATCGCAAAATGTATTTGGAAATTATTACGGTAGAAATAAACGCGTACACCACCAGAATTGCTGGAGAGAAGTTTATTTTCCAGCAGGATATTGCCGCACTACACACTACAAAAGTAGTAAAAGAGTACTTTTCTGGAGCAAAAATTCGCGTTTTGAACTAGTCAACAAGGTCAACCGACCTTAACATTATTGAAAATTGTTGGGGAAATCTTGCCCGAGCTGTATATGGAAATGGCAGACAATTTTAAAATATTTTCGAATTAAAAAAATATATCCAAGACGAGTGGGAGCCATTAAGGCAAAAAACTATTAAAAAGCTGTATAAATCTTTGCCAATGAGAATTATGGCTGTTATTAAATGTAAAGGAGGAGTTACCAGATATTAAGCATTAAATAGCATTCGTTGATTTATTGTTACACACAATTTTAAGTTATATGTGCTATTATTTTGTCCCATTATATTTCCTTAAAAGTTCTTTTTTTTAAATAAAATTGTATAGATTGGCAAAATTCAATTCAATTTCATTTGTATATGTTTATAGCGGTGTTTTGCGAGAACGTATAATAACAAAACCTTGGTTGTAATGTTAAATAAATAAACATTACGTTAATTTTAGAGGGTGCTATGTTTTTTCCGGAGTATACAATTACTGAAGTTATAAAATTGTCTTTTGTACGCGGATTGATAGTCATTGTGAGCGGTTTCTAGTTTTTTCTTTCGCAGTTATTATAGTTATAAAAATGTTTTCATCAAAAACTTTCGGATGTACTTCTTTAATAAAGTATACCTTGCAATAAGTCTCGTTATTATTAATATATATCGTTGGTTTTTATTGGCCGGTAGTTCTAGTGTTAATGGTTATTATGGTCGTCAATCATGTGGCACTACGAAATAAATAAAATGAAGGTTTGCAAGTATGTAAATATGATATTTACATTTTTTCTATGAAAAAACACATTTATTCTATGAAAATATTTTATTCGAAATTATTTGTAAGTACCGGTTAAATTAATTTGATAAGTTTATTCGTTATTACGAATCACGCATGACCAAGTTGATGAATACCTAAACACGGAGTACTTAATAAATATGTACATAAATATAGCTCGGTGGTGTTACCTTCTTAATGTGCAAAAATGACAATGAATACCTGATTACGTAATAACTACACGGAATTAACCTATGTATACTTGATTACATCAATTTACAATGCTTGCGATTTCAGTGGTTTAGTTGTTTTAGTATACCAGGTATGTAAATATTAAACCGGAATTTTTGTATAGGAAATACATGTTCGTTGCATGAAAATTATACAAAATATTTTATTCGAAGTATTGCCCATAGATAGCTATACATCTTTCTCATCTTTCGGACAGTTTATGGATGCCACACCAAAAAAACTGTTCCTCTTTTGAGGTAAACCAGTCATCAAGCCGTTTTCATACATTTTCGTAAGACATTTTTATAAGATTGTTTTTTCAATTTTAAGCTGTTAGTTGTACTTCTTCAAGCTAGTCTTTATATATTTACGTAGCCGGCTAGTCTTTACATATTTACTGTATTGTTGTCAGTTCTTCAAGAAGTTACTAATTATTCTTCTAGAAATTATTAAAGTTCTTTATTTTTATGCAACACTGAATATCGTTATTTTTATACCTATTTGGGGAAAGTGAACTCAGGGTCCTCTAATATTGCTGGGCCCTGAGAGACACACTGCACTCGTTTAGATTCCAAATTCTACCGTCACTGAGACAACTTCCTTTGAAATCGCATTCGCTCGTTTGTAACAGTAATTTTAACTGCGAGAACTCGTACCCGAATGTATTAGAGTCTAAATTGTAAGGGGTTTGTGTATAGTCTCTGTCAGGGATGGTGCGTTTGGCCTAGGAGCGGATTCAAACGAACGTTAATAAACATCTTTACTCACAGAACAGACAATAGTACAAGTGAACGAAAACACTTAAACGGAAACTGACGTGATAACATAAAGAAAACTAATGCAATTACTTAAAAAAGGACCGACTAGCATAACGTCTTACTAAAAACTGCCGTGAGCATTGCAACAATCCCATACATATACCAGTGCTCATTGATGGGACGTAAACGTCTTCCACCAATGATCACTTGCAATAATATTTGTATATTCTTATTGACTATTTAATTCGCCGTGCAACTCGCACTGGTGGGGTGAAAGTAACTTCGGAAAGTAGCGTCTCAGGTACCGACCCGAAGGTAGTCGTACGCTTGTTAATACATGGCGCTTCGCATCTGGAGGTTTATGGTACGTCAATTGCAATCGAGTGCAAAAGTCAGAGTCTCGAGGATGCACGTGTCTGCAAAGGACAACCCTAATAAACTGACGTTCCAAGCTCTGGAAAAAATACTAATTAAAGTATCTGACAATTTCAAATGGACGGTTCCTCAAAAATTGCGGAGCACAGGCGTCCGTATGACAAACCTCTTCATTCATTTAACCAGTTAAGTGTGTTTGACGACTATATCCGTCATGAAGATGTGGCAGAATTTTGTGTCGTGACGATTAGATCCGTCATGCGTAAAATTTTGTTAGAATTTGATATTTAAATTGTAATTCTGGCGAAAACTAAATTATATTCGTAAATTCTAATGTGTTTAAAATGTTTAGAGGTCAAGACGAAATGAAACAAACAAATGAAAATTATAAATAATTTGACATAGATTCATGCATCTCTATACGCTCTGACTAGAACTCTTGATTTTCGCGACACACATAGATGCGCGCTTTGAAAAGAGATCGCCACAGTTAACTGGTTAAAACGTCTGAAGACGTGGTTCGACTCTTCGCAATATATTTCTTACAAACTTTTATTTTCAAATGGGCTCTGCGTTTTTGTGAAACCATTAACAGCACTCCTAAATATTCGAGCACTATTAAGTTATTGCTTGAATCGTACGCGCACGTATTGCTCGATAGAGTCAGTTCCAACACACTAATCGCACGCGCTGAACAGTCGGTCTAGAAATAAAAGAGCCGGAGGAAGTGGAAAGTCCTTGTCAGTGAATAATCAGTTTGTAACCCCCATGGTGGAAACTGCGTCGCCATAAATATAGAGTTACGAGGATACCGGTCGGCTACTTAAATGGAATACGTGTGTATATTCATCACGTGCACCTGAAGACACAAGTCTGACGTTTGCAGGCCTGCATCTACTTACGGGCACATTTGTTACTGACGACAAGACCGACGATCCGTCTGACATGTGCAACGCCGTTTCTCCTTCGTGCAGCCATTATTTCACCGGGAGTTGACGCAAAATGCAAATCATCGAGGGACGAACGATAACACGGATCCTTAATCGAGCGATGAATTAAAGCCGAACGCCAATTGAATTCGAAGCGCTTCCAATTAATCGTCCGTGTGAAAACATTAGTAGTACCCATGAGTACTAAAGTATTTTGAAATCTTTAGATCTTCTTATCTAATCTTTAGAAGTTTCTTTGAAGAAACTATCCAGTAAAATCTAGTTTTTATTTATTATGTATTATATAATATCCGTCATTGTCAAGGACAGTTTGCCATGTTTCCTGTAAATTTTTAAGCCCCATCTTACGGAAATCCAGAGTCCGTGAAGCAAAATGTGACTGAATGTGCCACCACTTCGAGGCCTGTCAGAGAGGTCATAATCATCAGCAGCAAACTTCCTGAACCAACGTTGACACTTGTTGAACATCGATGCGTCTCCATAAACATTGTAAATTATCTTTGTTGTTATCGTTGCATTAAATCCCGCATGAAGTATGCAATGACGTATGTGATCCTCGGAAGATACAAACGCCGCCATTTTATTACGGGGCATTAAAAAAATATATACTTCTTAAAATATTTAGAACACAGTTTGCTTGACTGAAAACTGTAAAAGAAGACATTCTTCCTCTTCAATGAACGGAACACGTGTAAAGGCAAAAAATTTCTTTCGAAATAATTTGTTGTTGCGAATGTTTGTTGCGCCGACAGGAACACCGAACACGTTGCACACGCCCGGTTGTACCTAGAACGAATCAGGCGTTTTACCTGCGAAGGACGCGGTATAATATAAAAATCGACGCCAAACTAAGCGATTACTTTATGGCCACCGTACTCCGACAATTTCAACCCCGACAGAAATGGACACCACACGCGACAGACCCATCGAAGCGACGAACGAACAAACAATTATAAAACACGCCATGGACAATCGAAGCCAATATGCAGGGAAACTTCCTTGACAGTTTCCCACTCTTTCGCGTATACTCTTACCAACACACCAACATCCAATAAAAAAGAACTATATTCCTCCGCCTAAAACTACTTTTAACCAATCAAAACAATACCGAGCTCACGACGGACAGAACGCGACGAGATTCAACCACAAAAGTGTTCAGCGCGCGCGAATTTATTGGTCTTAACTCTACCGAACCAAATCCATCGAGCGTTAACTTAATAATGCTCGAATATCTAGGGGTGGTGCGAATGATTTCACAAAAACACAGAACTTGTATCAAAATAAAGACCGAACGTTACGTGTCTTGACAAGACTCGGCAGTGTTAGTGAATTTAAGTCTGATTGCGAGTCTCGCCTGCATTCGTAAGGCGGTATAAGAAAAATAAAAGGCGACAATCAGAATGATCGGATATACAGTGAGTAACTTTAATATTCGGACACTATAAAATTTTTAGTTTGTCGTATTGTAATTTTGTTTACGATGAAGAAAAAAAAAATAATTCTAAATTACATTCCTACATAACGTCTAGTTAATAAAAGTATAAATTTTATTTATATAATTACTAGCGTTTATTAAATATTCTATTTTAAACAAAACAATGTCTGGTTTTAATGTGACAATAATATTCGGACACCTCAGAATGTAACAATTTGCGTAAGCTAATGTGATATTTAATGCGATTGTCATGTATGTTTACAAACATTACAGTCTGTGTAAACTGTTTCGAGCCGCAGAAAATCAGTTGTGTTTAGATATTCACTAAGTTCACTGGTAATAATCGGACGTAAGAGAAACACTTCATACAACGTAGGCCACCTTGTCATTTTTCACAATGCAACAGGTGAATCATAAAGGAAAATTGCAGCGATGCTTAAAATTAGTAAAAGTACAATGTGAGATATTAGTAAAATATTTAAGTACGAAGAACGAATACAATCTATTCCGAAAAGGGGCCAACCAAAAATTTTTGACACGCGAGATAAAAGAAAGATTATAAGAAAAATAAAGAAAGATCCTAATTTTTACAAACGAAAAGTAATTCAATATAGTGTAAGATATCGTTCTTGACGAATAACCTCTTTTAATAGTTGAGGCATATTGCAAATTATTTTTTTTCAAATATTCTGTACTAATGTTATTCCCATTCCTCTTTCAGTCGTTCTTTTAATATTTCCTTAGATGTTATTGTAGTTGTTCTAATTCGTCGGTCTAGTTCATCCCATAAATTCTCTATAGGATTCAGATCTGGGGACTGAGGTGGCGGTTGTAATAATTTTAGACAATTATACAGCAAATATTCCTGTACGATACGTGCCTTATGCTTGGAGTCATTATCTTGATAATACTTAAATGTATTCTGAATCTTAATTTTTATTGCACTTTTACGTAAATTATTTTTTAAAATCTTCAGGTATATATTTTCGTCTATTATGTTATCAATAAAAATTAATTCACCCGTTCCAAATTTTGAGATACATCCCCATACAAGTACATTTCCACCTCCGTGTTTTATAGTCGGCTTCGCATTTTTAATTTTTAATTTTTAATTTTTCTTTCGTCACACCATTCTTCGCCCATCCGATCCAAAAATGTTGAATTTATTCTCATCATTAAAAATAACGTCATTCCACCACGAATCTTCTTTTAAAACAAATTGTCTCGCAAAGTTTAATCTTTTCTTTCTATTAGTTTCATTCACATACGGTTTTTTCTGAGAAACTTGTCCATTATAACCACATTCTTTTAATGCTCTGCGTATTGTTTGGGGGTGCACTTTCTTTCCAGTCTTTTCTAATAATTTGGCAGCTAACTTTGGTGAACTTAATGTAAGATCATTCTTTATTTTTCTTATCATTTTTCTTTTATCTCGCGTGTCAAAAATTTTTGGTTGGCCTCTTTTCGGAATAGATTGTATTCGTTCTTCGTATTTAAATCTTTTAATAATATCCCACATTGTACTTTTACTAATTTTAAGCATCGCTGCAATTTTCCTTTACGATTCACCTGTTGCATTGTAAAAAATGACAAGTTGGCATACGTTGTATGAAGTATGTCTCTTATGTCCGATTATTACCAGTGAACTTAGTGAATATCTAAACACAACTGATTTTCTGAGGCTCGAGACAGTTTACGCAGACTGTAATGTTTGTAAACATACATCACAATCGCATTAAATATCATACTAGCTCACGCAAATTGTTACATTCCGAGGTGTCCGAATATTATTTTCACGTTAAAACTAGACATTGCTTCGTTTAAAATAGAATACTTACTAAACGTTAGTAGTTATATAAATAAAAATTATGCTTTTATTAACTAGACCCTATACAGTAATGTAATTTAGAATTAATTTTCTTTTCTTCATTGTGAACAAAATTACAATGCGCAAAGTGAAAATTGTATAGTGTCCGAATATTAAAGTGATTCACTGTAGTTCAGAATGAACTTTGATACGAAACTTGTAGACTTTAATAAATATATACATTCCTGACTAGACCGTTACCGTATCTTACAGTGGTACTTTAAATTAATGTTATGAAATAGACAGCGTAAAAATATAATGGCCAGCTTGAAAGTAAAGAAAACAGCCTTATAAAAAAGAATGAAGAAACAACCGCGAACGGCACCACGGCTGTATACTTCTGCTAGCGCTCATCGATGGGGGCGTAAACATTCTCCACCAATGAGCGAATACAAAAATATTTGTAAGTCACGATTGGTTGCTTAATTTGCCTCTCACACTGGACCGGTGGAATGAACGTAGCTCCGAAATGTCCTCGAGACGGTACGCCTCAGGTACACCGGGCAGTTCACATCTGGAGGTTTTAGAGTTTTAGGAAAGTATTTTCTGACTGCGTAACAGAAACACAGAACTTGCACCACAGAAATCGCGAACAGACAGAAGCATAGAAGTTACAACACAGAAATCGCGAACAGACAGTAAGAAATTCCAAAACCAGAAATCGCGACCAGTCAGAAGATGAAAATAAAAAAAATCACAAACATTGTAATTCTTGTAGTTATTACGCGACCCGGGTGCTCAAGGGCATTGCTTGCACGCTGAGAAGAAGGTATCACCGACGTGATACCTTCGTATACAATATTTAACCCTCTATGGGCCGAATTTATGTTTTTAATCCAAAAATATTGGGGGAACGAAAAATCAGAAATTATAAACCTATATATGCAAATGAAAAAAAAATATTCCGTTTAAAAAATTCACTATGTGACTTTCAGGTAATAACGGCCTATAAAATTTGCACTTCTGTGCATAAAAGTTTAAGCGTGAAATTCCATAAAACAATTTGCACTTAACGTTAAACATTTTATTTTTGAAATCTTTTTGTTGGATCACATTGCAGTGCATCCATATTGGTATAGTCAACTATATTGCTTATAATTTCCTTGTCAAATAGTTTTCGAAAATAGGTCACAGGAGAATGGGGTGCTTCGGGGACATTAGGGCAATCTCCTTTCCAAGGGCGATAACAACTATTATTATTCGTCTGGGATAGTGGTTGCCAAACAATTCTTTGTGGTTCTGCGTCTTCCTCATCTGATGAGGATTGAGTACTAAATACTTCGTCACTGTCAATGACATTTACCCGTCGTCGGGGAAATACTATTACATCTTCATCGGACCCGGAATCTAATAAGGAATCATCGGCTCTATTACCGCTAATGCGACTAATTCTAATTCCTTTGTTATTTCTATCTGATTTTGTATTCATATTTTGGGTATATGATATATAAATCTGAAAACAGGAGAAAGCACAAGCTTTATCCTAAATGTACCGAAATCTGCCATAATAGCCCACTGTAACCTCAAAGTTACAAAACTGTATCATAAAAAAACAGTAATAAATTGAAAATTGAAATGCAAAAAAATAGGTTGTTATTGATATACGAACCAGAACTATTATGTGCACTATTTTTAGATTGATAATCACTGACAAAACCACAAATAATATCAATTCGATCAAATGGTTTCGCTTATTTTTACTGTAGACAGTTTGCACAGCACTTATTTTGTTATTTCAGGTTGATAAGCCTAGCAACGGTCATAAATATTAATATTGGTTGTCTTGGCAACGTTATATAATTAAGATTTATAGGCAATCTCATTAAAAAAGCTATAATTATTTGGTAAAATGTCGATAAATTAAAATGTGACCTGAAAGTTACACGGGCCCATAGAGGATTAAATTAAAGTTACAAAGTAGGCAGCGTAAAAATGTAAAGATACAGCTTAAAAGGTAAGAAAAAACAGCCTCTAAAACATAAAGAGGAAACAGCTTTAAAATATTAGAAAAACAGCTGTGAATGTTAATAAATTCTTCACTTAAAGAACAGACAACAATACGATAAAACGAATATGAAATACGACGTAAAAATGTGAAGAGACTAACTGCGGCGTCGCAAAGACCGCATAGATAAACTAACGCTCGCAGATGTGGCAAACATCTTCGGGAAAAATGGAAGTCCCAAGTGGACGTACCCAAGGCGCGTCTTCCTCCCATTTCGCTTCACTTAGCCTTTACGCGAGAAAATATATAGTTGTCTCAACCCTTCTAGGATCTCGCAAAAAGGATAAATGTGGGAACGACGACATTCCAATCACCTACAATATATACGCGTCGTGCTCGCTGCACGCGTTGCTTTGCCCGTCGCCGTGTAAAATACAATACTCTTACAATATCTCGAAAACGAAGCCGCGTACGATATTTTCGCAATGGAAAAAATTGGCTGGAATAGCCTCAGGAATCATCATTTCTCTCAAGATGATTCACCATCTATGGGATACCTTGTATAGAGACCGTGGAAATATCCTAACCGCGGTATGATCAGAAACGTCGGTGTACAAACATAAGTCAGAAGGAAGCAGATTTCTTTATCCACGGCGAGCAATCGTTAACCGACGCCTCGGCGGCGCTGCCATCGTTCACGAGGTGACACTAACGAGTTTGTCAGTCCCATTAAGACAAACAGAACCGTCCATTTAATTGTTTAAACACCTGTCACTCGACGGCGCCACGGGAATCGACATTCCCAAAGATAGATGGGTCAAGATCGACCGGGATTCGCCAATCAAATACGCGTTCGCGGTGGCCGCGCGTCCTCGATGTCATGGGAGAATCGTACGCGAGCGTAGAACATCGGGCAAAAGGAAAAGAAGGGAACAATCCCGGACTCGGTTCGGGCTCGTTCATCAATCCCTCGAGTCAACAATTTGGGCAACGACGACGGCACGCGATGCCTCCTGTGACGAGCAAACAGGTAACCGAACGCCAGCTTGCCGGCTACAAATGAAAATCCTCCAAAACTAAACACTTGATAACTCCACTCACTCCGGCAGCCGCAGTCAGTGTGATTCCTCGAGGATTAGAGGAGCGATTTAGGGCCGGTCGGTCCACCTTTCCTCGTGAAGGCGACGAAGCAAAGCGGAATAAACGGCAAAAACGTGGAATGCACGACGATCGATCCGTGACTTTTAGAAGAAAATAAGTACGAATAAACCTCGATTAAACTGGTCAAATTATACTTTCTCTTCGTCAGAGAATGTTTATATACAATAGCTCGCGAAAGTATTCGGACACTCTTTAAACCTAAATAACTGTTTTAAAATTGAACATTGACTGAACATTGAGCATTGATTTACTAAATGATATGTAAAAATAATTTTGAAATAATTCTAATTGGTAGAAATTACATGGGAAAGTAGAAAAGACATTTTTTAAAACATTTTTATTTCAACTCGTAATGAAAATTTAAAATATGCGTTTTTGAGAACTGTATTAGTTATACGCATGCTGAAAATTTCACTGAAATCGATTGACGAGGAAAAAAATGACATGCGTAGAAAGATAGAAGAATTTCTGGAGTTTAAGCAGAAACTGACCAAGAATCGTGAAAATTTGCGATTTTATCCATTTTCGATGCCACGTAGCTCGCTTGTATGTCGACCGATTTTAATGAATTTTTCTGCAAGTGTATAACTATCATAGATCTACCAGATGCATCTTTCAAATTTTTAGTACGTGACTCAAATAAAAAATATTTAAAAAGTTCCTTTTTTATTGGTCATGTAATTCATACCATTTCCAATATTTACAAAATTTATTTTACATATCATTTCTTAAATCGATGCAACTAATTGCTCAAGAAAAGTCAAGATATTTGGCCCAATTTTAAAAAAGTTTGAAGAGTATCCGAATACTTTTGTGAGCCACTGTACGTCCTTATAAATTTTTACTTTGCAGCCTCAGTTTTGGAGAAATTCGAATTTCAGAATTTTGTCTACATCAACCGAAAAAGCTTGACGAAATGTTTCTGTGTAGGACAAATTCTGCACGCCTCATCAAATATGACAGAATAATTTCTATAATATTAGAAACGGATAAGCTCGCTGATGAAGGGTTTAATGTCGAAGAAACACCCATTTCGCAAGAATATTTTCGAACATTTGCCGATATCACGTGAAATGTAAACGTCTGACCTGGAATCGAATCGCGTCACTCAATAGCCTAGATTTCCAGCACTTAATAAATAAGTAATAGCGAAAACAATACAATTGCTTTGCTTAAAATTAATAGTGTATAATTGTCCAAGGGAACATGAATTCTACCTAGCTGTTTAACATTCTGGTCTAGCGTGCGGTAATTGCTTTGGTAAGAAATCATCTATCAGTTCGAGCCCCGCCATGGATCAGGAAGAAGATCCAGGATTCTTTTTCCATCATCCTCAGGAGTGAACCGATTCCCCTTCATTCCCTTTAGGATATAAATTATGCTGGGTAAAACAGCATCGTCTATGTAAATTGTAGCAATAGCAATATGAAGTTATACCTATTCGTGAGTATAAACTGTAACTATAGTATTCTATTATTACAATATTTGTTGGTTAATATTGTAATTTTTGTGCTATTGCATCAAACTGCTTTGATAGTCGATAACTATATAATTATGTAGATATACATAATTTATATTATTTATTTATTTTATTCCTTATTATTAATTTATTTATATTATTCAATTTATATATAAATTATATATGTAGAAATTCTTTATTGATTAATGCTATTTTTACTCTTTAATATTTATATGTGTGGGGAGTTT
This sequence comes from Agapostemon virescens, assembly GCA_028453745.1. Classification (NCBI taxonomy): domain Eukaryota; kingdom Metazoa; phylum Arthropoda; class Insecta; order Hymenoptera; family Halictidae; genus Agapostemon; species Agapostemon virescens. Next base: position 20,271,319 of record CM052083.1, read on the forward strand.
TATTCGTGAAGGAAGGAATTGGCAAGATTTATACATATGTATACACAGGGTGAGTCACCAAAAGATACGTAAAATATGGTAATGACAAAGTTGAATGTTACAATAGAGCTGACACGATGCTATAAAAAAAATTTTGTTTTTATGTCATTTTTTTAGAAATATCAAGGTCACCTTGACTTTTTTAAATGGAACCACCCTTTTTAAACAATTACAATGATAGTCCCTTTCATTAGGAATTCAGTGACTATATGATTCCAAGGTCATTTAAGATGGACAGAAAAAAACGTATAAGATTTAGAATATGAAAGCAGAATACGTTTATCGCGGTTGAGACTTGTAGTAAATAGTAAACATACTAAGATTCTTCAATGTTACTGTTATTCGGCATTCTTATTTACAAACGCGATTCCGCTGTCTTATTCAATGACTGAAAAGTGTGATATGATCACGATTTACTGTGAATGTAGACAAACTGCAGTGCAGGCTCGATTACTTTATGAAGAAAGGTACCCCGGGCGAAACACTCCTTCTAGACGGACTTTCATTAATACATACAGGTTGTTTCGAAGTACTGGAGGTGTACATGCAAGACAGTACAAACGAAAGAATCCCACGACCAATGAAGACAATGAAATTAATAGTTTAGCAGCTATAGCTGTAAATCCTCAAGCGAGTATTAGAAAAATTTCCCGGGAAGCAGGCTCAAGTCAAAGTAGCGTAATACGAATTCTGACCCAACATAAATTTCATCCGTTCCGCATATTACTCCATCAAGAATTGCACAGGAATGATTTTTAAAATAGAGTTAACTTTTGTGAATGGGAATTGCTTAAAAATAATTGAAACAAACAAATACCACCTCGGATGTACTTATCAGAGTTCAAGGTTCCTTCAGAGCTCGTTTACATCAATGTATCGACGTAGACGGCCATCATTTCGAACATTTGTAAAATACAGGTATTCTGCTTCCATATTTTAGTTTTATACGTTTTTTCTGTCCTTGACTTTGAATGACCTTCGTATAATATAGTCACTGAATTCGTAATGAAAGGGATTCTTATTGTAGGTGTTTAAAAAATGGTGGTTTCATTTAAAAAAGTCAAGGTGACCTTGATGTCTCTCAAAAAATGACATAAAAACCATATTTTACGTATCTTTAGAAACAACAAAGATATTTGAGGTGCAAACGTTTGGTGACTCACCCTGTATAATATAATAAAATATATACATAAATATGGAACTATCGTGCTATATAATACCAAATATGGATATAATTGTTTTCAAAATAAAGAAAACTAATTAGACAAATTCAATTTGGTATACCCTATTGAAAGAAAATACAGACATCGTTATTTAACAAAAAAAAATTAACATACGAGTCAGAAATCCAGCTAGAACGAAAAATTGCCGAATAATCTTAGGTTATTTTTTTAAACACAATATAAATATAAATAAGAGTTTATTGAAAATCAACATCTAAATAGTTTAAAACAAATTTTTAACTTTTCATGAATGTAGTTCATTTGACACCAATGACGAAAAAGCAGTCCTCGAAATTTTTCACAGTAATGCGAATATTTAGAAAATTGTTTAAAATACAGCGCAGTTACATAAAAATTACTGTATTCAGTAAGGTCTATTTGATAATAAATAAAACTTCAAGAAGCAATAAATGTTGTAAAAGATTAATATCTTAACATTTCTGACATTATAACACACGTCATGAAGAATACAGCAACATTTAATTTATCTTTCATTCTGTATTTCCTACTATCTTGAGAATATTCATGGCGATGCAAAAGGTCATCGGTTCTTTGGAAAAATAGTTTTATATGTATATATAAGATATATTTTTATATAATAATATCATTATTTCATTATTAACGTTATGCAAATTATATTTGTGCAAAATTTCACGTTCATTTGAATAATACAAACAAAATTAAAAAATATATTACATATATTATTCAGTTTAAAGCACCATTCTGCGTATTGATCTTCCTTTAATAGTAATAGTTTACGATTCATTATTAGGACTGCGGATTTTTATGTAAAATAAAAAGTATCTTCATTAATTGCAAGATACAGAATGTACATGGACATTCGTTTCATTTAAGTAAGTAAATTCATTTAATTAATCCTAATGAGTTGGAAATAATACAATAACATGTTCCAATTTGTTAAATGCTTTCACGTTTTTGCATTCGATCTGCTCACCTTTATCGTAAATGCATAAAACACACAATCTATTTATAATCTTCGAATGCCTAATTTAAAAATATCAAAGGAAAATAAAAGCGATCAAGTTTAAGATTTATGTAAACAGTTAAACTTTATCTTTTTACTCGGTGTACAGTGGTACAACACAAATTACACACATACACAACCCGTTCGAAGGAAAGTTAAATCGGGTTTACGATGCGGGCGTCACTATCTGCTAGAAAATAAATCTGAATGTATCCTGATCATATATTTTGTCCTCACGATGGGGACCAATGTATCAATATTAAAACAATAGGTAAGAAAACTAATTCCAACAAAATTCAAATTGCCATAAAACACCTACTTTAAGTATTTATAAAGCTTGCTGACTTCTAGCGTTTTTACAAAGTTACCAACATTGAAAAACAAACTTTTCAAAAATTCTTTTATACCTTTGGGAGTTCGTAATTTATCTTTTGTTAGACGACGGTTTAGTGAGCGCATAACAATACAGTAATCTCTCGCCGTATGCGAAAGGGATGTGCACGATATTCTACTAACTTAATGACAAACCATTCTGTTTTGTATTATTTGTTTACAAAATGTCGATTCACGTATGCAGTGATGTGAAGCACTGTGAATTCGAGGTCTTTGTTTAGCTTTCTCCCTCGATGCTTCCAAAAACCACCAGATTCTGTCTGCCTATGTTTGGCGTTCATTAGTAACAATTTAGGGGAAAAAGAAAAGTTTTGTTAGGTCTGTAAATATGATACCGGAACTCGCCTATACGTGGCATTAGATGTCAATTTAGTTACCGCCAAACTGCGGCATTGACTCAATTTTCTTATTTTGACATCTGATTTTCAGCTCGAAACAATACAAGTCTCATATAACAGCATAGTTTTGAATAGCGTTGAACATGTCGAATTTTCTGCCTCGAAACTACGATTTGCAGACAGCATTGATTTTCTGTTACCGTTTGAAGAAAACTGCTGCAGAACCGTATCGAATGCTTGTCCAAGCTTACAGTGAGCATGCTTTTGGTAAATCACGGTGCTTCGAGCGGTTTAAAAATTTCAAAAGTGACAATTTTCGATTTGTTTAAAGACGTTCCTCGGTCCCTTCGAAGTGAAAAACATCTGTAG
>CM052083.1:20284665-20300635 GCA_028453745.1 Agapostemon virescens
GATGAATCATTCTTTCGACGCAGAATTCGCTTGCTGCCCGAAAGATGGGAAAAAGTCATCACTAACGATGGACAATATTTTGATTAACGTACTTTTTCATTTTCTTTCATGGATAAAGGTATACTTTTTGTAAAAAAACGGACGGAACTTTCCGATTTACCTAATAATATATGTGAAAAATGTCAAAAGTATGTTTGCGGAAGATGTACACATAAAAAGATTTCCACTTTTATTTGCATAAAATGTACAAATAATAATGCATAAATTATTATTTTCTTCAAGTGAAATAAATTTTTTTTATTGTTAATATTTACTAATAACCTGTTATATAACTGTAAATAATATAAAAAAATATTAAAAATTAATTTTAAATAAATTTCTTTACACATTAGTTATTCTTTCACAATGCAGTCATTTTTACTGCTTTTGGGCAATATAGGTATATACGAAGTTTCAGTCTTTCTAGTGTTAAATTGCCCCTGGTTAGCTCCAATGAAAAGAAAAAGAATAATTTAACTTGCAAGCGGTACATCCAATGTTTGCAATAGTACAGAAGCTTAGAACATGTTCGCACATGTTCCAATTGTATAGAATTGTATAGAACGTGGCGAGCGTGTTGTACAAGTATCAAAATGACAGTTTACCGCTTGATCGCAGGACAGACCCAGACACGATGTCTAGACAATTCTAGACAATCATACTTTTGGAGTTATAGTAGGTGGCAATAGTTAGTTCCTCGGCCTGTATATACGAATCGAAGGCGGACCAGATACCAGCGAAATAGTTGTCCAATTGTCTATCCGTTGGCAAGCATAGAAGGTAGAGCTATCATAAGGTAATAAATGTTAATATACTGGAATATTTCTTTGAACATCGTATTGTCCCCACAGAAATGTCATCGTTTGTAAGATTTTCAATAAACCTATTCGCACTTGATCGCAGGACAGGCCCATACACGATGGCTAGACAATTCAAGACAAGATTTTTAAGACCAGTTTTCTCGAAAACGACATTTCAATTGGAAAAATTCTATTCTATCGTGTAACCACCAGTTACACAACGCCCTGTACATTAGTAGAAATTTGTATACATCCGTGAATTCGAAGGGTCCCTTATTGTGGTGGCGAATCGGTCATCTTCGATTAGGGACTTGGATTCAATCGGATTTTACGGAGAATGGTTGTTAAGATGAAACTCCGGAGAAACAAACTCGTTTATTCAATAATTGCAAACGCTAAGACAGGCTCGGCTATGTCGTCGCGTATCGCATCTCAAAGTCGCTCGAATTAGGAATACTATCGAATATCGGATTCGTTCCGGTTTTTGCGTGGTCGTGCAATCTATAAGGAAAGCTGGGTATTTAGGGTTGTAGGAGTAGTCTTTTTGAATATTTAATATGATTGTCTATAGGGTGTGTCGGAAAAAGAGTGGAAGTACGAAAAAGTCGAAGTGACAATGAAGAAGATCGAGGATGGAGTAGGAGAAGTTTTGCCAAGTCGGAATCGCTTGTAACTGTGGAAATTTAATTGCTTAACGCGAAACAATGAGTCCTAAAAATGTGTGACTCGGCTGTACAGTGACTGGGTTTTTCTTTCTTTCCGCGCTGCTCTCGCTGTACGCGGGTTTAAAACGCGACAGTTGTTTTTCGTGTAAACGAGCACCGTGATGCAGCCGTTACACAAGAATCGCCCGTTAAACGCGCAACACAGGAAAATCTAAACCATCCGACAGTGCAAAACACGTAGGATCGAGCTTAGCGACGGTGCTCATAGCCGAATTTATCGCAAGAAATTGCAGAAGCGGTGCCCGGCCCGTGCTACGAGAAAGACATTGTCCCAGGGGTGCCCTGGGAAATATTTCGGTACGACATGTACGAAGCCAGGGGTTCGTTGGCGGATGCGAGGGTAGAAGCGGTCGGAATTTCTTTAGCGAGGGAATGCCAACCGCGGTTGAATTTTCATTTCCAGGACGTGACACGTTCCGTGGTGAAATCCCTCGTTACCGGCACGAAGCGGCTTTCTTCGGGGCCAGAGTCAGGGCGGAATCAAGGATTTCGCCGTGGCAGGGACATATGTAGTCCCGAAACAGCCAGAAATTGCAGACCGTCATCGCGAGCGGGACAGGAAAATGGAGGCGATGGTTGGCGGCGTGTGTCGGTAAGGGCTTTGTCAAGCCTCTGTCAGAGGCGAGTGGGTGTGTGCGCGAACACCAGTCACCGAGGATCACCGGCACACATAAGGACGAATCAGCGGCGATGTCTCATCGTCATCCCTCTAGAGTTACTTGACATACCCCAGTCAGCGCATTTCTAATGTGAATCGAACCGGTCGTACGTGGATCTCGCGTGCAGCTTTATGAATATTTTAAGCCAGACTTGACCCAGATTGTCCTCGCAACAGGAAAACCAACCTGGCCTCGACTCTCGGCACCCGCTCACTTCATTCCTCAGCTTTTACTTCTCTCCACTTCCATTCGCCAGTTACTCTCGTATCCTATCGTGTTTATCCTGCCGCGTTCTTCTTCGACGACCGGTTTTGTCGATCGCGGTCCTTTTTCAGAACTCTGCGAATACTCGAGTATTTTCGGGTACTCGATCGGTCGGGTCGTGTTTGAATTGATAGGCTTGGGCCGAGTAGGGCTCTCCAACCGGCACTAGGAGACGGTCTCGTTTAAAAATACAAGGCGATGTTGGAATAAGAAAAATATGTGGAGAAAGTTGAGATAAGAGAATTTAATCAAACGGAAAGTGAATGAATAGGAAAGGAAGGAAGAGAAGAAAGAAGTGATCCGTGAGAACACAACACGAGCGAGTAATGCGAAAAGCCAGTCAGCTAACGTTGCGACGGCAGGGATATGAAACAAGTCCACATTAGTCCTTAGAAGGGAGGGGGTTTTAGTGAGTATTGCCCGGCCCTTTATCCAAGCTGAGTTGAGTCCCAATTAGCCTAGGTGGTCGCCGTGGAGGTTTCGCGGATAGTCCTGGTTTACCCGGGAGTTTCACATAACCTCGATCTCCTTCCCAGACGGGGGCGGAATTTACATAAATGCATTCCTCTACGTAAAAAAAAAATGGCTGTATTGAGCCCATTCTACCCATTCTACCTTCCCCTCCCCTTACATAATAGTGGGGGAGAGTGTGTCAAAGCAGTTTATATATTATACATATATTGCAGGGATAATTCATCTGCTAATCGTTTTGAATACGCGTGCTAATCGAATACGACCACTAATTGTTTTCATTCGATCAATAATGATTTTTTCTTTCGTCTATCTCGAGGAGAAAAAGATCGCAGTTGATGACGAGACGTACTCGGAGATACATAAAGTCGTTATATTTATTAATCAAAAACCTACAGAATTAATCAGAAATGGGATTTGAGGTTACCTAAACGATTTACATGTATCAACCGTGTTTGGAAGCCCTAGTGCGGTATAAAAAAGTGTGATTTTGAGTCTTCAATTCAATTAATTAAATTGTTTTACGTAGCTTTGTGCATGTTGTGATTGAAAGATGTTTATCGGTCAGACATTTGACGAAGAGACGTGCTCGGAAATATATAAAATCGTTATATTTATTAATCAAAACAGACCAAACAGACGTTAGAATTTTATATCCTGATATCCTACATATATATTATATATGTATATATATAAATAAAATATATATAATAAAAAAAATATATCCATTTGGCTTGTGGGCATTCTTGAAAGACATTGTTTATAAAGACAGTTCAACTACGCCTGAATATACACTGAGTAACTTTAATATTCGGACACTATAAAATTTTTACTTTGTCGCATTATAATTTTGTTTACGATGAAGAAAAAAAAATAATTCTAAATTATATTCCTACATAAGGTCTAGTTAATACACGTATAATTTTTACTTATATAATTACTAACGTTTATTAAATATTCTATTTTAAACAAAACAATGTCTGGTTTTATCGTTACAATAATATTCGAACACTTTTAAAAACTGATAGTTTTTGCACTAATTTTTACAAACGAAAAGTAATTCAATATCGTGTAGGATATCCTTCTTGGCGAATACCTCTTTTAATAGTTGAGGCATATTGTAAATTATTTTTTTCAAATATTCTGTACTAATTTTATTCCATTCTTCTTTCGGTCGTTCTTTTAACATTTCTTTAGATGTTATTGTAGTTGTTCTAATTCGTTGGTCTAGTTCATCCCATAAATTCTCTATAGGATTCAGATCTAGGGACTGAGGTAGCGGTTGTAATAATTTTTGACAATTATACATCAAATATTCCTGTACGATACGTGCCTTATGCTTGGGGTCATTATCTTGATAATACTTAAATGTATTCTGAATCTTAATTTTTATTGCACTTTTACGTAAATTATTTTTAAAAATCTTCAGGTATATATTTTCGTCCATTATGTTATCAATAAAAATTAATTCACCCGATCCAAATTTTGAGATACATCCCCATACAAGTACATTTCCACCTCCGTGTTTTATAGTCGGCTTCTTATTTTTAATTTTGAATTCTTCATTTTTCTTTCGTCACACCATTCTTCGCCCATCCGATCCAGAAATGTTGAATTTATTCTCATCATTAAAAATAACGTCATTCCACCACGTATCTTCTTTTAAAATAAATTGTCTCGCAAAGTTGAATCTTTTCTTTATATCAGTTCCATTCACATACGATTTTTTCCGAGTAACTCGTCCATTATAACCACATTCTTTTAATGCTCTGCGTATTGTTTGGAAATGCACTTCCTTTCCAGTCTCTTCTAATAATTCGGCAGCTAATTTTAGTGCACTTAATGTAGGATCTTTCTTTATTTTTCTTATAAGTTTTCTTTTATCTATCGTGTTCAACATTTGTGGTTGGCCTCTTTGCGGAATAGATTCTATTCGGTCTTCATACTTAAATCTTTTAATAATATCTCCCACTGTATTTTTACTAATTTTTTAGCATTTTTGCAATTTTCCTGTACGATTCACCTTTTGCATTGTGAAAAATGACAAGTTGGCGTACGTTTTATGAGGTGTTTTTGTTATGTCCGATTATTACCAGTGAACTTAGTGAATATCTAAACACAACTGATTTTCTGAGGCTCGAGACAGTTTACACAGACTGTAATGTTTGTAAACATACGTCACAATCGCATTAAATATGACACTAGCTCACGCAAATTGTTACATTCCGAGGTGTCCGAATATTATTGTCATGTTAAAACTAGACATTGTTTTCTTTAAAATAGACTACTTAGTAAACGGTAGTAATTATATAAATGAAAATTATGCTTTTATTAACTAGACCCTATACAGTAATGTGATTTGGAATTAATATTTTTTTCTTCATTTTGAACAAAATTACAATGCGAGAAACTGAAAATTGTATAGTGTCCGAATATTCACTGTATGCGAGAGAGAATTGATACAGCATGTGATTCGACAACTACTGAAGTGATAAGAAATACTAGTCAATCCGTGAAAAGAAGATACCAATGGCAATCACTTCTGAACACCTTCTGTAAATCCAAGTTTATTTCGCCTTTGTTGTTATAAATGACCTTTGCTGACCTTGAAAGACCTTGATGTTGTACCTCATTAGATTCGTCTCAATAACCGCTATCAGAAAACACGTACCACATCATAGCATTCTATTTAAAAAAACAAAGGTGACCTTCACATCTTTGAAGCAACTCCACCTAGGAAAAAAAGATCGCCATATTATAGCCTCTGTTGTTGCATGCATCTTTTGTTTCGAAAACTTTTCTGCTACTATCGTACTTTCGAAATTATTGTAGGTGGCAATAGTTACTGCCTCACCCTGTAATTGCATTATAACAAATACTAGATATAATCAAGGTGGTTAATGTTATCGTTTTTCCCTGTAAGGTACCTAACATTTTTGGATTCACGCAGTTTCTCTAGTCCTTCCGTTATTTCCTCGCCGTTGTCGTTGTAGCTGTTTACGCGATTCTTTCGACTACTATTCCCCCCGTTTTTCTTTTGCCTCCTCGCCGTCATTACTTTCTCATTTACTATCCCTTACACGAACGTCCGAGCATCCGGCGATACTGCTCCCAACTGTTACACGGTGTACGATGTCTTGCGGTTTCATGAAAATTCCATGCACCATCTTGTTCAGACGTTGCAACCTTAATTCTACGAATCTTTAAACGTGAGTTGGTTTTCTGAGAAGTCGAAAATTTCAATGAAACTTCCAGTAAAATTTCTAGTTAAAATCTGTCGAGTCTAATCCATTGAATTACATCACATTTCATTAATTGGGTTACGGTTATGACATTATTTCTATATTCTACGCGAGTATATTCGAGATATATTGTAAAATCGAAATTATACATTAATGTTATTAAACTGTGAATCTTGTATGCAACGTAACATTTATCCAAATCGATTGTAAGAAACAACAGTTAAACAACACTTTATCTTCTAGTTTAATAATTTATATACGTTAAGAATAATACGTCGATATGTTTTTAATTTTTTCAGAGTTATATATTTTACGTGTTCATTTGCTTTTTGTACATGTGTGGAATCTGCAGTCTAGTTATTCAATTTTTAACTTTTAAGAAATTACGAGCTTCTATCATTCTTTCTTCAAAACATTTGCTTAACGTTTCTTTTATTCTTCCGCCTTTCGTGTTCTTGTTGCATATTGTTTTCCTTATCTGAGTAACTACATATAAATCAGTCTCACAATTTCGCTGCAGAGAGAGAGAGAGAGGGAGGGAAAGAGAGAGTGAAGAGTGCATTATACATTGAGCAACGTTGTGCAAGGGACAAATTCTAAGGAATGCAATTTTTCAGACGAGAAAATCTACTAATACATTACACTGAAAAGGAATATTTCTCAACTTAGTCTACGACGAATCTAGTACGTTTTTCCTGCAAGGAAATTATTAACGAAAAAATAATTTAATCGAAATTCGTAATCACGTAAGAAATGACAAGACAAGCAATTCATTATGTAAATTACATACTTTTCTAAGAGAAATCGACTTTGTTTCTGAATTTGAATTAGACAAATGCTTAATTAAATCCTAGAATTCCCTTTCTCGTAGAACAAATATTTAAATACACAAACATCAAGCTTAGTCAGTCATACAATTGTTTACATATAATTTACATAAACATGAAGTGTAAATATTATTATCTGGCACTCATTAATTTATTCATGCTGGTTACGATGTCGTACACTCGTATTGTATCACGGTTTTTTACTTAATTTGAGTCTTCAGTGACGTAATCTAATAACATTGTCACAACAACAATTTCGCCAAAATCAATGTATGTAAATACGATATAATTTATGTCGACATGTATATTATAATATAATATAATATAATAATGTATATTATAATGAAATGAAAGAATTATTTGTTGACTAAAAAAAAATAATAAATTTTCAACAAGTGATAACAACCACACGTAACGACTTAACTCGTCACCCCTAATTACAAGATTACGTTAATTTCATGTCGGCTTCTTAAGTCTTCTTCTTTTGTCAAGACTTCATTTTTGTTATTAGGTAAATCGGAAAGTTCCGTCCGTTTTTTTACAAAAAGTATAGCTTTATTCATGAAAGAAAATGAAAAAGTACGTTAATCAAAATATTGTCCATCGTTAGCGATGACTCTTTCCCATCTTTCGGGCAGCAAGCGAATTCCGCGTCGAAAGAATGATTCATCTTTGGAGGTTATCCAGGCGGAGATCCATTTTTCGAGATCTTCGTACGAATTAAATCGTTCTTCAGCAAGTGCGTGTGCCATTGACCGAAACAATGGTGATGAGACGATGGAGAAACCCCTTTCTTTGTTGCCTAGCAAGCAAAATTTCGCAGATGGTTTTCCGCCTTTCAATGTCTCTTGGCTTGAGTTCGTATGGGACCCACTTTCCTTCCTTGTAGATCTTCCCTAAGGCTTTTAAACGGTCGGAAATGACAGATTGAGCACAATTTAACGCTTCTGCAATTTGTTTTTGCGTTTGACATGGATCTTCATCCACCAACGTCTGCAATTCTTCGTCTTCGAATACTCGTGGCCGTCCAGAACGCTCTTTGTCCTCCAAAGAAAAATCACCATTTTTAAAACGTCGAAACCACTCTCTACATGTTTTATCGGAAACAGCATTATCGCCATAAACGTTTACAATCATTCGATGAGTTTCAGCTGCCGTTTTCTTCCAATTGAAACAAAAGACTAACACTTCGCGCAAATGACGCTTATTCGGCTCAAATTCCGACATCTTCAGTGTAGAAAAAAACGAAGTTATTGATGCAAGCGTAAATTGTTGTGTACTGAGTTTTATTAACAGATGTTCAAACTAAAAAGTTAGCCTTACTTTAGAGGTTATAGTTACCCACAGTTCGAGCTACGGCTACTCGACGCTAGATGGACAGAACTTTCCGATTGACCTAATAGATTTAGTCAAAATAATTTAAAGGAATATCGATTAGATTGCGTTTGCTGTGTCAGATTTCATTTTTCGAATGCCATTATTAATGTATTCTATACAATAAAAAGGCAAAAAGGGTCACGCGATGACTGCAACGAACAAAGTATACAGTTGCATCAAACTCTTTCCTGTGCAATAAACCGATAAACAGAAATCTTCAATGTTATTTATTATACTTTTCAACCCCTTCTGATATCATAACGAGTCAGACTCACGTTGAAGACTTTACACAAAGTCTAATATGACGGCTCTACCTCCTGCGCTAACCAACAGAGGCACTAACAGGACCACTTTCTCGCTAGTGCCTGATCCGCCACCGATACATATATCCATCGTCCTTAACCCCTTGCCATATTATGACAAGTTAGACTACTGTTCAATATTTCAAAGAAAGTCTGACAAATATAAGTATTACGCCTTTCTTTTTAGACGAAATCGAACGTTGCTCTTTTGCAATTAATATTTAAACTGTGAAATAGATGTAGCAGTATAAAAGATATAAATTGTCATCTCTATTCTGTAACTTTTTTAACGATGAAAAGCGTTGTAACAACTTTAGTTACAAAGAAAAATGGTGTGGCAATGGGTTAAAGCATGATGGATATTATGCCTCTTTATTAGTCTTGACAAGGCTCAGCAGTATTTCTAATCATGCATCTGATACGTATTCGAATCGGTAATAAGCTCGTGTCTTAACAACCATGTTCTGCCAGTTTTTCTGCACAGGATCACACATGCGCGTTAAAATTTCATTATCTTTTCTGTAGGTCGTAACAAATAACAAACAAGTTTTAATAGTTGTAATCGTAAAAGAAATTGTAGTGCAAGAGATTAACTAAAAACAAACAAGCTTCTTCCGTTCACTGTCACCAACAACTTCGATCATGAACCCTTAGCACTCGATTGGCAACTCTGAGGCGACACGAAACATTGCCACACTATTATTTAAAACAATTTTAACATCGCTATCTTTATATCCAAGGAAATGATAAAAAGTTTAAAGTTGTGAAGACGAGTAACAGTAAAAAATCCTATATACAGTCCGCGATAATAGAATAGCACACCTTCTAAATTTCGTAGTATTTTAAAAATAGAACAGAAATGAGAGTGTTCAATCCATATGCTTCTTGAGTTACTTCTTATATATCCATCTTAGTGACTTTGACACGTAAACACAGCCCCTAAATTCTTAGAATCGTTGTTTTGGTAGATTTCATGGAAACGTAATCCGACAAAATAATAGCACACATGCTACACTCTCACTTCTCAGTTGAACACGAGCAAAGGAAGGTGGCTAAGTATTTGATATATAGTGTGGTGAATTATTGTGGAAAACTTCTAAAAAATGGGTCGTGGAAAGAAGTTAACAGATAGTAAAATGAAAACAATTATTACACTATCTAAAGAAAATGTTTCTATTTCAAAGATTGCGAAAGTAATTCATAGAAGAAATAGAAATAGAGAAATACGGTAATACAAAACGTCCTGGACGACCTGCGGCACTATCAGCACGAGAGAAACGTGCTATTCTGAGGGCAGCATCGAATGCACCAATGTCTACCAGGCAGATTGCTGAAGCAGCAGACGTACAAACAAACGTCAGAAATGTGCAACGTGTCCTGCAAAGATCTAAGCACCTGCAGCGAAGAAAGCTTAAAAAGAAACCGCCTCTAACCGAAACACATAAGAAGGCAAGGTTGCAGTTCGCAGAGCAACATGCTCACTGGAAGAAGAAGTGGAGAAAAATCATGTTCACCGACGAAAAGAAGTTTAATCTCGATGGACCTGAAGGGTGGAGTTATTATTACCACGACTTACGTAAAGAAAAAATATTTTTGATCCGTCGCCAGATGGGTGGCGGAGGAGTCATGGTGTGGGCCGGTATCGGCTACCATGGAAAGACGGATATTAATTTTATCAGTGGAAAAATGAACAGCGTAAAATATCTAATGTTAATCCGTGAACAAATAACCATACACGCAACCAGAATTTCCGGGGAAAAACACATATTCCAGCTGGATAATGCAGCGGTTCACACCGTAAAGGTTGTGAAAGCATTCTTCGAGACGGAAAATATTCAAGTCTTGCAGTGGCCAGCTCGTTCCCCTGACTTGAATATTATAGAAAACTGTTGGGGAGACCTTGCTAGAGCAGTTTATGCTAAAGGGAAACAGTTTAATGACGTAAACGAATTAAAAGAGTGCATTGCACTCGAATGGGAACGAATGAAGCAGAAAAGGATTAAAAAATTATTCAAGTCGATTTCAAAGCGAATAATTTCGGTTATAAAAAACTCTGGAGGATCTACAAAATATTAAATATTGAGTTCCCTTCGTATGTATGCATAAATGTTAATTAATTGCAATAATGTGCTATTATTTTGTCGGACCGGTTTATCAAGATATTTGCAGATGAAACAAAAAGGACCATCCTTGTATATAGAAACTTAGCGCTATTTGATGTTCAACACTTATGTGTACCTGTCTACATATTCAAAATTATATTTTTATATTTTAATAAATAAGAATTAACAAATTTTACGGGGTGTGCTATTCTATTGCCGCAGACTGTACATACAGTAAAATAATTCATGTAGAATGTAACTATTCTACATCAGAAGATATGCTTTAGTTTTCTACTTAAAATAGCTTCGAGTGAAAAGGATCAAATTTAAACCGGCAGACGAAGAAATCTAGTACACATTTTTTCACTCAGAATCCTGAACTGTTGCCATCTTGTTCGTTAAATCAACAGAATTTGTCAGGCTACGTCTGCTGGCGACAAAAACTGCGACTACTAGCCTACACTGCTCTATAATAACAAGGTTGCAATTATTCAAAGTTTGTATAACTTTTATGTTAATACACTCCACGACAAAAAGATAGCACGCCTTATATTTTCTCATACATTGTGTTTTTCTTCTAGTAATAACTCAGAGCATGTCTCGATATACAATTTACGAAATATCGTCCACAACATCTACTTCGACAGGATACTAATACAAGAAATATAAATATAATTGTTCGCGAACGAGACAAAATGATAGCACATGTAGTAAATCTACGTTTTCCAGTTACATCGGAGCTCACGAATTGCGAACATCAACTTCAGAACATACATAGTTAATAATTAGTTAATATTATTTCGTGTTGTATATTTGTTCAAGAAAGGCGAAATATTATCCAAAATGGATCGCGGAAAGTGATCGAACACGTGTGAAATCGTTACTATGATAAAATTGAAAGAAGAACAATTTTCAGTGACAAAAATAGCAAAAATTATAGACAGAAATCGAAAAGTAATAATGAATTTCTTGAAAAATCTGGAAAACTATGATAAAAAAAAGAGTTCTGGACGTCCGCAAAGTCTAAACGCCCAGGAACGACATGCAATACTAAGAGCAGCATCAAATTCCAAGATGGCTGCAAAGCAAATTGCCTAAGTAGTGGTGTGGACAATAATATAAAGAATGTGAGAGGTGTTTTACAAAAATGCAAATACATAACACGAAGAAAATTTAAGAAAAAGCCTTGGTTAACTGTACGACATAAGATGGATCGATTACACTTTCCGAAAAAGAATATTCATTTGCGAAAGAAATGGCAAATAATATTTACGGATGAAAAGAGGTTTAACTTGGATGGACCCGATGGTCTGCGTTCCGATTTTCACGGTATGCGAAAAGAGGAACAGTCTTTGAGTAGTCGGCAAATGGAAGGTCGTGGTGCGACGATTTGTTGCGGTATCGAGTCCTATGGTAAAATGGAAATCAGATTTATGACAAATGTATTTGGAAATGATTAAGGAACAAATAAACGCGTACGCCATCAGAATTGCTGGAGAGAAGATTATTTTTCAGTATACACTGTAAAAGTAGTAAAAGTATTTTTCTCGAGAAAAAGTTCGCATTTTGGATTAATCAACAAGGTCACCCGACATTAACATTATTGAAAATTATTGGGGAAATCTTACCCGAGCTGTATATGGAAATGGCAGACAATTTCAAAATATTGCCGAATTAAAAAAATGTATTCAAGACAAGTGGGAACAATTAAAGCAAAAAATTATTTAAAAAATTCTATAAATCTTTGGCAAAGATAATGATGACTGTTATTAAATGTAAAGGAGAACTCACAAGATATTAAGCATTAAATATAATTCGTTGATTTAGTTTTATACATAATTTTAAGTGAAACGTGCAATCATTTTGTCCCATTATATTTACTTAAAATTTCTTTTGTTTAATAAAATTGTATAGACTGGCGAAATTCAATTCAATTTCATTCATGTATGTTTATAGAGGTATTTTTCAAGAATGTGTAAAAACAAAACCTTGGTTGTAATGTTAAATAAATAAAAATTACGTTAATTTTAAAGTGTGCTATCTTTTTGTCCCGGAGTGTATATGATTTAATGAAAATGTTTCTACGAAAATTTTTCTTGAAAACACTTATAATTTCAATAACTGTCAGATAAGAAGTCAGTAACGTGTCATTTTGACTCGTCCCCTAAATTCTAGCGTTAAAGTCTTTACGTTCCATGAATTTTGTTACATATTTCTAAAGATATTAGTCCCACATGATTGTCGGCGCATTAAAAATTCAAGTGTCCTGCTTCAAGTTAAACTTGAAATGAAAAGTTTCGCAGTAGTGCCAGAGTTTTTAGTGCAACCTGTACTGCTTGGTCGTTCGTCTCATTGTCAGAGTCGCTTACGCTACAGCGTCGTGCTCGCCGATCGATCGTCCAGAAACATGAAAGAACGAGTTTGCCTGTGATTCATCAATCCTGCTTCCGTGGCCACGATCACGGCGTGCCGAGGAATGAGTAGAAAGGATCGTACTAGGTTATCCACGTAAATTCGAAAAAATCATTGTGGACAGTAAACACAGTTGAAATTTTCGAAAAATGTCAATATACTGTTGCTCCCACTAATATTCTAATATTGCTTTTTTAACTTTTGCTTTGTGCAAGATAAAGTGATTCGGTTATCGTGTCAATTATTGTGCAAAACGATTCGTCATTTCTCAACATCATCGTTTTGTTTAATAAAATCATTTAATGTCATAGGTATGTTCTAAATAATTTCTTTCTAATATTCGGAAGAAAAATAATTTCATTCTACCTTTAGTCTTGTTTGCAAATTTACTTTTTGAACTTCTTTTAATTTACCTTAATATGCTAGAATATACTATAACATACCAGAATGCACTAGAATGTACCATAATATACCATAATATACCAGGTTGTAATAGAATATACCAGAATAGACCAGAATGCACTAGAATGTACCATAATATACCAGGATGTAATAGAATATACCATAATATACCAGGATGTAATAGAATATACCATAATATACTAGAATATACCAGAATATACCAGAATGCAGTAGAATGTACCATAATATACCAGGATGTAATAGAATATACTATGATGTACTGGAATATACCAGAATATACCAGAATGAACTAGAATGTATTATAATATACCATAATATACCAGGATGTAATATAATATACTATAATATACCAGAATATTCCAGAATAAATGAGAATATACCAGAATATATTAGGTTTTCTAGAATACACTAGAATGTACGTGAATAGACCATAATATACCAAAATATACAAAAATTTACTATCATATACTATAATATATTAAATTATACTAGAATATACCAGGATATACCAGAATACATCAGGATATACCAAAATATTCCTGATTAAATCAGAATTTACCAGGATACGCCAGAATATATCAGAATATGCTAGATTTTACTAGAATATACTGAAATAAAGCAGAATATACCAGAATATGTCATAATATGCAATCAGATACTATAATATACTAGAATATACAAGAATGCACTAAAATGTACTAGAATATACTAGAATAGACCAGAATACCGTATACTTTTTAATTTTTTAGTCGAATTCGTCCCATAGATTCTCTGGTGGTCTGTTTTGGATCATTGCTTCGGTAAACTTGAACAGTACCTTAGACTCGCATGTTAGTTAAACTTCTTAAAAAACTGTTTCTTAGAAGTTTGGAAAGCTTTTATCCATCCACAATATCTTGAACACTAGTTCACCAACCTCGTTATTCGAAATGCAACCCCATACAATTAAAGAATCGTATCCGTGTTTTAAAGTAGGCTGTAATATTTTGAGCTTCATTCACACTTTGTTTTACTATTTCTTTTATATTATGCTTTTTCTGTCCGAACAAAAAATTGTAGTTTTTAAAAAGCTGTATTTACACCTATCAGGGAAAATAACATCCTTCCATCAATCATGTGGCTTATGAATAAACCCCTTACCGAATGCTGATCTCTTCTTCCTATTTATTTGGTTATATAAGGCTTCCTTTGCGCGATTGGATTATTAAATCCATTATTTGCCAGTACTCTACGCACGGTTTCAGCACTAATTTGTTTTTCACTTTCTCGACGAATTCCTAGAGCGAATATAGAAGCACTAGAATGTAAATTCTTGTTAATACCTTTCCATATTATGACGAGGCAGACTCGTATTGAAGATTTTACGTAAAATCCAACAAATATAAATATTATACCTTTCGCTTGTTAATTTGTAATCGATATTTAAGCATGGAAGCAGATGTAACAGTATAAAAGATATTAATTGTCTTTTCTCTTCAGTAACATTTTTAATGATGAAGATGTTATAATATCTTTAGTTACAAGAAAAATGGTGTGGCAAGGGTTTAACATTCCCTATAATGTTTCTAAATAATGTTTCTAAATAAAAAGAATAGTTCTAAATATTTCGACATCTTTGAACAACAAATAAATAATAATGCCACAAGAATTGTCGGTACTAATTTCATATTTCAACACGACAGTTCCTTCCATCGTACAGCCAAATTAATTAAACCGTTTCTAGCAAGAGAAAAAGTTAAAACTCTCATTGCAATATGTCCGGATTATATAACGTTATTGAAAATATCCGGGAAAAGCCTGCGAAAGTGGTATACGCCAAAAGCCGACAATTTTCCATTCTTGTTGAACGTCAATGGCACCAATTAAAGCAATTAATTTTTGTGATAAAGATTGTGATAAAGACCTCTACAAAATGTTGAATGTGAAACGTAACTGGTATTTGATATTTGTACATTCTATTTTTTAAAGTATCATTTAATCCTATTCGTTTATCTTGAACGTTTACATTCTCCCAGGTAAATTCATGTCGAGCAACAGTATTTTCGTTTTACCAAGTGAATCGAATTAACAAAAATAGTGTAGAACGATGAAAGTGTAGATGAAATTTCATTTATTTCATTTTTCACATATTTCACCTCATTATCTCATACATTCACCAACAGAGGGACAGACGTTCAATGGAACGTCCTTTCTCGCTACTATCTCATCCGTCACGGATTCGTATATACATCGCCCTTAATACTAGGTTTACGGAAACCTGTCACATAGACGGATAAAGAAAACCACGCATTTTCTTGAAAAACGATTAATTTAAAACAATTGCAATC
>CM052083.1:20329326-20351366 GCA_028453745.1 Agapostemon virescens
TATATATATGTAAAAAAACACGAGTGACCTTGGAGAAACGATTAAAAAATTACAATTTACAAAAAACGATTCTTCCATCTGATTCGTCTTTTGAAACCATTTAGATTACGTTAGCAACATTTTTCGTATTTTCAGAGGTAGTGGAGATATTTAGGTGTCCTGTTTTAGACGAAACACCCTGTATATACAAGAAAACTTATTGCAACATTTAATATATTTCCAAGCACCGAATAAATTTTGTCGGGTCTCATAAAAATTCGATAACTGCAAATAACTGTTTCAAATCGAAGTATTCAGCTATGAACACTTTCGCACGGCTGGATGAACTTTGAATATTCAGATACGTCGTGGAAAAAGGATATCGAACGCTTTGAATAATACTCTTTCGCAGCAACCGAACGTTCCGCGCGACAATGTATTAATCGACAAATTAACCTGTCGCGACAATTTTCGAAAATTAACGGTACGAATTTTTCAAGTCAAACGACGGAGATGGTATTAACGAACGGTCGCGCCTTTGAAGAATTGCCGCGAGAAATGAATATTTCATCCGCAAGAAGCTAATAAAGAACATCACGAACAGATTTACGATTATGAGGAAAGAACGAAATATTTTAGTCGATTGCCATAAAGAGCGAAAAACATGTTAGAATCAATGGCGGCGCACGCCTACGTAACGAACGTACCATTCGCCGTAAAATTGCTCAACAGAGCCAATTTGTCAGACGACGTCTAGGTAACGGTCGCCTTTATATGGAAATCGATATCGCCGGAGTTTCTCGACCCTTGCACAGGACCGTCAAGATTGCTGCGGAATTTTTACGGCAACTCCTACACATAAGATCTAAATACTGTAAACTTAGACCGTTTACTGTCCACACTAGAATCGTAAAATCTTTCGGTCTTTGAGCGCTTGCACGACATGTGCCAACTAATGATCACAACTCGGAGAACCAATGTGAAGTAACAACTGTATTTCGAGCAACTCTTTACAGAGGAATCTATCAAACTCACGTAACAAGTAGCTACGTACGAGAAACGGCCAAGGTGAGAGCTAAATAAGCAGCTAATGAGCAAGTAATAATGCGTACAAATGAGACTAGGACGCCATTCCGATGCAATTCCGAGTCACGGCCACAAAATGGCTGAGAACGAATGAGTCTGCAGTTACTAATGTGTCGATGTTACTAATGTTTAGACTGTTTCGAATGTTTGAAATGTTGGAATGGAATGAGCGCCGGGGCTGCAAGACAGCCCTTACAAAACCAAGGCTTCCCTTCCTTCCCGCAATTCCTCCCTCTTCTGTTCATCGCGGGTGGACTAACGGCAACTATAAGCGAAAAAACGGGCCCTATAATTTGTTGAGGGGCTGCACAAGTCGAGGCGACCGGGACTAACTGATGGAGATGATTGCAACGTTACCAGGGGTGTACAAAATCTGGTAACTCGAGACAAGCGCCCACATCTAGTAATAATGCCCCGTCAAGTAATGGAAAAAAGTCCGAAACACCACTTCCACAGCCGTATCATGGCATAAGGGTTGTCGCGCGTCTGAGAAATCGCAACCCCGTTACCCTGAGGTCGGCAACCAATGCGGTTTCCAGTTGTGACGGTAACAGGCCCACACCGTAGCCCAAAAATTTTAGGGTCCACAGATGAGGCCCACAGTAACAATAGCGACATCCCGCCATAAAACGTCGCTAACGCTGACCGCTGCATAAACATGGTAATTGTCGATAAAGTAACTCGTTATACAAGGTGTCCCAATAATGTTTGAGTTCCTTGCAAGGAACAATTTGCCACAGTAATTCTAAGAAACATTTTTCCTTCGTCGATTCACGATTCGACGATTCGTTTTCGAGTTATCGACGAAAAACACGGACCAATAAGAGCGCGGCTGCAGCGTACGTATCTCGGCTCGACCAGTGACAACGCCGCGTTCAGCGGCATCTGTTCGTTATAGCAGCGCTCTAATTGGCCCGTGTTTCACGTTAATAACTGGAAAACATTTCATAGAATACCGCCAGTGCAAAATCCCGTTTAACCGTTTGCGTTTGCAAGACGCCAAACAGCTGGTGATTTTCGATATCGGAGTGTCGACGAAGGGTATCGCACTCTTCTTTGATACTCGCAGACACCGTCCGCCAAAATAATATTGAACGACTGTTTCGAAATTCCCGGTGGACCGTGTCCTAAGTTGCGCGAAGAGTTACGAGATCTCGCGACGATAGGTCTAACGGCAGATTCGCACGATACACCTCGAAACGGTCGATGCACTTGTCATAGATGTTGAAGCGTGCACTTCGCGGCGATCAGAGTGCTTCTTTAACATTGAACCTACCACAGCGGGTCAAACGACCCATTTCATCTTCTTTATTCTGCAATTATTGAAATTATAAAGTTAGAAAAATCAATCGAATAGATTTCTTTATTCGATCATATATTCTAATAAAAATTGCACAAAATCTAAATAAATAAAATCTTGTCAGTTTTATAAGATTCTATATACAGTGGCTCAAAGTAAAACTCGGACACTGATATTTGTGGGCCTTATGAAGCGATTGGTAGGGTAAGAAAAGAATATAAACAAAAAATAAAGCTATTTATAGTAAGCTTTATTCAAGGTTATATAAATTTACTAAAAACAAAAACAAAATTTATTTACATTAAATCATAAAAATACGAAGTTTAAAAAGTAATGAAATTTGACCTCAAAATAAGACTCGGATATGTACCTGTTTTATGCTATTTTTATTTGATATTAATATTTTGTTGATAGTCTTTTATTTGCTTTTACAGCTTTTAATTGATTCGGCGTGGACCGTACTAGTTTTTCGCAATACGAAGGATCAATATTTGCCGATTCCTCTTTTAATGGTTTCTTTAAATGTTTACCATTACAAATAATGTGGCTTTTCAATTTTTCTTCTAAGTACGCCCATAGATGTTCGATTAAGTTCAAATCAGGTGATGGAACGGGAGTTTCGATTACATGTGGGCAATTATAAAATAGCCATAGACGAACATTATGAGCCCGATGTTTTGGATCATTGTCCTCGTAGAAACTGTAAGAATCGGCAATACTTAACTTTTCTACACTATCCCTTAAATTGTTCTTCAAAATCTGTAGATATTTTGTCTGATCCATGATCCAGTCAATAGTGTGGAGATTTCCTGGTCCAGCAGCTCACACGCATCCCCACAAGATTATTGAACCTCCCCATGTTTAACAGTAGGTCGTAAATTCTTTTCTGTGTACTCCTCATTAGGTTTTCTCCAAACATAAGTTTGTCCATGGGATTGAAAAATGTTAAATTTACTCTCGTCTGTATATAAAACTGTCCTCCAAAATGAAAAATCTTTATTTTTGTACAATTTCGCGAATTGCAATCTTTTTGATCGATTTCTTTTGCTCACAAATGGTTTCTTCCTAGCAACTCTCCCATTAAAATTATTTTTTCTTAATATAATCCTCACTGTTTCTGGATTAGCTTCTTTTCCTGGATGTATTTTAGCTTCGGTAGCTAACTTCGAGGCACTTAATTGTGGATTTTTTTAATTTTATCGTACGATCCAACGCTCCTCGGATTCTGTGAAGAGCGCCCTTTACTTAGTTTTGGCTTATTTTCCACATTATTTCTGGATCTAAAGCGTTTTATAATATCATGAACTGTAGACTGACTGCGTTTCGTTATTGATGCAATATTTCGTACAGACAAACCGTTTTTAAATTGACTTATAACAAGTTCCCGGAGTTCTAATGACGTTTATCCACATTGTCAAGCCATTTTGAGAAATTAAAATAAAACTTCACAGAAACTAACGACTTACGTCAACTAAAATCTACATACAATGAAAGTATAAAAAAATGAAGGGTGATTCCCCGCGTTTCATTTATTTTTCCCACAGGATTATGAACTGTCCGAGTTTCAGTTTGAGGCTAGTTTTCATGACTTTTAACATTTCCATTTTGTCTTGAATTATCGTGAATAATTTTTATCTTTGCTTAATAAATTTTATATGGCCTTAAGTATAAATTATTGAAAATAATTCTGTTCTTCATTTAATTTGTTTTCTTATACTAATAATAACCTCAGAAAGTGAAAATATATAGGTGTCCGAGTTTTACTTTGAGCCACTGTATACTAACCAATTTTAATGCTCGAAAAGTGTAGCGTTAATCTGCGAACGACACTGTTAAAATCGATTCTCTGTTTATGACACGATAGTCGTAATTTGATACACTGTGTTATGCATAAAGCAACATTACACTTCTGATAATGTATCGAGTTATCTCGTGTTGAAGATAAATACAATTAATTTCAGCAGGTTCGTAGAAATTACATTTACATCTTTTGTTTAATCTTAAGAATAGAATTAGAGTTGTATAATAACATTTGTCTACGGTGTCGTACAATTGCTACCAGAGGGCAAGATGTCTCGTCCAGGAATGCGAAAAGATTAATTAGACGAACAGCGGTACTAATCAACTCCGTCGCTTGGCTTAATCAGTTTTACGAGAGATTTCTTAGAATCACGGAATTTGTTATCAGATGCTCGCTAGAGTATTTCTAGCATTGTTGCGGAGCGTACAGTGGCATTCGCGGATTTATCTGAGCGATATTGTGTACTCTCCGAGGCGAAGAAACAGCCGGCCTGAGCAAACGATATGTAAAATTACGTCTCGGACCGGTATTAACGTTCGCCGTTAATTATCAACACCGAGGAATTACCATAATATGAATTGTAAATGCGTCGGGAGCCTCGGTTAGAATCATGGGGAATAATCGAGGCCGACGTCAGTCACGGTTTTCGCAATTTTCAAGGGTCGGGAGGGGATAATTATTCTGCGTTTCGGTTCCCCGCCGCGGAACCTCCCGGTTTTCCTTTCGAACGTCGGATCGATCATAGATGAATGGCCCCGATATTCGGTTGGAACAATGAGGGGCGGTTCCTTTGACTCCGAGAAGGACCATCCACGCGCAGACATCTCGTTCTTTTACAAGTTTGACTTCCAGTTCGCTCGTGAAACTTCAATCGCTCGCTCCGCGACCGATTTTCCGCATTCTGCCGGGCAAAAGTATGAGACCGGTTGAATTATTCCCTTTCTTCGGGGCAGTAACGTTATTGATCTGGCCGAGGTCTGCCTCTGCTCGCTTTTATACACGGATTCGTGACACTCCAGCATCCGAAAATTATTTCCCAAGACTCGTCCAGAAGGTAAGAGCCGGTTGTGATTGACCGTGCAGGCAACGTTAACTCTGTATACAGTGACTCGCAAAAGTATTCATATGTAGGTGTTCCGTTCTAATTGAGGAACAGCCTGTTCGAAAACATTTGTTTGCAATACCTTCGGGTTAATTAGAAAATCGTTACAATGGCCATTCGAGTGGCATACAAAAAGATCGGATTGCCCTGCAATCGGTACCGGGCCGAAAGGTGACTTCGACGGTCCCCGCCGACGAGCAGGGCAATTGGGCCATAAAACCGTCCGCACCATTGTGCGCGGATTTTCGAACACCGTCCCGCTAGTCCGAAGTGCAATCCTTTCTTCCAAAAAAATTAATTAACATGGACAACCTGAAGGAAAATGATCCGAAACCTATGAAAACAAAGATTCGTATAAAAATCCACAGCCGGATACGGGTAACAAGTAATCGAGTAGCGTATAACGTACAGTGACTCTTATTAATATTCGGACATTGTGCTATTAAAAAAATTGTTGCTAGTTTTGATCGTTTGTAATAGTAAATTTTGAGTTATTGTTTTATACCATAACCGAACATTCATTGTAGTTTGTAATAACATAAATTTTATTTGTTTGTGCACATACTTTTCTTAATAATAAACAGTGAACTAAATAATGTCGAAATTTATCGTCGCAAAAATATTCGGACACTTAACTTATTCTCGCATTTCTTGCGAATAACGACACACCTTTGCCGTTTGTTTACAAACATAATATCCAACAAGATGAAGAACACGCTTCACGATATATCAGTTACTGTTCGAAAGACGTTAGGATCAGTTAGAAATTCTAAGTATGGGACGAGAAAGTAAAAATACTTCATTTGACGTACGACGGTGATCTCCTAAAATTAAGTAAGAGT
This sequence comes from Agapostemon virescens, assembly GCA_028453745.1. Taxonomy (NCBI): domain Eukaryota; kingdom Metazoa; phylum Arthropoda; class Insecta; order Hymenoptera; family Halictidae; genus Agapostemon; species Agapostemon virescens. Next base: position 20,335,437 of record CM052083.1, read on the forward strand.
ACCGTAGCTGATATTATACGGAGATTGTTAAGACAATTAAGTCAAAATTCTTAAACCGTTCATGTTTTACCTGACGACACCCGTTGCCGAGCCTACGTCAGTACCGGCCGGAAAAACCAGCGCTCCCACTACCCGTAACACTCGAAACAAAGGACGAAAATTCAGCACCACCATTAGCCAATACTTGGTCACGAAAATAGTATATAAGCAGCAAATGTTTCCATACAAATCAGATTCGATCAAATAGCTTATACAGTACAGAAACGCAGAATAAACTTCAACCAAAACCTACAAGTTGATCGTCTCTCACGAGTTCAGAGTCATTCAGTCCCACACCAGTGGGTGGTCCTTCGAAGTCAGTAGGCACCATGTGCAATATTCAGAGGATTCGTTCAATACAGTGAGCGAAGCCTTAACAGAGATATAATGAAGAAAATCAAATTGAATCAATTCCTCAGAAAGGCCAACCGCAGAAGCTTGGCCACCGAGAGAAACGTATTATTTTGAGAAAAGTAAAAGTGAACCCTGGTTTAAGTGCTCCAACATTAAGTGCTGAATTATTTCAAGGAATAGGAAAGACAGTTCATCCAGATACAATAACGTCGGGTATTGAAAACAGATGGATATAATAAGAGTAGCGCGTAAGAAACCGTCTATAAACGAGGCGTATCGCAGAAAAAGATTAGCTTTTGCAAAACAATATGTTCATGAGGAAAAAACTTGGTGGAATAATATCATTTTCGCTGATGAAAGTAAATTTAATCTATTTAACACTGATGGATGAAAATTAGTATGGTGTAAACGAAATCAAGAGCTTAACCGAATAAATTTAAATCCAACAATAAAGCACGGTGGTGGAAGTATTATGATGTAGGGGTGTATTTCCTCTAAAGGAGTTGGACAACTGGTTTTTATAGAAGAAATTTTAGATAGATTTAAGTGTCTAAATATTTTAAAACAAAATCTTAAGAAAAGTGCGATCCCAATGGATATAGAAGACATTTAAATATTATGAAGATAATGATCCTAAACATAAAGCCAGAATAGTTCAAGAATACCATTTATATTAGGTAAATCGGAAAGTTCAGTCCGTTTTTTACAAAAAGTATAGCTTTATTCATGAAAGAAAATGAAAAAGTACGTTAATCAAAATATTGTCCATCGTTAGCGATGACTTTTTCCCATCTTTCGGGCAGCAAGCGAATTCCGCGTCGAAAGAATGATTCATCTTTGGAGGTTATCCAGGCGGAGATCCATTTTTTCGAGATCTTCGTACGAATTAAATCGTTCTTCAGCAAGTGCGTGTGCCATCGACCGAAACAAGTGGTAGTCAGATGGGGCACAGTCTGGCGAATAAACCGCATGTGGTAGCACTTCCCAGCGAAGTGTTTCTATTATTTCCTTGACAATATTTGAGACGTGAGGCCGAGCATAGTCATGCAGCAAAATCACCTTACGCTGTCTCGTTTCATATTGTGGTCGTTTTTCATGCAATGCTCGACTCAAACGGATAATTTGTTGTCGGTAGAGATCTCCTGTGACTGTTTGACCAATTTTTAGCAGTTCATAGTATACCACACCTTCCTGATCCCACCAAATGCAGAGTAAAGCCTTTTTTCCGTGGATATTCCGCTTTGGCGTCGATGTTGAGAGTTGGCCAGGATCACAAATGGTTTTTCAACGTTTAGGATTGTCAAAATAAATCCATTTTTCATCCCCAGTGATGAGACGATGGAGAAACCCCTTTCTTTGTTGCCTAGCAAGCAAAATTTCGCAGATGGTTTTCCGCCTTTCAATGTCTCTTGGCTTGAGTTCGTATGGGACCCACTTTCCTTCCTTGTAGATCTTCCCTAAGGCTTTTAAACGGTCGGAAATGACAGATTGAGCACAATTTAACGCTTCTGTAATTTGTTTTTGCGTTTGCCATGGAGCTTCATCCACCAACGTCTGCAATTCTTCGTCTTCGAATACTCGTGGCCGTCCAGAACGCTCTTTGTCCTCCAAAGAAAAATCACCATTTTTAAAACGTCGAAACCACTCTCTACATGTTTTATCGGAAACAGCATTATCGCCATAAACGTCTACAATCATTCGATGAGCTTCAGCTGCCGTTTTCTTCCAATTGAAACAAAAGACTAACACTTCGCGCAAATGACGCTTATTCGGGTCAAATTCCGACATCTTCAATGTAGAAAAAAACGAAGTTATTGATGCAAGCGTAAATTGTTGTGTACTGAGTTTTATTAACAGATGTTCAAACTAAAAAGTTAGCCTTACTTTAGAGGTTATAGTTACCCACAGTTCGAGCTACGGCTACTCGACGCTAGATGGACAGAACATTCCGATTGATCTAATATAATTGCCCAAAAGTATTACATCCGCGACCACAGTCACCAGTCTCGAATCCCATTAAAAACGTATGGGATCTTTTGGACTGAAGAATGGAGACGTATACCGCTAAGTTACTTACAAAAAGTTATAGACAATATGCCTAAGCGGTTGCGACACGTAATTAAAGCTAGAGGATATCCAACGAAATATTAATTATTGCTTATGTTAATAATTTTCATATTTAAATGTTATAGTTTGTCAAGCGTCCGAATATTTTTGCGATGATAAATTTCGACATAATTTAGTTCACTGTATGGCATTAAGAAAAGTATGTGCAACAAACAAATGAAATTTATGTTATTACAAACTACAATGAATGTTCTGTTATATTATAAAACAATAACTCCAAATTTACTATTGCAAACGATCGAAACTAGCAACAATTTTTTTAATAGCACAATGTTCGAATATTATTAAGAGTCACTGTATTTCGACAAGATCACATTTTTCCGAGAATTTTGGTTTGCCGACGAAAGCACTCTTACAAGAGGAAAGGCTGAGCTTCATATTTTTAAACGATTTAGGATATTTACGACACCGGGAATTGGACGCGGCCGCAGGAACAGGAAGTCGTTTTTCTCCTTCGGTGGAGGTATCACGACAGAAGAGCACCTTGTGTGACAACCGATCAAGCCGCTCGGCATTAATATGAAGCGAATCTAATCCAGAGATCGATTTTGATGGCCAGCAAGCTATCCGCTATCGAAGTTCCTGCGTTTCTGTCACGAACATGAACGCGAGCTGCGATTAAGCCGATCGGTTGAACGTGTATCACGAGTAACGCGATTAGCCGCTGTAATTCTTGAAAATGCAAAGGATCTTACGAAAATTTCGAATTAACTGCGAAATGTAAAATTGATTGTTCGAAACATTCTGTAAATATTTTCCCAGAAAAATTACGAGTTTTTCGAGATGACTTCGTCGACATACATACCGCGGCCTTGAAGTGATCTTAAAGGAGCGAAGACCAGTTTCAGTTCGAAGAATGCATCTTGTAACTTTTCCTTTTACGAGAGGTTGCACCGCCTCTTTCGCAAAATATATTTACAACACGTTCAAACGGAGTACGCGAAGAATGATTCGTTACTCTGTAGAATTCTTCATACATTTGCGTATGCTAACCACGTTCTATAGAATTCTATACAATTGGAACATCTGCGAACGCGTTCTAAGCTAATCTTTTGTTGCTAGATGTAGTCGCTTCGGATATACATACGTAGGTGACCTTTGTTTTTTAAATAGAATGCTATATTTTGGTACTTGTTTTACTAATAGTGGCTATCGAGACGAATTCAACAAAGTGCAACATTAACGTCTCCGAAGGTCAACAAAGGTCACTTATGACAAAAAACGAGAAATAAAGTTGCATTTACAAAAGGTGTTCAAAATGATTGCCATTGATATCGATGCAATGCTGCAATCTTCTTTTCACGGATTGAGTAGTATTTCTTATCACTTCGGCACTTATAGAATCGCATTTCAAATGTTCAAGTTCATCGAGACATTATTGTATCGGTTAAATATCACCGTTGTGTCCAGTTTAACATTGGAAGGAAAAAGGGTTGAAGTAGCACTTGTATTTTCAAACGAAATGGCCGTTCAGCTATTGATTTCTAATGCGACGTTATACATTCGTAACATTATCAAAATTCAATGTTGGCCAGTTACATTGTTGAAATGACAGACTTCGTGTGTTGAACGTTCGCTCGCAGGGTTAGGTCTGACGGTGATTAAATTAATTCCTGGTGGTGTCCGGAGAACAGGAAGTTCCAAGATATTATATTTTATTTCCTGGCCCGGCCGTGATCACGGATGAGACAAACACAGTGTCCACCGGTAATCGTATTATCGATCAGCTTGGACCGATGCACAGACCAATCCGGAGCATTCGACGACATCATTGAAGTTAACTCGAAACTCGTTACACACTTCCATCGACCGTACGACTGCCGTCAATTGATTCCGGTTCGTTCCGCGGGTAAACATACTCGTTGCAGTCTCATTTCGCGTACCCCAGCTTCGCACACCGGATACGCAAGTATTTCGAGTTTTCTCGATGGTACACTCGACGGACGCTTGTTATTTGGCTGATATTAACTTTAAGACGATTCAGGGTAAACGAAACCGAGTAGAATATAAGATTCACCGAACACACTGTGAACGTTAACTATGGTACCATTAAAATTTTCAAGTATTTTCAACGTTTATGTCGCGTCCTAAAACTTTCCGTGCTACGGGACAAACGCGTACAAAATAAATCTCCGCCATTTTTCGAAGTCTCACGTTGTCTTAGGTTATATTCAAAGTATTGTCCATCACTGGCCACTACTTTTTCTCATCTTTCTGACAGCATTCGGATATCGCGTTGGAAGAATGCTTCATTTTTTTACGCTATCCATGAATCGACCCAATTTTTGGTATCTTCATATGATGTAAAGTGCTGCGCTCAGATAGGCCATGCGTGATTGATCGAAACAAGTAGTAATTGGAAGGAGCAATGTCTGGTGAATACCGCGGGTGGGTTAAAACTTCCCAATTAATTGTTTTCAAGTGGGTTTTGACAGATGCGTGGCAATTCTGATCCCACACTCGGCCTTCCTCCGATAATGGCATTCACTCTCGAATGTACGTTACAGTGTCGTAATCGCCTCTTTTGCGTTGTGGCTTTAGCGCCGTCAACACATACACTTTACTTTACGCTTTTTCTTCAATTTTCTTCGTGTCCTGTATTTGCATTTTTGTAAAACACGTCTCCCGTTCTTTATATCAGTGTCTACACCAACGCTTTGGGCAGTTTGCCTTGCAGGCATCTTAGAATTTGATGCTGCTCTTAGTATTGCACGTCGTTCACGGGTGTTTAGACTTTGCGAACATCCAGAACCTTTTTTTTATCATAGTTTTCCGGATTTTTCAAGATATTCATTATTACTTTTCGATTTCTGTTCATAATGTTTGCTATTTTTGTCACTGAAAATTGGACCGTTTATTTTCAAAGTGGTGCAAGTCTATTTTCTTTTGTTTCGAGAAAATTAAATGTTAGCAGATTTGACAATTAAAAAATATAGGTTAATTATGTGAAGTCTGGGAATGTTTGTACTAATTTATCAATATGTAATTTGATTATATAAATTTCTTTTAGGCGAATTTAACTAAAATAATATATATTTCCAGGCTGCAAATGGACTTACACCACTTTCATAATTAGTCAATTGTAAATATCATTTAATTTCAATTTTGAAATAACAAATATCACTTAAAATATATTTCATATTAATCCAATTTTGTTTATAAATAATAACAAGAAATAAAATAGAATTAGTATTTTTTATTTTGAACGTTAATTATATTTATATATTGTTAAACTTAACACAAGGTATTGGTATTATTAATTATTTATGCTCTTCATGTGGCAGTGTTTTGAAATATTCATGATGCACAGGATGTATATAAGGTAATAGCTGCTGCATATCCTTATATTTTTCGTATATAATAGGCCTGGCATCGTGATACAAAGGCGCCAGGGCAATTTTTTCAAATTTTGGCAGTCTTCCCCGACATGTAGGTGATAAATTTAGAGCCTTAAATTCTGTGTCCTCCATTGATGTTTTATATAAAATAATATACGGTGCACTTTTGCAAAATCTCATCCAACATATTTGCAACCAATTTACTTTTTCTCCATTAGTGTTTCTTCTTATCTGTTTTTTAATTGCGTTTTGTAGATTTTTTGTTCAAACGAAATTCTCTCGTTTCATTTCGTGTAAAATAAATTTATTATGTTGTCTACATTGGTTTATAACGTCATAATAATCCTGTGGTGTGTACAGGAAATTCTCAGTAACAATATCCTTATCTGATGAAGATTCTATCTCTATAATTCTTCTTCTCTTTTTACGTTTCATTAATTTGTTTTTCATAGTGTTTTTCAACCTCCGATTCTAAGATTATTCTTTTGTTTATATTCATGGGTCTTATTTCTGTATAAATTTATTTAAAATAAAATAAAATAAATATTTTCAATTGTCATAAAATAACATTGATTTACTATTTAAAATAGTAACTAAAATAGTAACTTTCGGCATGTGAAATAAAACAATTATGAAGCCACCGGTGGGCAGTAACCCCGCCACCTGTAAATGGAAATTGGACTTACACCACTTTCATAATCAATGGTTATGCAATTTCTTTTACCGGCCAATTTGAAATTGAACAAAGCATTGGCATTTTTTAAGATATTAAATACTAACTAGTTATAAACAAAAAGTTTACACTAAATTAAGCATAAATTATGTCATATCTCATTTTTTTAAGAAAGGACCTACACCACTTTCTAAATAAACGGTCCAATTGTTCTTTTTTCAATGTTATTATAGTGTCAATTTCACCCGAGTTCAATCTTTTTCCGCGACCCATTTTTGATAATATTTCACCATTTTTTAACAAATATACAACACGAAATAATATCGTGGACTTTATTAACTATGTTCCGAGGTTGATGTTCGCAATTCGCGAGCTTCGGTGTAACTGGAAAGCGTAGATTTACTACATGTGCTATCATTTTGTCTCGCTTGCAAATAATAATATTTACATTTTTTGTGTTAGAATCCTGTCGAAGTATATGTTGTGGACGATATTTCGTAAATTATATATATAGACATGCTCTGAGTTATCGGTGAAACCTTTGTTTCGGAGTGTACAACAATTCACGAAAGAATTCCTACACTCTTTGAATTTGTATATCATTTTAAGATTGAACCAAACGCTTTGGCTTTCTGTAGCAATTAGAAGCATTGATTTACTAAATGATATGCGAAAAGGATTTTGTAACAGTTGCAATTGGTATGAAATACATGAAAAATATAAAAAGCACTTCTAAATATATTTCATTTGAGCCACGTAAAAAAACATTTTAGAGACCCATTTTGTAGACCTATGATAATTATACATATGCAAAAAAATTCATTGAAATAGATCGACGCCATAACCGCCATAAACCGCTGAAATCTCCCCCATGAGCAACGCCTTGATATCAGGTGCGACGGCAACCCTCAACGAATACCTGCAACCGCGCTACTCCGAACGCATAATCCACGCTGATTGGTGGATTACCTCAAAACAGTATAAATACAGCACATTTATTCACATCAAACACATTCGGAACTCGAACGTCATACATCACACTGGGGAACATCATACCGTTCCAAACTCGACTCACAAACAAGCAACCGCCGAGACCATAGCTCACGATCGTCTTCGACACCTTGTACCGTGAAGCACTCACTATTCGACAATAAGGTGAAGTTATCGTTGGAAACACCAGCGCATCTATTTTACTCGCGTACTCGACACAACAACGGACAATAAACAGATATATTACGAAATAATTGCTATAATCGAGATGTTGGAACCATATAACCGGTTTATGCTTGCGTTATGCGAACAATGTAATTGAATCGGCTGCGCGTATCCATTAAGAAAATATTAAACGGGATCGTTAAGTTTAAATCGAGAGACACGAAGGACCGAGAGTGGCCTAATTTGAGAACGAGGTCAGATAGCGCAAAACATGTATTCGAAGTTTCCTTATTAATTTTATGCAGCGAATCTAACCGCAAATGTACCGCTGCGTATCGTAAAATGTGTTGCACAGAAATTTTCTGCCGCTAAGGTCACACAGAATATGCACTGGGTTATCAGATAAACGACTTACAAGTAAAATCCAGTGCCAGTGTTCACGTGTTGACGGCGGCAGCTATGAGTGATAAGAGTAAATTGCACGGTTTACAGCCAAACGTGATCGGAAGCGCGATAATGAACGGTAAAAGATTTTGTTACAATATTTTATTAACTCTATTTCGCGTTATTAGTGATCTCAGCCGAGACGCAAACGTTTTCATGCCTCAAGGTTCTGACGTTGAAGCTGTGCATTGTTTTAAAATGTGTTTATTACAAGCTCGAATATAAAAGGTGTCCCGAAATTAACGCAAGATTTGAATTTGCCGCCATTTTTGCAGTAAATTGTTGGCAACTCTGAAAAAAGAACAATTTGACAGTTGAGAGTTTAGGGTTAGTAAAAATGGAGCGTTATATGATACAACAACGTGTTTTCATTACTCAACAATATTTCAAAAATAATTCAAGTTTGGCGGCCGCAGTCCGAAAATTTTATACAAAATATGGTCAAAATAGTGTTTTAACCTTATCACATGTGAAAAGATTAATTGAAAAATTCAAGGAGACTGGATCAGTTGAACACGCTAAACACACCGGTCGTCCAAAAACAAGCCGTTCAAATGTCAATATCGAAGCAGTGCGTGAGAGTGTTGGTGAAAACCCAGCAACATCAATTCGGAGTCGTAGACAAGAATTGCAAATTTCAAGAAGCTCTCTACAGCATATGCTCACAAAAGATCTGTGTCTCCATGCTTACAAAATTCAATTAACACAACAACTGAAGCCTAATGACCATGAACAACGAAGGGAGTTCGTGGAATGGATTATTGAACATCAACAAGTGGATGCTGATTTTTCGAGCAAAATCATCTTAAGCCATGAAACACATTTTTACCTTGATGACTTTGTTAATCGCCAAAATTGCCGTGTTTGGGGTTCGGAGAATCCACATGTGATTGTCGAACAACAAATGCACCCACAACGTGTCACTGTTTGGTGCGAATTTTGGGCTGGAGGCATCATTGGACCATACTTTTTTGAAAATGAGGCTGGTCAAGCAGTAACTGTTACTGGTGCTCGATATCGCGACATGATAACACAGTTCTTTCTGCCGAAATTGGATGCTATTGATGTGGCCAATATGTGGTTTCAACAAGATGGTGCCACATACCATACAGCCAGTGAAACAATTCAATTGCTGCATGAGATATTTCTTGGTCGTGTACTCTCTCGTTTCGGTGATCAGAATTGGCCCCCTAGATCGTGTGATTTAACACCATTAGATTTCTTCTTATGGAGTTATTTAAAGTCAAAGGTCTATATCAACAAGCCCACAACCACCCGTGCATTACAAGAAGAAATTAAACGCTGCGTCAACGAAATTCAGCCACAATTATGCAAAAAGGTCATGAAAAATTTCGACAAAAGAATGCGTATGTGCCAGCAAAGCCGTGGAGGCCATTTGCCCGATGTGTTATTCCATAAATAACCCTATCCTATATACTTTATGATTCAATGAAAAAATAACAATCTAAAGACTAAAAACTGTGTTTTCTATTTAATTCAAATCATGCGTTAATTTTGGGACACCCTTTACTAGTACCGAAAAGTGTATATTACAATATTATTATTGATTACAGTGTCATTATAGAAATGACGTTTAACGACTTTCAAAATTCTATCTAGATTTGAATACAACTGAAAATTGCGACAGGATTGCATTCTCTCATGATTTAATACACATTCGACACATCGTTATTACTGCTAATATACGTCAAGGCATAAATAATTTCTGTTTACCGGAACAAACTCTAATGGCGCATTCGAGCAACCTATTAAACGGCAACAAATCATTATAAATAATGGTTGACGCGTAATTTATTAAAAAAATAATTATTGTTCGTTTAGTCGTTCATTAATACTGATATATTGATGCGGAAATTATTTAAAACTCGATCTAATATTCCAGTGGTTTTGAAAAGTCTGTTGTTTACTGTTCGTCAATTATTTTTAACGAGATGAACAAAAACTCCTGTTAAAACTGGCACGTTTTAATAATAGCAAAAATTCTTCGATGATTTACAATTTTAACGTGAAAAAAATATCAAACGCAATCCTATTTTTGTTGTTTCTGGTTGAATGCAAACCCTTAAATATCATCGCAACGTCACACTTTCCACACCCATATTTCGCGACACTTTTTTGTTCTCTCTTAGAAACTCAAGCTCGACGGAGCACGATCTCATACTATTTACGGGGAAACTGTTTGAAAACTAATGAGCAGGGTGTGCACGTCGATTTTCAATGCGAGTAAAAAAGATCGTCGCATTTTTAGCGACGGTTTCGCGCGTTACTTCGTTTCAACTCGCGCTCTTCACAATGCAAAATGGACCAAAATTCGTGGTTCAAATGCGAGACAGAAAGGATAGCTAGAGAACAGACGAAAATATATAGTGTGCTTCATAAATTCATTGTATCCTAGTAGTTTATGGTTCACGATATCCAACAGTTTGGAGTTTGTTGGGACATAGTTAATGTTTTTATGTAGAAATTCCAAAAAGAGTGTTAGTGAAGCAATGCTACAAATAAAAACATATTATATGGGAGTACAAATATGTCTCAGCCGCTTGAAATTACATAGCGCAACTAGTAAATTCTGGCGGCTACTGTCAAATGTATGAAGTCATATTGCAAGGTTGCATATCTGTCAACAACGAAATATTAACGATTGTGTATCAGTGTCGTATATTTTTTTTCGTGCAAAAATATTGAGTTTTCAGCAGAATAAACCTTCGGTCGATACTCCGTTGTCACTCATAAACAATTCAATGCTGTTTTCTAATATTCCACTGGTACTTAAAGCGTTCATCATTTCGCCGACACAATGATCTAATCTTGACACAACGGCTACAAACAGACAGCACATCTTTCATGACCAGACTGCGGATTATTATACAAAATAAAATGTTTCGTATGGATTGCAAGGTATTGGAACCAAATAAAAATTCATAGTTTTTAGCGACATACAAGCGAATCTCGAAAACTGTTGACTTTACAAATGTTTCAAAGAAATTGTCAACCTTTTTGAATTACGTATGCAACTCTCGAGCATCGAATTATCCGTACAACCCTCGAGTAGTTTCAAAGAGAATCGTAAAAGTGTTATAACTAAATTTATTTAAAACGTGTCTTGCCGACATAAAATTGATTTTACCGTGCAGAAGCCCTAGTAGCAGAACAGTTAACAATACGTTGATATGACTTGTCGAAATGTCGCGAATTATTGAACAAATTTATATCGTTAGGTGTATATTGTTTAAAAAAAAGTATAACGGTTATTAGGAGTACAAATAACTCTCTGCCGTTTGAAATAAGAAAGCGCAACCAGTAAGTTATGGCGGCTAGCGTCGGATTTAAGATGTCCTACCGTATGGTTGCACATTTGTCATCAACGTAACCTCGAAATTTGTGTATTAGCGTCGTATATTCTTTTTGTGCGAAAATTTCGAGTTTTGTGCGGCAGTTAAAGTAGCGTCGAGTAGGTATACTCCGGATTGCGATTACGCAAACACAACGATCCTAGCAACGGTCAGAAGTATTGTAAATCTACCGATCGTACTCTGTGTTATTAACGACGCGATCAAGTACAACATATGAAACAAATAGTGTGTATTAAGGCGCGAACAACGCCTTAAAAATATTTTTTATTAAACGAAGAAGTTTATATTACGGACGCTTGTGTTCCGCTATTTTTGAGGAATTTACTTCTTTAATTTGAACAAACCTGCATCGAAGGCGCATCGATTGCTCGTAGAAGCATGTGATAAGGCTGCATTAAGCGAGAGAAGTTGTCGCGAGTGGTTTCAAAAGTTTAAGAACGATGAATTCAATGTCGAAGACAAAGAACGTAGTGGAAAACCGAAAGTGTACAAAAACGCAGAATTGGAAACATTATTGAATGAAGATTTGTGCGAAACGCAAGAAGAACTTGCACTTGCATTATCAGTAACTCAACAAGCGATTTCATATCGTTTAAAATCATTGGGAATGATTCGAAAGCAAAGAACCGATGCCGAAAAACACTGAACGCCGATTGTCCACATGTGAAATGCTGCTTGCCAGGCCTCGGTCAAAAACTACTAGGAAACACTTAATTGAAAAGTTTTATCCCATTCGTCGTATTCACCAGACACTGCTCCTTCGTATTACTACTTGTTTCGATCGATGACACAAGGCCTGTCTGAGCAGCACTTCACACCATACGTAGATACCAAAAATTGGGTCTATTCATGGATATCGTGAAAAGATGAAGTGTTCTTCTGACGCGGTATCCGGATGCTGCCAGGTAAAGATGAGAAAAAGCAGTGGCCAGCGATGGACAATACTTTGAATAAAACCGTTCTGTCACAATAAATGCCCAATTTAACCCTCTATGGGCTGAATTTTTGTTTCTAATCCAAAAAAATTAGGGGAACGAAAAATCAGAAATTATGAACCTATATATGGAAATGAAAAAAAAATTTTCCGTTTAAACAATTTTATTGCAATATATTCACTATGTGACTTTCAGGTAACAACGGCCTAATAAAGTTTGCATTTCTGTGTATAAAAACTTAAGCGTGGAATAACAAATAGGTTGTTATTGATATACGAACCCAGAGCTATTGTGTGCACCATTTTTAGTTTGGTAATCACTGACAAAAGCACAAATAATATCAATTGGATCAAATGGTTTCGTTTATTTTTACTGCAGACAGTTTGCACAGCATTTATTTTGTTATTTCAGGTTGATGAGCCTAGCAACGGTCACAAATATTAATATTGATTGTCTTGGCAACGTTATAGAATTAAGATTTATGTGCCATCTCATGAAAAAAGCTATAATTATTTGGTAAAATGTTGATAAATTAAAATGTGACTTGAAAGTTACACGGGCCCATAGAGGGTTAATATGAAAAATGGCGGAGACTTATTTGTAATATCTCAAATTGATTTTCTTGTTTTCTCATTTAGGAACACAGTCGCAATTTGTTACTACCCCACAACGATTGGCCCCCTACTAGTTTTATCGTATACAGCCTTGGAATTTATTTATTTCTTTCAGTTTGTTTTTCATTTTATGAAAACTTCTGAGCCTCTCATACACAATATACATAATATATACTTAACTAACCTATAATCATTGCTAGAACGTTCGAAATTGAAGTCCGAAGGACATCCACGAGACTCGAGAAAGGTAAGTTTTTAAAACGTGCAGAATTCAACTCCTAAGAAAGTCTATGAGACTGAAGAAAGGTACGCGTTTAGAACGTAAGCACTTTAAGTCCCAAGTCTAAAATTTAGTTCTTAAAAGCGGACGTCTTATGGACGTACGGTGTTATCTTAATACAGTCTGACGGACAGTCTGTTTGTGAGGATATTGGACTGATTTGCGCTTCATGCTACTTTTTGCACCAGGCTGTTAACCAATCAACGATAGCGATGTTGGACCGATTTCGAACGAGTCTACCGAATTTGGTTTTCTTCAATTCGGGTAGGTAAGCAGCAATTCGCGAAGTAGTAAGTCCCTGACACCTATGACTTCTGAGTCTCAACAATCTATTTCGAACGCACGAATAATAAATTGTTTAGTTTGAACGTTTTATATTTATCCTTGCGCTTCAAGCGTTTAACTTAACAAGGCTCGATATTTAGGGGTGGTGCAAATAATATTATAAAGACACACTACTTGTTAGAACGTAGAACTGACTTTAATAATTCTGACGTACTGGATTTTCTTACGAAAATAATACGGATTTACAAACGAGCGGTTTTGTTGAGTTGAAGTTGTTTCAGTGACGTTTGAAATGTGAATCGACTAAAATGTGAAAAGTGTGCAGTATTTATACAAAAAATGGTTCATGCAAGCGCACCAATCAGAGTCGATGGTGGCTTGTTTTCTATTATTTGTTATAGTTAAATCCGCACTTCAAAGATTAAGAGTCGACTGTATTTCTGATGATATAGATATGACCGTTCAGGTGTTATACTGTAATTTATTTAATTCGAGTGTAAAAATCCTATCTGATATATACAACAGTGACCCTTTTCTGATGGCGAATGCCGTAGGAATCTCGTCTCCGCCGCTCCGTCTTACTATTTATTCGCTACGTTGGGCGTTTACGAAAATTGTACACAGATTTGATTCGGTAGTGGAACAATGGAGGGGTTAGCAAAACCGTTGACCAGTGCTCGTGGAGTGGGAGCAAGGGTTGTTGACAAAAATGGAAATTTCCGCTTTTCGGAACGCTCGTCCGAGACTCCTCGTCGAATGACTCTCGCAGGTAGAGCCGCAATTTAAGATTAGGGCCCAAGACTCCGCGCTTTGTCATAATAAAACAGAACCTTCCGCCGGCAACGGTTGGCCGGAACATCTGGCTCGTTATGGATCAATATAATAATAAACGGAATTCTCTGCCGGGAACGGTTCTTCGGACCTTATTGTTTCTAAAAAGATTTCGCTACGGAACAGTCGATATAATTTTGTGAATGCAAAATACGTTAAATTAACTGTCGTAAACTAGAGCGTTATTGCCTTGAACCAGCGGCAATACGGACGGCACAAACACTCGAAACACATTATCACTGAGAAATTAAAAAGATTATACACGCGTGTGCTGTCTTTTCGATTGGTAGCGTTCACGAATATTCTTAAAGTAAAATTCGCTGAAGCAATTGTACAGATTAGCTGGCATCCAATGCCAGGGTAGTAGGCAGCTTTAAATGGTTTTAAATTAATAGCGGTATCTAACCTGGCCCTGTCTGAATCTCCGATATATCGACTTGTCTCGTCGATCTCGTGGTTTATTTCTAGAAATGTCCAAAACGCCGGCTTGTAGGAATATACCGGATGCTCAACTTGTAACAGTGTCGAAATATTTGTATGCGCTTATCCATAATGTTGTTACGACGTAACACAATCTTTAACAGTTACTTCTCTTTTAAAACATTGTAATTACTTATCCCTTTTGTTGCTGGTATATGTATCTTTATTGCCAGAACATGGCATCGTTGGCCCACGGTATATCGCGTTACCAGCGAAATGTAAAACCGTTTACTGGCAGACGTGCTCGCGTTTTATAGTTGCTTAGAGCTAGATCCAGATTGATTGTAAGATACTGTTCCTTCGAAAAGCTTAAGTACCGCTGTATCTGCGAAATGCTTTCTCGGATATCAACGATACGTTCATGCAAATACCTACAATACCATGAGTCCCGAATACCCAAACTAAATTGAGAACGCAACCGCTATTACGTTAAATTTACCGTGTATTGGATGGTTACACGTAAAGTAGGCTACTTCTTGAAAAGATTCGAGCACCGATAATGTCCCATTATTCCGTAAAGCTGTTGCTTATTATGCTAATTACTCCTTCAAATACGGAAACATGAAAGAATACTTTCTCTAGATATACGATCGTCGTTTTATTTAGAAAGTACATTAATAATTCTGGAAAGAGATTTTCTCTTATCGGTTGTTCGGTGTGTTTTTACAATATACAATGAATCACTTTAATATTCGGACACTATACAATTTTCACTTTGCCGCATTCTAATTTCATTCACGATGAAGAAAAAAAAAATTAATTCTAAATTATAGTACTGTATAGGGTCTAGTTAATAAAAGCATAATTTTTATTTATATAATTGCTACCGTTTACTAAGTATTCTATTTTAAACGAAACAATGTCTAGTTTTAACGTGACAATAATATTCGGACACCTCGGAATGTAACAATGTGCGTGAGCTAGTGTGATATTTAATGCGATTGTGATGTATAGTTACAAACATTACAGTCTGTGTAAACTGTCTCGAGCCTCAGGAAAGC
>CM052083.1:20356366-20368349 GCA_028453745.1 Agapostemon virescens
ATATTCACCCATCCGTTTATACCTCGATTTCGAAGACACTTGGTGTAGGCTGATGTATTTATTTCTATGCTTTATTAAAAATCAGTAATACATACAAATATGTATTTTTTTTTCTATATAATGATTGTATAAATACTATGTGTATAAACTCGAAGAACTAATAGAATCTGCACGGGCAGAAATTCCCAGAAGCAAATATGCCAAACGTCAACCACTGTAGATACTTTATTATATTATATTATACTTAACCCTTAGCACTCCAATGGCTCTTCTGAGGCTACATTAAAAATTGGCAGAATATTATTCAAAACAATTTTTACATGACAATGTTTGTATTTAAAAAGCTAGTAAAAATTGAAGCGTTGAAATGAACCACGTACAATGAAATTATTCTAGAATAAAAAAAAATGTCAAGTCAAGAATTAAAATTGCTTGGAGTGCAAAGGGTTAATAGAAATCAAAACAATCCGTTATTTCATTAATGTTTCTTTGAAAACTCATTACTTCTTACACTACATTCGTTTATACATAAATAACGTACTAACTATTATCCATATTTAATATACGCCCAAAAAATTAGTTCATCAATGAACTTCACGACTTTGATCCAAACATCCTCTGCCAGCGATAGTACATCCTGTATATACGAAGATGTGACGTCGATGATATCTTGTTCTCAACGAACAAGTAACGCTGCTGAGCACCTGAGTCGCGTAATAACTGCACGAATTACAATGTATTGGGATATGGGTATATATATATATATATAATAAAAGCACAGTCTTTATCTGTATACGAAATAGAATTTATATTTCATTAGATTCTCTAAAAACGCGTTGTCAGACACGTCTTTACGGTATGAAAGAAACGTCGCGCATGCAACAAGAAATCGGAAACAGAGGAGCAATAGTCCAATATGAACAACAGAGGATTGACAACATACAATGTATATTGACTGCAGATACATTATACAGTGAAAAACTTTAATATTCGGACACTATAAAATTTTTACTTTGTCGCATTGTAATTTTGTTCACGTTGAAGGAAAACAAATTAATTCTAAATTACATTCCTACATAAAGTCTAGTTAATAAAATTATACATTATATTTATATAATTACTAGCGTTTATTAAATATTCTATTTTAAACAAAACAATGTCTGGTTTTAACGTTACAATGATATTCGGACACTTTTAAAAACTGATAATTTTTGTACTAATTTTTACAAACGAAAAGTAATTCAATATCGTGTAGGATATCCTTCTTGACGAATGACCTCTTTTAATAGTTGAGGTGTATTGTAAATTATTTTTTTCAAATATTCTGTACTAATATTATTCCATTCTTCTTTCGGTCGTTCTTTTAACATTTCTTTAGATGTTATTGCAGTTGTTCTAATTCGTCGGTCTAGTTCATCCCATAAATTCTCTATAGGATTCAGATCTAGGGACTGAGGTGGCGGTTGTAATAATTTTGAATTATACAACAAATATTCCTGTACGATACGTGCCTTATGTTTCGGGTCATTATCTTGATAATACTTAAATGTATTCTGAATCTCCATTTTTATTGCACTTTTACGTAAATTGTTTTTTAAAATGTTCAGATATACATTTTTGTGCATTATGTTATCAATAAAAATTAATTCACCCGTTCCAAAGGTTGAGATACATCCCCATACAAGTACATTTCCACCCCCGTGCTTTATAGTCGGCTTCTTATTTTTAATTTTGAATTCTTCATTTTTCTTTTGCCGCACCATTCTTCGCCCATCAGATCCAAAAATGATGAATTTACTCTCATCACTAAAAATAACGTCATTTCACCACGTATCCTCTTTTAAAACAAATTCTCTTGCAAAGTTCAATCTTTTCTTTCTATTAGTTTCATTCGCATTCGGTTTTTTCCGAGCAATTCGTCCATTACAACTACACTCTTTTAATGCTTTGCGTATTGTTTGGGAGTGCACTTTCTTTTCAGTCTCTTCTAATAATTAGGCAACTAATTTTGGTGCACTTAATGTAGGATCTTTCTTTATTTTTCTTGTAAGTTTCCTTTTATCTCGCGTGTCCAAAATTTTTAGTTCGCCTCTTTGCGGAATAAATTGTATTCGACCTTCATACTTAAATCTTTTAATAATATCTCACACTGTACTTTTACTAATTTTAAGCGTTGCTGCAATTTTTCTTTAGGATTCACTTTCTGCATTGTGAAAAATGACCAGTTGGCGTACGTTGTATGAAGTGTTTCTCTTACGTCCGATTATTACCGATGAACTTAGTAAATATCTAAACACAACTGCTTTCCTGAGGCTCGAGACAGTTTACACAGACTGTAATGTTTGTAAACATATATCACAATCGCATTAAATATCACACCAGCTTACGCAAATTGTTACATTCCGAGGTGTCCGAATATTATTGTCACGTTAAAACTAGACATTGTTTCGTTTAAAATAGAATACTTAGTAAACGTTAGTAATTCTATAAATAAAAATTATGCTTTTATTAACTAGACCCTATACAGTAATGTAATTTCGAATTAATTTTTTTTTCTTCATCGTGAATGAAATTACAATGCGGCAAAGTGAAAATTGTATAGTGTTCGAATATTAAAGTGATTCACTGCATATCAACAGCCGATTCAAACGACCCTTCCTTCTAAAGAAATGACAGATTAATTTTGTTCTATTTATGAAATAAATTTCAACACAATGTTTGCGATTTCTTTAGTTTCAGCTTCTGTCTGTTCGCGATTTCGGCGGTTTAAGTTCGTTTTAGTCTGTTCGCGATTTTTAGTCCTGCAACTTCTTACTATCCGTTCGTGATTTCTGTGTTGTAACTTCTATGTTTCTGTCTTTTCGCGATTTCTGTTATGTTACTTGGTCTCTATCTGTTCGCGATTTCTGTTATGCAAGTTCGTTTCTGTCTGTTCGCGATTTCTGTTATACAAATTCTTTTCTGTCTGTTCGCGATTTCTGCGGTGTAAGATTGTTTTTGTCTGTTCGCCATTTCTAGTCCTGCAACTTCTTACTATCTGTTCGCGATTTCTGTTACGTTACTTCGTCTCTATCTGTTCGCGATTTCTGTTATGCAAGTTCGTTCCCGTCTGTTCGCGATTTCTGCGGTGCAAGTTCGTTTCTATCTGTTCGCGATTTCTGTGGTACAAGTTCGTTTCGTCTATTCGCGATTTCTATTATGCAAATTCTGGTGAGTCTTGTTGCGTTCTGTCCGTCGTCACCTCGGTTTTGTCGTGATTGGTTAAAGGCGGTTTAAGGCGGAGGAATGTATCGTTTCTTAATTGATGGTAAAAATGAATCATGGAGTGGAAAACCGTCGATGCGGGATTATCTTGATTTATTGCAGGGTTGTCTGGTTTCCGTTTCTTCGAGTGCGTCGCACTTGATGTCCGTTCGTCGGTCCACTGTCCGCGTACAGTGCGTGTCGGCTCCTTCAGAGTTGACTTAAGTAATTTCTTGCCTGCTATTCGTTTATACGTTCTAAATTGCCGAGGACAGGGTTAGGCACGTACAACCTTCAGTGTTGCCGTCGCAATTGAAATACAAATACAATCGAATGTGCTCAAGCCACTATAGTGGCGCACCGTGCCCAAGAGATTAACGCGAAATCACGTTAAATTAAACTTTAATATTAACTAAAATAGTGAATATGCAATGAAAACGTATAATAAATAAAGATTAAGTACGTAATAATACAACTCTTCGATAAGAAATCATAGACCACCGTCTTCACGATCTGTCCACTTACTTTTGTTCGAGAACTGTACGTCGTCAAGATCATCGTCATAACCGGCTGTGGGCCTTAATTTTAAGATATTCGCAACAATCTTGTCTGAAATATGCTATACGTGGCACGAGTAATTCGCAACAACGTATAATATTTGACTGTTTTCCACGAAGACAGAACGCAAACAGCTACTGCACGTAGTCACGCGACGTTTGTAGCTGCAGTCTCATTAGCAGTTTCGTGGAAAGACTAATGTAGTCACTGAATTTGCAAGGGAAGTAAAATCGAAACAAAGTGTGTAGACTTTCAGTGTGGCAGAGAAATGTGTCTGTTCGACGGTAGAACTACCAGGAGGGTCAAAATAACTTGTTACTATATTCTTTTTTCAGTTCTTATTGAAATTATAAGAATGTTTCCTTGAAACATCCAGCGAAGATGTATCGACGACATCTATTGAAGATCTACCGGTAAAATATATAAAACATAAAAATACGTAATGATCTTTCGTATTACGAATTCTGCCTACTTCCATTGACCGAGTTTGTACTTCATGGCGGGGACACCCCCATCCGGAAAGCTTGACGCAAATTCACTCTGAAATTCATTTAAACCGAATATAATATCTCTATGGAATGGAAAATATGTAGAATAATTTTAGCACAAGATACTTTTTTTCGGACGAGAAACGACGAAAAATTGTTTTCTTCGTTTTAACTATGGTGTACTCTACCAGAGAATCTGAAAAAATTTCGCGGTGGTGTCAAAATTATTTTTGAACGAAACCTGCATTTCTTGGGAATTTTCATTTTTCGTAACTAGGATTTTCAACTTAGAAATCAATCAAAAAATTCTCAAAAATGGATTGACAATTTCGACAAAATTGACAATCAAACAGGAGAAACTTAGTCGAAATCTATTAAATCGAATTCACCCCACAACTTCACCCCTGGTCACGATACAGGGTTAACATTTCCATGAAGCGATTTCTAAGTATACGCGATCAAATGTCACAGGAACCATTTAAACCGACTGAACGTCATTTCTGACCATTTTACCCGGCTATACCCTTGCAGAGTGTACCCGTGTTAACAAATTCGATCATGGCAAATACAGTGACTCTTATTAGTATTCGGACATTGTGCAAAAAAAAAATTGTTGCTAGTTTCGATCGTTTGCAATACTAAATTTGGAGTTATTGTTTTATAATATAACAGAACATTCATTGTAGTTTGTAATAACATAAATATTATTTGTTTGTTGCACATATTTTTCTTTATACCAAACAGTGAACTAAATTATGTCGACATTTATCATCGCAAAAATATTCTGACGCTTGACAAACTATAACATTTAAACATGACAATTATTAACATAAGCAATAATTAATATTTCGTTGGATAGCCTTTAGCTTTAATTAGGTGTCGCAACCGCTTAGGCATATTGTCTATAACTTTTTGTAAGTAACTTAGCGGTATACGTCTCCATTCTTCAATTAACCGTTTTTTTTTTATTCTTCCTTCGATCTTATCGGTGTTGTTCGAATTTTCCTGTCCAAAAAATCCCATACATTTTCAATGGGATTCACGTCTGGTGACTGGTGGTGGATGTAATACTTTTGGGCAATTATATAAAAAGTATTCTTGAACTATTCTGGCTTTATGTTTAGGATCATTATGTTCATAATATTTAAATGTGTCTTCTATATCCATTAAGATCGAACTTTTCTTAAGATTTTGTTTCGAAATATTTAGATACTTAAATTTATCTAAAATTTCAACTATAAAATACAGTTGCCCAACTCCTGTAGATGAAATACACCCCCACACCATAATACTTCCACCACCGTGCTTTATTGTTGGATTTAAATTTATTCGGTTAAGCTCTTGATTTCGTTTACGCCATACTAATTTTCACCCATCAGTGTTAAATAGATTAAATTTACTTTCATCAGCGAAAATGACATTATTCCACCAAGTTTTTTCCTCATGAACATATTGTTTTGCAAAAGCTAATTTTTTTCTGCGATACGCCTCGTTTATATACGGTTTCTTACGCGGTACTCTACCATTATGTCCATCTGTTTTCTACACCCGACGTATTGTATGTGGATGAACTTTCTTTCTTAGCTCTTGAAATAAATCAGTACTTAATGTTGGAACACTCAAACCAGGGTTCACTTTTACTATTCTCAAAATAATACGTTTCTCTCGGTTGTCAAGCTTCTGTGGTCAGCCTTTCCGAGGAATTGATTCAATTCAATTTTCTTCATTATATCTCGGTATAATATCAACTACGGTATTTTTACTTAATTTAAGAAGATTACCAATTTCCCTATACGTTTTCCCTTTTTCTCTGTAAAAAATTACTAATTGTGGTACGTCAAATGAAGTATTTTTACTTTTTCGTTGCATATTTAGAATTTTTAACTGATCCTAACGGCTTTCGAACAGTAACTGATATCGTGAAGCGTGTTCTTCATCTTGCTCGACATTATGTTTGTAAACAAACGGCAAAGGTGCGTCGTTATTCGCAAGAAATGCGAGAATAAGTTATGTGTCCGAATATTTTTGCGACGATAAATTTCGACATAATTTAGTTCACTGTTTGGTATTAAGAAAAATATGTGCAACAAACAAATAAAATTTATGTTATTACAAACTACAACGAATGTTCTGTTATATTATAAAACAATAACTCCAAATTTAGTATTGCAAACGATCGAAAGTAGCAACAAGTTTTTTAATAGCACAATGTCTAAATATTAATAAGAGTCACTGTAGATGGAATTGGCATCGAAGGCCTTCAGAATAAGGATCTCAAAGTACCATCTCTAACGATCACTGTTTTACGCAAAGTTTCGCACCGGAAACATCGCATTGCCTTTCGCGTAAAAGTTACATTGGCCAATTGGATCGTGTGTCGTTCTAATGTCTGTGAAGCTTCTTATTAAAATTCGGTAATGTTGTAATAAAATGTAATAATGTTTCAGGTCTCCTCTTCTTTCGTTCATCGTGTGAATTTGAGATCTATTGTAAATAAAGATCTAGCGTTAATTTTCCTTAATTTCAACGTTTTAACTGAATTCTGATACAAATACAAGACTTAATTTCGCATTGAATTACATTAGAACACGTCGGACATAATTCTGTTAATTAATTCCGAAACTTCTACGGAGCTGTAAAAAATTGTATGTTTCGACAACCCCGCCGTTGAAGTTCGCCCTTGATCTCTGGGAACGAACCCCGTGCATCTATCCCTCGAGAAATTGATCTCACCCTTGGTATACAGCGAGTTCGCTAAGGTATACTTACAAAAGAAAGTCTTGCTCCCAGCATGGAT
This sequence comes from Agapostemon virescens, assembly GCA_028453745.1. Taxonomy (NCBI): domain Eukaryota; kingdom Metazoa; phylum Arthropoda; class Insecta; order Hymenoptera; family Halictidae; genus Agapostemon; species Agapostemon virescens. Next base: position 20,363,453 of record CM052083.1, read on the forward strand.
TGGCCCCTTTCACAGTGACTGTCGTAGACTTGACGTTCTGCAGCTTCAGTGTTACGTAGGAGTTGAACTGCGCCGCTGGAAATTGTTGTCAACCGGTATCAGTTGGGCAAACGTCGTTGCAATTCGGACGATTGTTTCGCTATCACGAGCTGGGCGCAGTTGATCGCCGAGGCTTAGCTGGCTTCGATTGATCACGGGGAGTAAACAGAAACGCGACGCGCAGTCATTTAAAATCGTGATAATGCAAATTAAATTCATACAGTTCTTGCTTATTCGTTATTGTTGGAATGCAACGAAACCATGGTATCTTTCGTTTCAAGTGCTTAGGCTTAAGGAACGGGTTTTTTCAAGGACAGAAGGATCCAAACGGGGGCGTAAAGTCGAGATCCTTGTCTCCGTATTTTCAATCAGCCAGAGCACATAGTGTTAGATCTATTGTTCCGCGTCGGGTGGCAGAATTTTACATCTCCACCGCTTCCAACCATACGAGCTTACTTCTACTCCACCTCGATTTCCTTCATTCACACTATGACTTTTTGACATTTCCACCACTTTTCCCGACGCATTCTATAGCCAATCGTATGCAATTTTCCAAAGACTACATCCTGCATGTTTTACAACCGAGCTTTTCTAACACATTACACGACTCCACCAAATTAGAACATTATCGACCTATCACAAACTCTAAGCCTAGCCGAGCTTATCTTAAAGAATACTCTTGATATTCGAACATTCTCAATCTACCAACATCTCCGAGCATAGCTGAGTCTATCTTAGAGAACACTCTCGACGACCGATCCTACGGTATAACTCTAAGTATAGTGTTGAAATATAACGAAACCATTGCATCTTTAATTTCAAGTGCTTAGGCTTAAGGAGCGGATTTTTTCAAAGACAGAAGGACCCATGCAGGGGCGTAAAGTCGACACTGTTGTCTCGGCGTTACAGTCAGCATACAACAGTTAGCCAGAACGCATAATCACACAAAGTCATAGTCACACATTTCTTTTTACATTTATGTAGAGTAGTTCACGAAAGTATTCCGACACTCTTTGAATTTGTATAACTCTTCTAAGATTAAACCAAACGTCTTAACTTTTCTGGAGCAATTAGAAGCATTGATTCACTAAATGATATGCGAAAAGGATTTTGTAACAGTTGCAACTGGTATGAATTACATGAAAAATATAAAAAGCACTTCTAAATGTATTTCATATGAGCCACGTACAAAAAATTTTAAAGACCCATTTTGTAGACCTATGATAATTATACACGTGCAGAAAAACTCATTGAAATCGATCGACGTATACACGAGCTGCATGCCATCGAAAATAGTGAAAAGCGCAATTTTTCAAGATTCTCGGTCAATTTTTGTTTAAACTCCAGAAATTCTTACATTTTTCTACGCGTGTCGTTTTTTTCTGCGCCAATAGATTTCGATGCAATTTTCAGTGTATGTATAACCAACACAGGTCTACAAGACGCATATTTTAAATTTCCATTACGACAGTGAAATAAAAATGTTTTAAGAAATGTCTTTTTTATTTTTTCATGTAATTTCTACCAATTACAATTATTTTGAAATTACTTTTGCATATCATTTAGTAAATCAATGCTTCTGGTTGCTTCAAGAAAATCAAATCTTTTGGTTCAATTTTTAAAAAGTTATTTAGATTTAAAGAGTGTTCGAATACTTTCGTGAGCCACTGTAAATACGTATCAGGTTACACACTCAAAAATTAGCTATTAAATATCCAGTTTCATTAGAAAACGAAAGGCTCTATTTAGAAGTCGGTCTACGCGCTGTATTGCAGCATTCCCTAAATGGTTATTGCGAACCGTGTCGGAAAGTTATCGTGATATAAACCACTTAAAAACAAAACAGTGTCCGAAGCGATCTTTTCGGTATCCAACACGATTTCAAACCATTGCGTCACAATCCACCATCGCTGCCGTTATCCATGAAAGAAATTTGTTCAATGGAAAATAGGATTGTCGACGTTGACGAATGCCTTGGGCCAGAACTGTCGAAATGTCGGCCGCCGGCGAAAAATTATTTACGATCGGATCAGCTGGGATTGCGTTCATACCAATGACGGAATTAAATGTAACTTCAGACGGAACGTGTCGAGCTCGTTTTTCACCGTGATCAGAAACTCTTCCTCGCCGCGTAGGATGGCGGTCACCTTTCGAATGGGAAACCGATGCACTTTGACATTTCAGTTTTACCGAACACGTGGAAATTAAGGGGACATGCAACCGTGTGGGCGAGCATCTCGTTCGATCTCTTTTACGATTTCATGTGACTGGAATTCAACAAAACCAAGATTTTTATCTTGTAGGATCTGAAAAGTGTGAGTGTGTGTGAGAGAGAGATGTGCGATTGAGAAGCGGTACAATTAAAAGATAATACGACTGAGGCGCGGTGTCACTGTGGAACATTGTATGAAAGAAGCGACGTGAGACAAACGGTCAAATAGAACATACAACACTGACTATCGTTGTTTTTATCCCTAATTGGGAAAGTAAACTCAGCGGCCCACTATCATTGCTGAGCAGTGCGAGACGCTACAGATGTTTTCAACGTCGAAGGAACCGAGAAACGTCTTTAGTCGGTGTTTGCATCTCAGAATAGAACGAACTAACAATAAGAAGTGTACCAAATATGTGAATATGAAGCAGGAATTGTTGTATAGAAAATACACGTTTGTTGTATGAAAATTATGCAAAATATTTTATTGGAAATATTGCCCATCGGTAGCATTTTCCCATATCTCTGACAATTTGTAGATGCCGTGGCAAAAAAATTGTTCCTCTTTTGAGGTAAACCAGTCATCGAGTCATTTTCGTACATTTTTGTAAGATGTGAAGCGTTGCTCGGCAAATGCGTGCTCCATCGATACAAACAAGTATCAGGGGGACCGGAAAGTAATGTCGTCTTTTCTTTTACATATTTTGTAAAACTCCCGAAATGGGACCTTCGAAAGGGGTTGTATTAGGGGAACCGGAAAGTAATGTCGTTTCTGCACATGTCGACATTCTTTTATCATTTATCAGCTCGTTGTATACTTCAAAGTACACAAAATATGTAAAAGAAAAGACGACATTACTTTCTGGTCCCCCTAATAATAATCGGATGGAGACTAGTCTAACGAGTAAGCCGCATGCGAAAGTATTTTCAAACGAAACGCCTGAATCGTTTCCCTGACCGGTTTTACTGTGTGTGATACTGCATTATCATGAAGCAAAATCACTTTGCGTTACCTTTTAATACGTTGATTGCCGAGCGAATTTTGTATACTCCAGACAAGTTACGTTCATTTCATTCGTAGAAGTAATTGGTGTAATTAAAGAGAATTGTTAGTTATTGTATAATGAAGTTTAAATGTCATACTACAATCTGGTTAACTTCCACAATAATAAATGGACGTTCAATGCCATTAATTTAATAATCATCATTCTTGAACGGTGCAATGCTGCCGGTCACCGGTGACCACCGTGGCATTCAACGTGTTAATCCCAATTTCCTATTTTCTGAATCTTTCCCATGGCTTTCAAACGTATAGAGACGGCTTCTCGTGTCACCTTCAATTGACCCGCGAGTTATTGTCATGTTTGAGCGTCATTCTCATCCAACGATGCTTACAATTCGCAGGCTTCAAACTTTTTCGGTGGTCTTCCACGTTCATCGTTTCTCACGTGAAAATCGCTACTTTTGAATTTTTTAAACCACTCGAAGCTCCGTGATTTACCAAGAGCATGCGCGCCGTAAGCTTCGACAAGCATACGATCCAATTCTGCAGCAGTTTTCTTGAAATGGTAACAGAAAATCAATGCAGTCCGCAAATCGTAGTTTCCAGGCAGAAAATTCGACATGATCGACGCTATTAAAAACTATGCTGTTGTATGAAACTTGTATGGTTGTGAGTGAAAAATCTTTATCAGATGTCGAAACTAGAAAATGGTGTCAATGACGCGGTTTGACGGTAACTACGTGGACAGCTAGCGCCACGCATGGACAAATTCCGGTTTCATATTTGCAGACCTATTACAAAACTAATATTAGTTAAAAATATTTTTAAATTTATTCAAACGCAAATCACCAGTTGAACCAGTTTCAAAATAAACGGCACAATTCTATTCTACATTGTTCGTTTCCTTTTCAGAAATGCAGACGTTGCGATCTAAGAGTTACTTTAAATAATATTGTAGCAATTTTTAAGGTTGCCTTAGAGACGCAATTACAGCACTAAGAGTTAAATGTCGACAATTTTTCCACGTTCGAAAATATGGTTTTCCAATATGTAGATTCGCTGTACGACTATGTTAGGACCGAACTAAAAAATTCTTTCTGGGATAACGAAATGTTAGTTCGTCGGCAGAGACAGCCTCGCCACGAATCAACGCGAAAATCAAATATGGCTGCATACATATGATGCGGCGTCGTTTCGCGGACAATTAAACGTTATTTATGGAAAGTTCGAGCAGTTTAGAGTATTCTTCTGCACATAATTAGACGGAAACGGACAATTATCGTGGAAATATTTTCCAATAATCCTTCGAAGCACGACCCGGCCCGGTCTAACAAACTGTGCCGTCGGGGAACATTTATCAGCTGATGTCGTCGAATCGATAAGAGACAAGTCGACACATAATAACGGTAACATTTCTCGGAGGTCCTGCAATCGTTCCTCAATTTACAGGAGATAGGAGCAAGCTTTCGGTGTTGCCCGTGCGTCTAGGAAGCGAGTGAATCGAACTGTGAAGCTCCGTAAACTTGCATCCGGGCTGCATGCAATACACGAATGATCCTTGCCGCTTCTACCGGGATGGTTTACGGGTCTACCGGCAAGAATCATTTGCGAGTCGTGTATGTCCTAGTATATTTTGTTATGTT
>CM052083.1:20368683-20386952 GCA_028453745.1 Agapostemon virescens
TATATTCTAGTGTATTTTATTATATTCTAGTATATTCTGATATATTCTAGTGTATTTTATTATATTCTAGTATATTCTGATATATTCTTGTATATTCTAGTGTATTGTATTATCTTCTAGTATACTCTGACATATTCTGGTATATTCTAGTGTATTTTATTATATTCTAGTGTATTCTGATATATTCTGGTATATTCTAGTATATTATAGTATATTCTGGTATATTCTAATGTATTTTGGTACATTCCAATAAATTGAAATTTGAAAGCTAACGAATCACGTTGCGCGGAACAGTTATACATACTTTCAAATTTTAGGCAATTTTCTCACGTCGAGTTTAGAAAAATGTTTCGAGAAATAGTCTAAATAGAGGTCTTTTTCTTTTAACATGACGATGTAAGTTATGATCGAAGTAAAGTAGTTAAAGAATACAAATTGTTAGAACAAAAATTAAAATTGTTACATACTACATAATCTATTATTAGAACAAATAGTTCAAATTTGAACCCAATATAAAAGCTTATGAACTCTATGGAAAAACTTAATACCCGCAAAAGACCAAAAAATCAATAATGGCTTTTTACAATTGAATAAACTATAATGGAAAGAAATTTGTGGTAATATAAATCTTAAATTAATAATTGTTAATTTATAATTAGTAGTAATCAGTATATTGTATATATATAGTATAAAATGTCGAATACTTAAGTTGTATATTTCTATACTTCATTCCTTTTTCATGAATTAATTAATAAAAAAATATGTTACATTCAATATGAATATATAATTTTCTTCATTCCCTTGGAATCACCATAACTGTGTCATCTTAACGAATTGATTTAAAAAATTGACAGAGCATTTTTTTAAGTCCTACGCTTCTAAAAAATATAATAAAGAATCGATTTCCTTTTTAATAAAAGGAATTGTTTCCTACTGTTTTCCAAAAATTATAATTTGAAAATAATGATAGAATTGCATAGTATGCAGATGAAGCTATACGTTCACATTGAAATATAGGGAATTAATAAGTATTTTGTGAATTTCACTATAAAATTTCAAGAGTTTCGATCAAAATTATTCAAGGTTTACTGATTCAAGTGGTCGTTGATTGATGACTGAAAATGTAGTGGAGAATTGGCCGAGGCTGTACAATATGCGCTATTTATGAAGAGCGGGTAAGTAATAAAACGAATCGATACTGCAAAAAGGAAGGTCAGAATCTACGATTACGATCGGAAATTCGCGTACCTTTAAACGGAGACGGCAAGAGCAAGGAAAATGCTGACTACGGATGTTGAGTCGGGCAGCGGTTTTTCGCGGTCGATGTTCACAGAGAATAATGATTCGCGTATAGCCATACGGTGGCCCGAATTGAAGAATTTAATGACATTTTGTTAAAAATTCAATTATGTAAAATCGTTATCTATTCAATTTCGTTTGTTACTAAAGCTCTTTAAACCCCGAAATTAAAGAAATTTATTCTCCACGACTTGAATTTTTACTATGAATGTAGAAATCATTTGATTTATTAATAATTACTGTATCTCGGATTTTATCCATTTACTCCAAGATCGAGTATGCAAAATTTACAATGATAGGAAATTTGAAAGAATTTAAGAATGTTGATATAACACTCTCAATCTATTAAAATCATTTAAAAATTAAAGAATACTCTATTTACTGTTAGTTCTCATTTCTTCCAATCGACATGGACAATTTGTGTTTTACACAAAGATCTTACATCTATTAAGTAGTAATGTTAACACTTTACATGCGGTACTCTGCTCGCTCAATGCGCCTCTAGGGCTCCCATACTTTTTAGCGTTCCAAGAAGATTATACAATGCGTATATGTACCTTTTATTTACTACTTTTTTCGAATTACAGCCTTTTTCGAAAAATAAATAAAAAGCTGTTTCCTACCAGATTAAAATGCGAACTTTAAAACGACACAATGCTGCGAAACGATGAAACACTTTATAAGGGACGATGCAAGATTGACACAGGACTACTGATGTAATGGCTACACCGATTGATTGCTTTGTACTCTAAGAGAATTCTGAGATTCATTTTGTTCGTTTGTCATAAGATACGCAGGGCCTCGTTGCCATGGTAACGTAACAAAAAATTTATTTTTATTTCCTTGAGTTGTCGATTGAATCGAAGAAACAGTAAAACTCCACCTCCTGCGCTCACCAACAGAGTGACGATAGAACAACCTTCCCACTAGTACCTGATCCGCCTCCGATTCATATACAGGGTGTCCCAAGGTTTAAGGATTAAACTTTGTCAGAATATTCTATGGCACTAAATACGAAAAACGTGTTATGTAAAACATAGGTCACATAGAGCTGTATTAAAAAGTTATAACAAAATTACGGAATTCGAGTAATATAGGAGTAGTAACCAACTTGCTGTTACTGCGAGCATTGTCTCGAATAGATCAATGTGTTTACTAGTTGACATCGTCATTTCCAGAATGAATTAATACTCCATTCCAAAATGTCTACCGTTCTTGACAATACATGATCGACAGCGATCAAAAATCGAATTTATAACTGTGAGAATTTCGTTTCTATTCTACGTCTTTTCATTGAATGCATTATTAATCTTTTGTATTAACTCATTATGTGACATTTATTCATGTTTGATTCACTTTATCTTTCAAAGCTCCTCACAGATAAAAATCGAGCGGCGTAAGATCGGTCGATCTTGATGGCCAAGAGAACTATTCCTATATTACTAAGCGGCTGCCAAACGGTTGCAAAGCTCGGTTTGCTATGTACGAGGTATCTCGTAGGCCGTACGCAAAGTGTTGATAACAAATAAGTCTCCGCCGTTTGAAGTCGGATAGCACAACCAGTAAGTTATGGCAGCTAGTGTCAGATGTAAGACGTCGTATCGTAAGGTTGCACATCTGTCAACAACATAAACTCGAAATATTAGCGATTGTGTATCAGCGTCGTATACTTTTTCCGTGCGAAAATGTCGTGTTTTGATCCGAATGAACGTCATTTGCAGAAAATTCTGATTTACTTGTGTAATTTAAAGAAATCTGCAGCTCAGACGTATCGATTTCTTGTAGAAGCATATGGTAAGGCTGCATTAAGCGAGAGAAGTTGTCGCGAGTGGTTTCAAAAGTTTAAGAACGGTGAATTTAATGTCGAAGACAAAGAACGTAGTGGAAAACCGAAAGTGTACAAAAACGCAGAATTGGAAGCATTATTGAATGAAGATTTTTGCGAAACGCAAGAAGAACTTGCACTTGCATTATCAGCGACTCAACGATTTTATATCGTTTAAAATCATTGGGAATGATTCGAAAGCAAGAAAATTGGATTCCATATAAACTGACATCGAGGAACATTGAACGCCGATTGTCCACCTGTGAAATGTTGCTTGCCAGACATCGGTCAAAAACTACTAGGAAACACTTAATTGAGAAATTTTATCCGACTCGCCGTATTCGCCAGACACTGCTCCTTCTTAGTACTACTTGTTTCGATCGATGACACAAGGTCTGTCTGAGCAGCACTTCGCATCCTATGAAGATACCAAAAATTAAGTCTCTTCATGGACAGGATGCAAAGATGAAGCGTTCTTCTGACTCGGTATCAGGATGCTGCTAGATAGTCAGCAATGCAGAATACTTTGAATAAAACATAAGGTACCGCTCTTTCGCAATAAATGCGAAAGTTAACATGAAACACGGTGGAGACTTATTTGTACTCCTAATACCATCTTATTAGTTACCAATATTTTGAAATTTATTGAAACGCAAACTCTTAAATATCTCGGCTCATGTATATTTTATATCCAGCTACTTTCATTTCGATACTTGAATATTGACCACAAACAAATAAAACTTGATTTCGTTAAAAAAGGAAGTCACGAACTTTATATTTGCTAGACTTTGTTCAAAATCTTCATCACGGGTCTGACTTGTAAGGGATTTGTGTGCGCGGATTCGAACGATTCAAACGAAATACAATAAATGAACGTAAAAGTTTCCATAAGAACATAAAGACTAACGTAAAGCATAAAGATACTAACATAAACACTTAAACGGAAACTAACGTAATATGAATTAGAATAATAAAACAGAAGAATAACAAAGGATAAGGATTGAAGAAAACATTCTACCGTTTTTTCGCATTGAATGCCCAATTTCAGATAAAAACGACGGAGACTTGCTTGTACTTCCAATATATTATAAATCTCTACAATTTAAACAAATTTTTCACACATACGCATAAGACACATGTTCGGTTGGTTTCAAAGATATTTGTGAGAACTCACAGTGAGGTTATAACACGTTGCTGATCTCTAATTAATTATTCTAACCCGCAAAAAATATGCTGTAAATAAATGGGAGCTAATACCAATGCCTAGAATTGTCTGGGCACGATGTCCTGGTCTGTGCTACGATCGAGTGGAGCACAGTCTATTTTTACATATTTATGGGCATACCTGGCATATCGAGCATACTTTAACATTCTAACAAATTCTTTAAAATTTACAAGAGGCACACGCAGCGAGAGTAATCGTAAACGATCGCGATTATGTTGCGCTCCGCAACTAAAAAAAAAGTAATTTGCTCTAACCTCAAGAAAATTATGTAGTAACACGTATAATTTATTATTTATTTATGGGAAGGAAAAAAAATACCTAAGTATACAATAGTTGCGCCATTAAAACTAACGGTTTAATTAATTATTTTTAAATGCGACTTCAATTTTCTACTTCAACCCTCCACGTCTCTCCAACGACTGCCGCTCGAAATTCATCCCTCTTATCGCGACAACTCGGTTTTTCTCACGATTGCCCCATTCGTACTTTTCGTCATGCCCATATACGAGCAGGAACATCGTCGATGGTCCAAAGGTCTTTCCCTTTCATTTTTATAGCCCTTTTCTGGCTGTCGCCGCGTTAACGTCCTAAAATGTACCTAAAGTCTATATCTTAAAACTTTGTACCGGGTGCTCAAATATTCCCGATGACACAGTTGTTTTAATCGAAAGGGCGTTCGAAAAATTTCGTCGCTCACTGTATGCGCATGATTGTCAGAAGTTACCTAGCGTTCGTCTGATAGAAAATTTTTGTAATCTGGAAAGTTTAAACGCTCGCATCTCGTAGAAAAATCTGCCACTCGACGGTACGCATGGTAGTCAGAAATTACGTAGCGTTCGTTTGATATAAAATTTTGTGATCCAGGAAATTTAAACGTTCGCATCTCGTAGAAAAATCTGCAACTCGACGGTGTAAGTTATCACGTGTTAAATAATAAAACGCTGGATGACCGTGGGCTGTAAGTAAATAACAAATTGTTAATTTTAGTCCAGCATCCGGCGCCACTGTCGAAACAAACAGGAAACCAGAAATAAAAAAGTCGGCGAAAGAACGAGCGAGAGAGACACGCAATATTCCCGGCAGATGTAAGCCGTTTGAGAGCGATAAGAAGGGCCGCGTGGAAGTAAGAAATAGTCGAATAAAAATCAGCAAAATTTAAGCTTGATGTAATAAATACGTTCGCGTTAAGAGCACCCCGACGACGACGCTCTAATGAAACGCTTTCAACGAGTCGCGTGACACGCGTGAAACGAACGTTTTAAGATGCATATCAACCGTACCGACGGTTGCGAGAACGTTTAAAGTTTTTCGTGAAATAAGTGCAGCAAAAAGCGCCGTAATGTCTTCTCGCGCTAGTTTGAATAATCTCGTGAAGCTTCCACCTGGTTACTGAGAAAGTTCTACGATAGCTGACAGAATCTACAATGAAAACTACTTGCTTTTTATACTTTTTTTCTATCGCATCGTGGACGGAATTTTCAAGCTAACGCTATAGAAAAATAAATGAATCTGCTATTTATGCTAATAGGTAATTTATCTCTAACTTGAAACGACACGTATAAATAGACATGCAAAAATTAATTAATGTATAATTATTATTAATTATAAGATCGACACCTAATATACCATGTATCTCGCGAACTCTGTCCGCTTGAATATCTTGGTTATTTCGAATAATACGAGAAAATGTCACTTGACGTAACAGTGTAGGGTTTAAGAAAGTACGTAATATGGTATTAAGCCCTTGCCATATTATGACAAGTCAGACTCGTGTTGGAGATTTTAAATAAAGTCTAACAAATATAAATATTATGCCTTTCGTTTTTGGACAGAGTCAAATGTTCTTAATTTGTAATCAATGTTTAAGCATTGAAGAATTTGTAGCCCTTGCCATATTATAAGAGTCAGACTCGTGTTGGAGATTTTAAATAAAGTTTAACAAGTATAAATATTATTCTTTTCGTCTTAAGCGAAATCAAATGTTGTTAATTTATAATGAATATTTAAGCATCGAAGTAGATGTAGCAGTATAAAACATATAAATTGTGTTTTCTTTTCTGTAACAGTTTTAAGGACGAAGATCTTATTATAACTTTAGTTAGAAAGAAAATGGTACGGCAAGGGGTTAAAATAATTTCTTGCATATACAGTGACTGGAAGTGTTATTCAACTACTCATTAAAACGGAATAACATTTTAAGAATCGGACTAACCGTTATAAATTTTGTTAAAGGATATTATATATCTAAAACTTAACGACTATGTAGAAAAGGTCCCATATTTACTAAGTGGAACTATGAGAAGAATTCTTGCTCGCTTTCTGAACGCCTCAAAATCTATTATGCCTTTCGTTTTTAGACAGAGTCAAATGTTCTTAATTTGTAATCAATGTTTAAGGATTGAAGAATTTGTAGCCCTTGCCATTTTATAAGAGTCAGACTCGTGTTGGACATTTTAAATAAAGTCTAACAAATATAAACATTATACCCTTCGTTTTTGGACAAAATCAAATGTTGTTAATATAAATTGTCTTTTTTCTTCTGTAACATTTTTAGCGACTAAGATGCTATAATAACTTTAGTTCAAGAAAAGGGTATAACAAGGAGTTAACACATTACCGTTCGAAGACATAAAAATATGGTTTCCCTCTTGTGCTCGTGAAATACTGGAGTTATAAGATCAGGATTTTACACGATGTGCATTAAATTGATAATTAACACTACACGTACCGAGCATTAAAATTAGCTAGTGTATGTTGTCTTATAAAAATGCCAAGATTTAATTTATTTGGATTATTTGCGATTTTCATTACAAAGTCTAATTGAACAAGAAGATCCATTGAATCGATTCGTATGCAAGCAATTTTATAACTTCAATAAAAGATCTGAAAAGGCTCATTTGACCCGTTGTGGTACGTTTAGTGTTACATTTTTAAAGTCCGCGAAGGGCTTTCTAAGTGTACAGGGTGCCAAGAAGTGTAAAAGCTTTTAGATCTAAATTTTGCACCGTAGAGCCGATGAAGATCTGTTAAAAAAGTTTGATGCAAAATTCAGCTCGACCGACTTTTAAAGGACAAATTGTTTAATTATTTTATCATGTCCTGATCATCGGGAGGAACCAACTTCTCAAAAGTACCATGAAACTGTGCTAAAATAAGTTCAATAATAATAAGACAGGGACGTGTTTCAGCAATACCAAGATTGCAATTTTACATGAATCTTTTGTGATGTAAAAAAAATTATTTCGCTACCACATTTGATCTTGAATCACCTTCTATTTAATTAAGGTCATCGTATTCAGTAATTCAGAAAACACTTAAAGTCACCTTAAAATCCTCTCTGGGCCTCCATCCACGCGAGAAGCGTTTGTATCACAATATATCCTCCTCTGGACCGTGCCAGATTTGTTTATAACATTTTCCCATAATTTCCAATATTATTACCCCACACTGTGTTTTACAGTTTTGTCGCAGGATGTATGATAATTTATGACGGAAAGTTAGAAGCAATTAAATTTTCGTTAGCGCTGAGACGTAATTTTAAAGCAACGAGTTAATTGCTGTTTGCCTTCCATAAAATGGACACATGTTTTGTCATAATTAAAATCATTTTGTCCAGCTAGAAAGTTTAATTTAACCACTGTGCGCTCTCCTAGGGGTAAGAAACCGCGAATTGTCTTTCAATATCATGAAAAACTAACGTTACGTAGCATTCGAAACAACAGAGACAATTCAGATTTCCATACTGACTTGCGATACCAAGAGCTGAAAGTACGTTTGTAGAGAAAGGTTGATACCATGGTTCGCGTGTTTCTAAGACAAAGGGAGATAGAAATTTCTCAATGTGTGTAGAAGGTTTCACGAATTGTTTCGCCGGTATTTGTCGCGTCACCGTTTCGCGAGAATCCCCGCCACAGCCACGGAAAAATAATTTCGGCATGAACAGAACATTCCGATATTCCGGCTGAAGAGTCGCACAACCTTTCGTTTGGAACCGTTCCAACCACCGTGTAACAAATTTTGCGCGCTCCTCAGAACTGGAGCGTGAGTAAAACCGGCGATTTCGGAAAAATCTATCGATTCGATTCGAATTTTCGGAACGGTCGGACAACGGATTGGAACAGACCTTCCGGCAATGTTTTACGTGCGCCGTTGCGTTTTTGCGCCCAGCTCGTCATAGCTTTTCTCCGAGGACCAGTCGAGGAACTGAGCCGTGGTTCCTTCCTCTGGTAACCTCCGCCAACTAGATTCTTTGCTGCTTTCTTCCGCGACACGTTGAATACGAACCTTCCTCGCAGATGAACCGCGCCTTCTTCACTGCAACAGAAACCAGAAACACGTGGAGATTAGCCAACCGTTATATATAATAGAGTTTACATAGATTCGCCGTATTGCGGACAGAATTAATGAATGTAATTTATAGTTACGAAGCCGCTAATTTAACACTCAGCTGATTAATCTATACCCTCGGTGTTAGAAATAACCAGGGTGAACCACCGCCAAAGTTGCCCGAATGGGGTAAAGTTCATGCGCCTTTCGACACTGTACACTGTTCCAGCTAATTGTTACATTAACAAGGCGATTGTAACTGCCAGCGCTACTCATTAACACCCTCGTTAATACCTGCGGTTCGCTTCTGGAGGTTTATGGTACGTTAATTGCTATTTAGTGCAAAAATCAAAGTCTGAGAGACGCACGTGTCTACAGAGGACAACCCTAATAAACCAACGTTCCAAGTTCTGGCAAAAATACTAATTAAAACATCTGGCATTTCGGATGGACTGTTCCTAAAAAAATAGCGGAGCACAGGCATCCATACCACAAACGTTTTCGTTCATTTAAAACGTCTAAAGACCTTGTTCGCCTCTTCACAATATATTTCTTACATTAGTGTATACGTTATAAAGGGTGTCCCAAAATGAACGCAAGGTTTGAATTAAATAGAAAACACAGTTTTCAGTCTTTAGATTGTTATTTTTTCATTGAATCATAAAGTACATAGGATAGGGTTATTTATGGAATAACACATCGGGCAAATGGCCTCCACGACTTTGCTGGCACATACGCACTCTTTTGTCGAAATTTTTCATGACCTTTCTGCATAATTGTGGCTAAATTTCGTTGATGCAGCGTTTAATTTCGTCTTGTAATGCACGGGTGGGCTTGTTGACATAGACCTTTCACTTCAAATAACCCCATAAGAAGAAATCTAATGGTGTTAAATCACACGATCTAGGGGGCCAATTCTGATCACCGAAACGAGAGAGTACACGACCAGAAAATGTCTCATGCAGTAAGTGAATTGTTTCACTGGCTGTATGGCATGTGGCACCGTCTTGTTGAAACCACATATTGGCCACATCAATAGCATCCAATTTCGGCAGAAAGAACTGTGTTATCATGTCGCGATATCGAGCACCAGTAATAGTTACTGTTTGGCCAGCATCATTTTCAAAAAAGTATGGTCCAATGATGCATCCAGCCTAAATTCCGCACCAAACACTCTCTTCGCTGGTCATGGTCATTAGGCTTCAGTTGTTGTATTAATTGAATTTTATAAGCATGCAGACACAGATCTTTTGTGAGTATACGCTGTAGAGAACTTCTTGAAATTTGCAATTCTTGTCCACGATGCCGAATTGATGTGCCTGGGTTTTCATCAACACTGTCACACACTGCTTCGATATTGACATTTGAACGGCTTGTTTTTGGACGACCGGTGTGTTTAGCGTCTCCAACTGATCCAGTCTCCCTGAATTTTTCAATTAATCTTTTCACAGTTGCCGAGGTTAAAACACTATTTTGTAGGAGAGGGTGGTGTGGTTGTAGTGTTTTAGATATACTGTGAGGGGCGAATCAGGGATTCGGAGATGACAGATAAGTTGGTAGAAGTACACGCGCAAGTAGGCGTTTCGCGCCTCCGCCAATTAGGAGTTTCTCCGGAAAAATACCTTCGATCTTCCCCTCCTAGTACAGGTCCTAGAGGGGGAATTCGCGTCTACGTGCATCGCCCCTTGCATTGCACTACGGAGACCAGGTTTATGACGCGGCTATTCCGGCTCCCGGGTGGTCAAAATCGAAAGACCCATTGTCGCAGGAATTAGCCTCGACGCTACGGGAAAAACAATCGGTATTACGCCTGGGCCATAATCCTGGTCACCGTCCTGGTCGACTCGACTGTCGAACATCTGGCTGCTGCCTCAATAAATACTAAATTGCCTACAATTTTGACCATATTTTGTATAAAATTTTCGAACTGCGGCCGCCAAACTTTCATTATTTTTTAAATATTGTTCAATAATGAAAACACGCTGTTGTATCGTATAAAGCTTCATTTTTACTAACCCTAAACTCTCAACTGTCAAATTGTTCTTTTTTCAATAAGACACGAAAGTATTGGAACGCTCTCAAATAAAAAATGTGAGGCCCATTAACAATTACTAAATATTTTTATTCCTGTGGTAATATACAACCATCACGGTTATACATGCTAAAATGGAAGTGTCTTTGACAACATAAATAATACTTATGAAAGATTTGTCACCGACATTGGCTAACCGGACGCCAGAAAAGTATTCGAACGACAAAACATAAACAAAACGATCCTTGAATTCCACGAATTGTAAACATTACTTCCTTTGGTTGGTGTTATACGCTTTCTCTGTCCGATACAACAAGTGTTAACACGAGTGTAAATTTGTGTTAATAATGTGTGCAAAGAAGTCCGAAACTAGCATCACTGATAGAAACCTGATAACGAAGTAGTACAATGAAGACAAGAGCTATGGCGAAATAGTAAAGTTATTACGAAGAAGTAAATCTACTATTCGCTGCAGAATAAAAAAATAAAAGACTGGAGTTCTTCAAGATGAAGACCGTCCTGGACAACCCAAGAAATTAACGAAAAGGAAAGAGAATGTAATTGTGCGTGAAATAAAAAAAGGCTCAACAATTTCGGCCACAAAACTTGCTGTACTAATCACTGATAGCTTTGGGAAATCAGTTAATCCCGAACTTTGTTGAAGAATCCTCCGTAAAAACAATTTTCATGGTCGTATTCCCCGAAAGAAGCCAATTATGAACAGAAGAGACTAAATTTCGCTAAGAAGTATGTGAGCAAGGACAAACACTTTTGGAAACACATTATTTTTTCGGACGAAAGCAAATTTAACATATTCAGCTCCGATGGATGTCACAAAACTTGGAGAAAACCAAACAGAGAGATGAACCTTAAAAATCTACGTCCAACCGTGAAACATGGAGGTGTATCCATAATGGTGTGGGGGTGTATGGCCGCCGGCGGTGTTGGAAACCTTGTCATTGTTGATGTAACATTAGATAAATGTGAGTATATGCAGATATTAAAAAATAACTTAAAGCAAAGTGCAGAAAAATTAGGGCTAGTTGGAGATTTTTATTTTCAGCAGAACAACGATCCTAAACATACCGCACATATTATTAAACAATGGATCATTTATAATGTACCCCATATTTTAAAAACACCTTCACAAAGTCTGGATATTGGAAATTGGCAGACAACTTAGATATAATATAATATTAATTCCAACGAAGGATTAAAAACAAAAGTTTTAGATGTTTGGAATAATATAGGAAATGAAATGACTGAAAATTTGGTTGACAGAATCCAATGACGTTTGCAAGCCATAATAAATGCTCATGACGGACCGACAAAATATTAAAACTATACTTTTATGATAACAATAAATTACTCGTTTAATCGTTCCAATACTTTTATGGCGCCCGTTTAGCCGACATTGGCAACAAATCTTTTATAAGTATTATTAACGTTACCGAAGGCACTACCAATTTAACATATATAACCGTGCTACTTGTATGTTGTTACACGAATAAATATATTTTGTAATTGTTAATGTGACTTGCATTTTTTACGCATCAAACTTTTCATTTGAGAGCGTTCAAATACTTTTTTGACTCACTGTATATTCTTAGACTCCAAAATATACCCAACAGTTGTTCACAGTTTCATTAATTTCATCCACGTATAGTCGATTATACCTAAACATTCACATAAGATTAATTCGGCGTAAGACATTTGCGATAGACCGAAGTGCCTTCCTAAGAATTCGCGACATGACAATGTGAAACAGATTAAACATATGGCAATGTGAAATACGTATAGGTAATCTCGCGCGAGATGGAAGACAAGATCGAAAAATGATCTTGCCGGTTAGCGGGAATCGCGACTAGATGACTGAAGGAACGTTATTTGGCGGCTGCTGAAATAGTGGTGGTGGAGAGAGAGAGAGAGAGAGAGAGAGAGAGAGAGAGAGAGAGAGAGAGAGAGAGAGAGAGGATAAAAAGAAGGGAGGAACAGGGGAGCGTTTCATCCTGGGTCCGCTAGAGGACTTATCAGTAAGGCTAACTAGGGGACCCTGCCTTAGACGCTGGGTACTGGAAGACCCGTATGAGTCCCAAGGGTATTGAGAAAACACTTTCGAAAACTTCGAACAGCGCACCCGCGCTTTCTCTAAATGACTACGAAAAGACCTAAGCGGCGCGATAGCCCTTGTCTTAATCCATTACGACGAAGCATGAAAAGGTAGAAACATTCGGTTTAGTAAAGTTGCCACAACGTAACTTGCAAAGATGCGTAGTCTGTAGCACCACAAATGAAGTAAAAATATCACACTTAATTTGTGTGCAATGTAAAAAAGGAATTCATCCAATATATTTTGATAAACACCGATGTTACAAATTTTAAGTATTACTCTTCATTTAAATTGTTTGTTCATAATACAAAAAATATTTTCAATTTGTAATTCGTTATTTTATGAAATACATCTGTATTATTACACAGGGTGTCCCAGGTTTTAATGTTCAAACTTTGTCTGTATATTCTATGGCACAAAGTAAAAAAAAATGTTATGTAAACATAGATCATATAGAGCTTTATTAAGAAGTTATAACAAAAATACAGAATAGAAATAGTAATTTTTGCATTTTCTAAAAAACGAATTATCGTATCTTTTGGAAGATGTGCTATTGTATTCTGTGCAAAGGATGTATTATAGATGCAATTGGATGGTTGTCCAGCACATTACGGGACACAAGTTCGGCAATGGCAAAATAATCGGTTTCCTCAAAGATGGATAGGTCGGGGTGGATCAATCTCTTGGCCACCAAGATCGCCCGATCTTACGCCACTCGACTTCTATCTGTGGGGAACTTTGAAAAATAAAGTGTATCAAATACGAATAAATTCACGTCATGAATTGATTCAGAAGATTAATAATGCGTTCAATGAAATGAAACAGAATAGAAACGAAATTCGCACAGTCACAAATTCGATCTTTGATTGATGTCGAGTTGATTATTATTCCTATTCTTTATTTCTATTATAACTTCTTAATAAAGCTCTATATGACCTATGTTTACGTAACATTTTTTTCTTACATTGTGCCATAGAATATACTGACAAAGTTTGAACATTAAAACCTGGGACACCCTGTATACGCTTATTATAAATTTATAAATATTTTAAGTTTTGTTCGATAAAAATTATTGAAAAGACAACAATGACATACAAAATGTTTTATTTTGTAATCTATTATTGCACTATTATTATAGTATTTCACCTATTGTAAAATGTACTATTTACATTAAAAGAAGAATCTGAGCCCGCTCGGATTAAATATCTGGAGAATTCTGCTTTCTTGGTCACCATCTTGCAGCAGCACAAATCCAGCAAGACTTAATCGGTTACGTAGACAGATATTTCGTCGATTGATTTCGATTATCTCAAAACAATATTTCACAGCGGCGAATCCATTGATCAGACTGTGCAGATGGCATCAGGAGTCACTTTGACCGATCGCTGGCGATCTTCTCCGATTCTTCTGTAGGTCCATATATACAGTCGGTGTGGAAAGTATTCGTACAGCGACCAATTTCAAATAAAACGGTGTGCGTAAACTTCAGTTGTAAATTTTAAGCGGAAAAAGTGATTAATAAATATTCTTGGGTATTTGTAGAAAGGATTTCGTGAAAACTAAATTTTATTTTCTTCAAGATTGACAAAAATATACATCCAGCATAGATAAACGTAAGAAATAGACGCACAGAAAGTATTCGTACGTCTCTGATTTCTTGCACTTACTTGAGATATAAACATAATATGACCTTCTGAATGTGACAAATAACAACAAAGATGATTAGTAGGAGCAAGTTTGAAATTTGTAATATACTACAACAAGGGTCGCAAAAGGTGCGAAATGGCAGAAGAAGAGCGAAAAATCATTATTCGATTTCACAATCAATGTAAATCACTTAGTGATATTTCTTCCATAGTGAATAGAGCAAGGTCTACTATTCAAAGTATAATTGACAGATTCGGAGATCGAAAAACTGTTTCAAATAAGAGAAGACGTGGCCGTCCGCTTAAGATAACCGAGTATGATCGACGACTAATTCGTACAGTGAAACAGAATCCACATATAACTGCCGAACAAATTGCAACAGAACTTAAAAACGTCAACGACATAAGTGTGTCAGCTAGTACTGTGCGTGACTATTTAAGAAGTAGCGAATATCATGGTCGAGTATCACGAGAAATGCATTTTGTAAACGAAACTAACCGTACGAAAAGATTAGAATTCGCTAAGCACCATATTAATACATCAATCGAACATTGGAATAAAGTAATTTTTACTGACGAAAGCAAATTCGACGTATTAGGTAAATCGGAAAGTTCCGTCCGTTTTTTTACAAAAAGTATAGCTTTATTCATGAAAGAAAATGAAAAAGTACGTTAATCAAAATATTGTCCATCGTTAGCGATGACTTTTTCCCATCTTTCGGGCAGCAAGCGAATTCCGCGTCGAAAGAATGATTCATCTTTGGAGGTTATCCAGGCGGAGATCCATTTTTCGAGATCTTCGTACGAATTAAATCGTTCTTCAGCAAGTGCGTGTGCCATCGACCGAAACAAGTGGTAGTCAGATGGGGCACAGTCTGGTGAATAAGCCGCATGTGGTAGCACTTCCCAGCGAAGTGCTTCTATCGTTTCCTTGACAATTTTTGAGACTTGAGGCCGAGCATTGTCATGCAGCAAAATCACCTTACGCTGTCTCGTTTCATATTGTGGTCGTTTTTCGTGCAATGCTCGACTCAAACGGATAATTTGTTGTCGGTAGAGATCTCCTGTGACTGTTTGACCAGTTTTTAGCAGTTCATAGTATACCACACCTTCCTGATCCCACCAAATGCAGAGTAAAGCCTTTTTTCCGTGGATATTCCGCTTTGGCGTCGATGTTGAGGGTTGGCCAGGATCATAAATGGTTTTTCGACGTTTAGGATTGTCAAAATAAATCTATTTTTCATCCCCAGTGATGAGACGATGGAGAAACCCCTTTCTTTGTTGCCTAGCAAGCAAAATTTCGCAGATGGTTTTCCGCCTTTCAATGTCTCTTGGCTTGAGTTCATATGGGACCCACTTTCCTTCCTTGTAAACCTTCCCTAAGGCTTTTAAACGGTCGGAAATGACAGATTGAGCACAATTTAACGCTTCTGCAATTTGTTTTTGCGTTTGACATGGATCTTCATCCACCAATGTCTGCAATTCTTCGTCTTCGAATACTCGTGGCCGTCCAGAACGCTCTTTGTCCTCCAAAGAAAAATCACCATTTTTAAAACGTCGAAACTACTCTCTACATGTTTTATCGGAAACAGCATTATCGCCATAAACGTCTACAATCATTCGATGAGCTTCAGCTGCCGTTTTCTTCCAATTGAAACAAAAGACTAACACTTCGCGCAAATGACGCTTATTCGGCTCAAATTCCGACATCTTCAATGTAGAAAAAAACGAAGTTATTGATGCAAGCGTAAATTGTTGTGTACTGAGTTTTATTAACTGATGTTCAAACTAAAAAGTTAGCCTTACTTTAGAGGTTATAGTTACCCACAGTTCGAGCTACGGCTACTCGACGCTAGACGGACAGAACTTTCCGATTGACCTAATATTTGGCTCTAAAAATAAATTTACAGTGTGGAAGAAGAAAAATACACAATTCAGAAAAGAAAATTTGCAACCGACGGTAAAATACGGCGGTGGATCTGTATTGCTTTGGGATTGTATGAGTGCAAATGGAGTGGGGTCTCTAGATTTTATTGACGGTATTATGAACCATACAGTTTATATTGATATTCTGAAAAAACATCTCCATGCTACTGCAAATAAAGTGGGTCTTAAAGACAATTTTATATTCACCCACGATAATCATCCAAAGCACTCTGCACATAATACAAAGCAATAGGTATTATTCAACGCATCAAAATACTTGCAAACGCCGTCTCAATCACCAGATATCAATCGCATTGAACATTTATGAGATTATTTTGAACAAAAAATAAGTAATCATAATATTTCATTGAAAGGAAGTTTAAAAATCGCTTTATTAGAGGAGTGGAACAAAATAACACCGGCTGTAACATCTAACTTAGTAAATTCCATGCCAAGAAGACTCGAAGCTATTATAAAATCCAAAGGCAATCCTAAAAATGATTAAAACATAAAAAATATATTGTATTTTTATAGTTTATTTTTATTATTCATAACTGTACGAATACTTTCTGTGCGTCTATTTCTTACGTTTATCTATGCTGAACGTATATTTTTGTTAATCTTGAAGAAAACAAAATTTAGTTTTCAGTACATCTTTTCTACAAATATCCAAGAATATTTATTAATTATTTTTTCGCTTAAAATTTATAACTGAAGTTTACGCACACAGTTTTATTTGAAATTAGTCGCTGTACGAATACTTTCCACACCGACTGTATGTGTCCGGACGCGTAGACAGTGTGCCTGCCAAATTTAAGGTCGATAGCGTTCAAATTGCGGTCGCACCACACTTTGAAATTTTGTGGCGCCAAAATAGAAAAAATGGCTGAAAAGGGGTTGATAAAATGATTGTTTCTGTAGTTCTACGAAATGCTAGCCTCTGGGACCGGTGCAGGGCCATAGAGGAAGTTTTGGAGTATTATTATAAATATTAACCAGCTAGGAATGATACATTTATGAATAATTTCTATCACGGCGATCAAAGTCCGGAGAGATTATATGTCTATATAATCAGCTATGTATGCCTCCCTCGCGAGCCTACTCAGTCATTCGGGGCCGGGGTTCCGGAGGAGCAGTGGGGCCCCAGCACGGGGCTCCTACTTTGGAGTTGACAAGTGGATTCTCCAAATCTAACCGAAGCTGCCTTGTCTACCTTGGGGATGACCAGTGTACTTCCAGAGCTACCCTATCCTGCTTTCAGCTTAATTAGTTTTGTATACCTTCGCTTACTTTCAGTCATTTGTTTCAAATATGCGTGTATGTATGTATTATTATATATATTTCACTTGAATATTTAACAAATGTTGCGAATGAACGGTTCGTACTTGTGTGCGAGGTTAGATTGGCTCTTGTGAACTGGTCGCAGTTGTGTGCGGAGTTAGGTTGGCTCTTGTGAGCTAGTTAGCTAGGTAGGCTGTACTTGTGTACGGGGTTAGCTTGGCTCTCGTGAGCTGGTTGCACTCATGTGCGGGTTAGGTTGACTCTCGTAAACTGGGTAGATATATAGAACGTACTCGTATAGAAGGTTTTAAGTTGTGTATCTCCTCGTTGACTAATCGTCGTGGGTTTATTATCATTGATTTAGCATTGTTGATTTTACATCGTTCGTTCATCATCATTGGTTTATTATTATTGATTTTATATCGTTGGTTCATCACCGTTGGTTCATTATCGTTGGCTTATTCTCATTGTTGATATGACATCGTACAGCAGCTTATTTTTAAACTAGTAAAAATCTAAATTACTTAGCAATCATTTTTCGGTTTCTATGCGGAAGGTAATAATTACAAAATTACAAAATTACAAAATTACAAAATTAT
>CM052083.1:20386962-20404335 GCA_028453745.1 Agapostemon virescens
AAAATTACAAAATTACAAAATTACAAAATTACAAAATTACAAAATTACAAAATTACAAAATTACAAAATTACAAAATTTATATTTCTTATTGAAAATTATTTCTCCGATCCGAGGTCTCCCTCAGGGGCTCACTGACGGATTCGGCCGTTTGGTGAGTTCGGGGTGTCGCGAACCCGGGGTCCCGAATCGCCTATAGGTCGCTGCGTTCTCGCTTACTTAGATTGCGTGCGTGCATGCTTTACTTAATAAGCGTCGTTGTTAATATGTCAAATAATTATTGCTGTGACGGCGAATCGGTCACCTTCGTTTAGGAACTTGAATTCGGCCTGGATTTACGGAGAATGGCTGTAAAGGTCAAACTCCGGAGAAACAAAGTCGTTTATTCAACAATAGCGAACGCTAAGACAGACTCGGCTATGTCGTCACGTATCGCGTCTCGAACTCGATCGAATTGGTAGTACAGTCGAATATCAGATTTGTTCTGATTTGTTGTGGTCGTGTAATCTACAAAGAAACCTCGGTATTTCGAGTTGGAGAAGTGATAATTTCGAATATTTAATATGATTGGTTGCCGGAAAAAGGGTGGAAGTACGAAAACGTCGGAGTGAGAATGAAGAAGATGGAGGGTGGAGTAGGAGAAGGTCCACCAGGTCGGAATTGCTTGTAATGGTAGAAATTTCGTCGCCTGACGGAAAACAATGCGTGCCAAAAATATGTGACTCAGCTGTGAGAATCTTGGGTTTTTCCGAACGGTACAGCTGCTCTTTTGTACTCACTACGGTGGCCTGTGGCCGGGTGAAATTTACCTGAGCTGGCCACGCTTGTCTCGCTGTACGCAGGTTTTAAGAAGCAACAGTTGCCTTAGCTTCACTTTTTCTCGCTCGTCTTCTGGCTCCAGCACATACAGTCCGCGACAATAGAATAGCACACCCCGTAAAATTTGTTAATTCTTATTTATTAAAGTATAAAAATATAATTTTGAATATGTAGACAGGTACACATAAGTGTTGAACACCAAATAGCGCTAAGTTTCTATATACAAGGATGGTCCTTTTTGTTTCATCTGCAAAAATGTATATATCTTGATAAACCGGTGCGACAAAATAATAGCACATTATTGCAATTAATTAACATTTATGCATACATGCGAAGGGAACTCAATATTTAATATTTTGTAGATCCTCCAGAGTTTTTTTATAACCGAAATTATTCGCTTTGGAATCGACTTGAATAATTTTTTAATCCTTTTCTGCTTCATTCGTTCCCATTCGAGTGTAATGCACTCTTTTAATTCGTTTACGTTATTAAACTGTTTTCCTTTAGCATAAACTGCTCTAGCAAGGTCTCCCCAACAGTTTTCTATAATATTCAAGTCAGGGGAACGAGCTGGCCATTGCAAGACTTGAATATATTCCGTCTCGAAGAATGCTTTCACAACCTTTGCGGTGTGAACCGCAGCATTATCCTGCTGGGATATGTGTTTTTCCCCCGGAAATTCTGGTTGCTTGTGTGGTTATTTGTTCACGGATTAACATTAGATATTTCACGCTGTTCATTTATCCACTGATAAAATTAATATTCGTCTTTCCATGGTAGTCGATACCGGTCCACACCATGACTCCTGTGCCACCCATCTGGCGACGGATCAAAAACATTTTTTCTTTACGTAAGTCGTGGTAATAATAGCTCCACCCGTCAGGTCCATCGAGATTAAACTTCTTTTCGTCGTTGAACATGATTTTTCTCCACTTCTTCTTCCAGTGAGCATGTTGCTCTGCGAACTGCAGCCTTGCCTTCTTATGTGCTTCGGTTAGAGGCGGTTTTTTTTAAGCTTCCTTCGCTGCAGGTGCTTAGATCTTTGCAGGACACGTTGTACATTTCTGACGTTTGTTTGTACGCCTGCTGCTTCAGCAATGTGCCTGGTAGTCATTGGTGCATTCGATACTGCCCTTAGAATAGCACATTTCTCTCGATCTGATAGTGCCGCAGGTCGTCCAGGACGTTTTGTATTACCGTATTTCTCGGGGTTTTTCAAATAATTCATGACAACCTTCCGGCTTCTATGAATTATTTTCGCAATCTTTGAAATAGAAACATTTTCTTTAGACAGTGTCATAATTGTTTTCATTTCTCTATCTGTTAACTTCTTTCCACGACCTATTTTTTTAGAAGTTTTCCGCAATAATTCACCACACTATATATCAAATACTTAGCCACCCTCCTTTGCTCGTGTTCAACTGAGAAGTGAGAGTGTAGCATGTGTGCTATTATTTTGTAGGATTACGTTTCCATGAAATTTACTAAAACAACGATTCTAAGAATTTAGGGGCAGTGTTTACATGTCAAAGTCACTAAGATGGATATATAAGAAGTAACTCAAGAAGCATATGGATTGAACGCTCTCATTTCTGTTCTATTTTTAAAATACTACGAAATTTAGAAGGTGTGCTATTCTATTGTCGCGGACTGTATCTTTGTTGTGTTGGCCTTGCTGGCAAGTTTTGAACCGACCAGTGTCAGTGCCGGCGCGAAGTCATTGAGAGGGATGTCTGAAGGACTTGTTCAGTCATGTAAAATTCCTAACCTGTAATCCTACTCACGCCGTGGCATACGTGTTCACGTCAGGTAGTTGGGGGTGTCGTTTGGACGTTTCTTCTTGGCCATCGCTCTCCGTGACGGATCACCGGTTACCGACACTGGTATGTTTAAGACTTGCAAGTATTGTACGCGTCGCGTCACCCTCGAACAAGAGCCTTCCATTCTGGTTCGCACTTGTTTCTCTCTTTGAAAGAATCAGAGCCTTCTGCCTGATTCGCCTTTAGCCCCTCGTGGATCGGAGACTTCTTCTCCGATTCGCACCCTTTGGCTCGCAATAATTACTCGACATACCTGCGAAACTTAGTTAATAAGTCGTCGTTGTAAGAAGGAATCCCGACTACCTTCTAACTTCCTTTCGGGTCTTTATACCCGCTATTTATAAATAGTGAATAATATTGAGCTAATAACTTAGAATTATTATAAAATTTTGCAATACTTTACACCAGTTCATTTACTAAATGTTAACTGGTGTTTCAGAATTTCTCTTTAGAATTTGCATCGCAACTTTCAGTTTTCAGTCGTCCTACAGAGTTTATATTTTCTGTTGGAAATTATTATTCCTCCGAACGAGAGTCCCCCAGGGACTCACTCACGGGTGGGGCCATGTGTGAGTAGGAGGTGTAGTGAATCCGGAGTCCTGAAGTGCTTTTAGGTCGTTGCTTCTAAATTTCCTTAGATTTGTTGTAGTGTTTTTACTTATAAAATTGTTGATTTTTCATCGTTGGTATATTGTCTTCTGCGATGTTCATTGTTTCATTGTATTGTGTCTAACTCTAATTAACTTGTTTCCTCTAGAACACAGCAGCTTGTCATCGAACGAAGACTACAGCTTATTTCTAAGTTCGTTAAAATTTTAGTTAGCTAGAAATAATTTCTCGATCTGCATGCGTTAGTTTATAAGACTGTAACGTGTCCTTGTAAATATGTCAAGTAATTATTGCCTTAATTTGACTTTCATTTGGCTGGTATTTTAATTCCAACAAATGTTATTGTTGTGTCAGCCTTGCTCGCAAATCCTGAAACATCCAGTGTTGGTGACGGTGTGAAGTCATTGAGTGCGACGTCTGAGGAACTTGTTCACTCGAGTAAAATTCCTAACCTGTAATCCTACCCTAGCCACGTTGACATTTTGCGCTTTTTCGCGTCAGGTAGTGGGGCTGTTTGACTTTAGGGTTTCGTTTGGACGTTTCTTTATAGCCATCGCTCTCCGTGACGGATCGCCGATTACTGACACTGGTCTATTTAGGACTTGTCAAGCATCGTACGCGTCGCGTCACCCTCGAACCAGAGCCTTGTGCTGATTCGCCTTTAATTCCCCACTACCCGACTAAGGAATAAGGAATCCCGTCGATAAGCAATCCCGACTCCCTTCTGACTCCCTTTCGGGTCTCTTATGAAGCAACTTCCTCGTGGTGAGACCTGGGCAATCGGTATTGTTCACCGCTTCTAAGATACTATAACATGCGTATAGTGTCTTATAAGTAGTGAATCAAATCGAGCTAATATTTATTTATATTTGTTGGAGTTTATTTAAAATATTCACGAGTCTGACTCGTCATAATATGGCAAGGATATAAAGTCCACCTGGTGGCGAATGTAGGAGGTAGAGCCACCTGAATATGTTTTACTGAAAAAGTTTGTGGCGACTGCTGAAAGTGTAGTGGAGAGAAAAAGAAAAGAAAAGAGAGGAATAGGGAGCGTTTCGTCCTGGGTCCGCTGGACGACTCGTCAGTAAGGCTGACTAGCGGACCCTGCCTTAGACGCTGGGTAGTCGAAGGCGATTAAGGACGGTATATGTATGAACTGGAGGCGGATGAGAAACTAGCGGGAAAGTCTCGATCCACTGTCCCTCTACCGGCGAGAGTAGGAGGTAGAGCAGCCACAAGTTTATCTAAAAAGTGTTGGTGGGAATATTAGTATAATTTCAATAACTGTCGAATAAGAAATCAGTAACGAGTCATTTTGTCTCTTCCCGTCGTTCTAGTGTTAAATGTATCTTAAAACATCACGTAACGCGAATCTTTGTGCATGGCATCTTCTTGTCCCGAAGTGTATATGTTCGCCAAATGGATTGTCCGTGCCCATCAACGGAACTTGCTCGTAGATAATATTAACAGTTCGCGAACCACTTAATCTCGCTGAATCAACTCGAATCAACTGCGTCCGAACCGGAGCATGTACATAAATGAAATTAAATCGCGCCAACTCTCGATGAAAAGCATACGCAGTCCGTCAGGACTTTCGAAATAATTAAAACAATAGTCGGGTTATGCCGCTTATTTGTTTTAACGTAAACTGGCTGATGGATAATTTCGTTCTGGCTGTGAATGAGTTCGTGGGCGGAGCAGCAGTGTTGACAAATTGTGCGGATGAAGGAGTAATTATGTATATGTAAACTTCTCTGTGTTGCCTCATAACTCAAATTGGTTCGCGAATAGATCTAGTTTGCCCTCTAATGCGTTCCTTGATTGAAATTACTGAGTATGTCGGTGAATACTTCCTCTCATATTAAGAAATTAGAACTCAAGTGTGTCGCATCCTGTTTTAGTTTCTCTTGGCAAATATAGTGCAGAATAATAAATAATAATAAGCAAATGTATTGGATTGCTACGTACAGTCTATCGCAATAATACTAGAATACTAAAATACCGTATGACGAAAAAGCCTTTTTTTAACATTGACCACATGGATTGGATTTTATTTTAAAAAACTCGAATCTTCAATTGACTACGTTAGTTGGAAAAAGAATTTCGACAAAATTACAATTAATCGGAGTTACGGTAAAAATTGTGAAAGTTGTTTTTGACAGTAGATTTCTACGAATGATACATATTCTGAAAATTTCATAAAAATTGGCGGATATTACAGTGATTTACAAAATATTACAAATTATAAAAACCGCAATTATTCTCATTTTTCGATAGCTGAAGCAAAAATATAAAAGTTCGAACATCTTTCGATGCCTGTCTTTTCTTTCCGCATCGATCAATTTCGATGAAACATCGGGTATACAGCAAATTCATAAACACCTGCAAAACGTATTTTCCAACTTATTTCAGCTTAAATAACGTCGATATTTCCAAGAAATATTTTATAAGTATTGTAAATGTTAATGTATCGTCTTCGAATTTGACATGTATAATCACGAATACTTACAACTTGTTGCTGAATTCGTTCTGTGTTCTATTTGTAGCTTTACATTTTGTTGCCTTTCGTTTTCTAGTAAATTTCTGGATTTACCCATACCTTATTCTTGCGTAGATGATTTTTTAAAGAATAAAATACACACTAAGCACTGATTCTGAAATGTGAGAACCAAAATATTCGAACACTATAACCGAAGTCACTTCTTACACGAATAGTCTTAAACTAATATCCACTGTTTATAAATGCTCGAAGGCAACTAAATGTTGCGGTTTCAACTAAATGTTTATTACAAAAGGACAAACCAAATAGAAGGATAATACGCGTATAAAATGCTAATAATCCAATTTACAAATTATCGTCTTAAATTTTTGTCTGCTACCGTATGGTATGTTTATCGTTGTAGAAGGAATTTTCTTTATCACAGTCATTTTCTCTAGGATGAAAGAGTAGTTTCTCGTCTGAAGCTCCGAAGGATTGTGTAAGAAACTTAGGGTATTGCCTACATTTCAAGGTAACTAAATCTACATTGCAGCTAGCAATTAAATTGGAACTCAAAGACTAGCAAATCAGCAGCAATTTCGACAGTAGCCTAGCATCTTGAGCACGATTAAGGATACAATGCAAATACAATTGTAGATGGCTATACCTCGATGCTCTCTATAGAACATTACGAATATGTAATCCTAAACGACAGTATTCATTTTTTAACAGTATTAAACAGAATACCATAAATGCAATCCTAAGTACTTTGATTAAAGTACAGATTATACACATTTACAACTGACGTGAAAATACAGTAAGTTAGACGGAGAGCACGACAGAACAAAAATGAATACTAACAAACAACGGTGATAGACAAAAACCGAGAAGTTACCATTCAATGTTTACGGAGCACTGGAGTGACTATTTTACTTTACTTTCTACACATAACGGGAATGCGTTTATTCAAAGTTATAACCATTTATTAATAATAGGAACCTATAGAGATAAATTTGTTGGATAGTTACTCGTAAGCACATCTTCAAAATTTCAATAATCATAAGATAATCATAAGAAAATCATTTTGACGCGTCTCGTAAACCCAGTGTTAAGACACTTTCAATCCTTTAACCCATATCGCTCTAACCGGCAGTAATGCTGTCAATCTTAAGCCAACATTCTACTTTAAGAAATAGACATTAGCGACGATGACATTTAAATAGAAAACTACCTCGTAAAACGCGTGCAAAGGCTTTTTCCATCACTTTGAAATTAACAAAGTATCTTTGGAGTTGGATAGGTAACGCTCTGTAATATTCTTGGAGTGATAAGGGTTAACATTTCACGGACCATCACGAAATTGGGCGCACCCCATTTGTTACCGTAGAAATTAATTTTTAAATCTTGAGAAAGAATCTCATCGTTCAAATATAGGTGGCATGATAATCAACGTTTTAACCCTTAACACCCCAATGGCGCCTCTAAGGCCGCATTAAAAATTTAATTTATTTTTAATATATTATTTAAAACAACTTTTACATTGCTATGTTTGCACTTAACACTTTATTGACCGGCGATTATTTCAGAATTTTTGTAATTTTTGTAATTTTTGATCCATGACTGAAAACTTTTTAATGGGTCCTTCAAGGCTGACAGCAATTTTTATTACGGATCAGCAATGCATCCCCAATAATATTGTCTAATAATGTTGTTACAAATTGGAATGTAAAAATAGAATTTTAAGCTTCATTTTGATACAGCGCGAATATTGAAAAGCCTATTAATAGGCTTCCGGTCGATAAAGTATTAAGACATCAGTAAAAGTTAAAATGTAGCACTTACGAATGATAGTAATAAACTTTATATGTATGCACGAAAGGAAATAAACCATGAACAATGGAATTATTGTAGGTCAAAAAAATGTTCCGATTTCGGAATTAAAATTGCTTGGAGTGCAAAGGGTTAAACAGTATGGGAATATTGATGATAGCGACGGTACATGATCCGACAAATAGCAGAAACCCTTAATTTCAAAGGGAATCGAAGCACGTATTGATCTGTAAAGCATGTAACGATCGTGCACAGAGATCTCGAAGAAGATGGAAGGAAGATTGAATTTACGAAAGCCCGTTCGAAAGACGCGGCCTTCAAAAACCACCAGCTTCTTTTAAATGCATCTTGGAGCCATAGACATATACGCGGAAATTGAAGCCAGCGCTGCTGAATTCGATTTCGACATCTCGCGATTTTCTATTGAACAACTGCTATCTGAATAAATCAATTCGCCGCAATTCATGTGTGACACTTCACTGACAATGAGCTTGCCTTGAAACGGCTGCCATACATGTATTTGCTGAACGCGTAGACGGGTAGTTCTACACGCATATATACACACACACACACGCGCACGCGCGCGCGAGCTCTCCAAAGGCACACAGGTACATACACATCGATCAAACTGTTCGAACATGAGCAGGGAATTCAATTTCTTTCGGAAGAAAGCATCGGTAACGACATATAAAAAGCACTTGACCGACTGCTCCGGTATCGACGGCAAAGGAAGCGTCCTTGCTAAAGAATCAATCAATTCACTTGGAAATTATAATTATCATATTACGCCGCTAAGTTCAGGGATATTAATTGACCGATGTTGGCGCTGGGATACTTAATTTAGACCTTTGTACATTAGTCAATTGCTTTATTACTAACACTGTAGTTTAGCCTGTGACGGCTCTACCTCCTGCGCTCGCCACCAGATGGACGATAGAACAACTTTCCCTCTAATATCTGATTCACTAAACCGGAAATAGAACGTGGGACTTGCTGGTCGTAGCCGATCAACTACCGGACTAAACCGCGGGGCCCTCTCCTTATCTTTATTCATTTCTAACGACTTCTATTTCATTTGGAGGGTTCTGATCCCACGTATATACCGTCCTTAAGCGCCTTCCGATATCCCAGCGTCTGAGGCAAGGTCTGCTAGATAGCCTTATTGACAAGTCCTCTAGCAGACCCAGGACAAAACGCTCCTCTCTCCTCCCTTCCTTCCCCTCTCTCAAGCTCATGTTCAAGTTCGTTTATCATAATTCACATACAATGAATCCCCCAGAGGGTGGCTGGGCAAAAAAGTATGTTCTTTGTGGTGTCTAATTGGTCACCTCAGAATAGGGACTTGAATTTTGACTGGATTTACAAAGAGTGGTTGCACAGTCAAATTCCGGAGAATACACTCGTTTATTGGTAATGCGATGCACTCAGATAGCGCCTCAACTATGCTAAGTATGTTCTAGCGTTTGTGAATGTTTAAATGTCAAGAGTGTCCTTTAAGATAGGCTCAGCTATAGTATAAACTTGTTTAATGTTCCCGTTAGATAATCCTGACTCTCCCGCGACTAAGTCCTACAAATGCTTGAATTTTAGTTATTCGCGCTACCGGATAATCCTAAACTTCACACGCACATAGTCCGTGGTGCCTGATAGTTCGCTTCTAATTAGTGGCGATCCCGGAGCCATCAAAGTTTAAACGGTGGAGTTAATGTTCTAGGAGTTCGTTGAATTCTGAATTTCGATCTCTGCGACTCCTGCCACATCCGGTATCAATAAAACAATAACCGTTGGCGGTTTACTGACCGACCCGCTCGTCATGGGCTTCGACCATTGACAAACTCGCCATCGGCTTCGTCACTCTGGTTATTTCTACATAAAATGCCTACACTATCAAGTATTCAATACATAAAGCTATATACTCCTTCTTAATACAGTTTTAATGAAAAGGTCACAGAGTGACCTTATATGCAGAAACCAATACACCTTGTGAATATCATAAGCTCTTGCTTTCCTGTTTTCCTGCATGTACGAGCCTCGAAGCAATGACCTGTACTAATAAATGTCAGGCAACGTTCTTGAATCCACGCGGGCAAGTAACTATTTGTTTCTTTAAATAGAAGTAATCGCTACTACGGACCTCCGACCCTCTCTGAAAGAGGCGGAGAGAAACAGGAGTATGTAAAGCTCCCCCGGAATGGGGTGTCCGTGAATCCGATTGTACTCACTAACTTCACGGTGACCCACCCTGGACTAATGGGCGAAGGGGCCAGGACCTCTACCGAACGACACAGACATTCTACACCCCGAGAGTTTTTTCTCCGCTTTTCCGCACACGGTGAACGGCAAATGCTGTGGCCGGGTTTGGAGGTGATTTTCGCCCCCGACACTATTTTGATCAAGCTTGGAATATGTGATAGCCTACCCAAAAAGACCCCCGTCTGTCAAGTTTCAGCCCTATATCTCATCTGTAAGGGTAGTTATTAAGAAAAATCGAAAAACGAGTTCTTGGCACATTTTCCCTATTTATTAATTAACTAATTGATTAAAAATTCTGAAAAAATTCTGAGACATTTCGAATACTATGCCACATGTTAGGTATTATTTTCAGAATTTTCAACCGTAAATGACTAGAGACACAAGGTACTCCAAAAAACTATTTTTTTTTAAATAATGTTAAAATAGTCGAGACATAGTTAAAAAATGTTTTTACAATGGTTCATTAAGAATCATATGGCTAGTAAGCAAAAAGACATCTGATTAACGAAACAAAATTGATCTGATCAGGATTCGAACCTGGTCCAAAAAGCATCCAGCGGTTCCGCAGTCAGGGACCATAGCTGCTGCTGCGCCAACCGGCGCCATTGAAATCAGTTTCGAAACATTGGAATATATTGTATATAATATTATTTTTATTTTTTACAGTACACAACTTTAAAAATCTGGAACATTTTTTTCTGAACGCAGGAAAGTTCAATATTACATAATATATTTTTAGATTCAAAAAAAATGAGTATAACTTAAAAAAAAACGCCGAAAAATGTGGTTTTCATTTTTTCTAACTATGCTCTCCCACTCTTAGGAATTTGAAAAAAATTGAACATAATACTTCTGATTATATCTCATTGCTAAATTAAATCGGCAGTGCTCAACTTAATATTACTATATGAAATCTGCATTTTTTCACGTTTTTCGTTGTTTACAACCAGAGTTTGCAACGGAAAAATCTGAAAATAATACCTAACATGTGGCATACTATACGAAATGTGTCAGAATTTTTTCAGAATTTTTAATTAATTAGTTAATTAATAAATAGGGAAAATGTGCCAAGAACTCGTTTTTTTAATTTTTCTCAATAACTACCCTTACAGATGAGATATGGAGCTGAAACTTGGCAGCCGGGGGTCTTTTTGGGTAGGCTATCACATATTCCAAGCTTGATCAAAATAGTGTTGGGGGCGAAAATCACCTCCAAACCCGGCCATAGCTTTTGACACCATGATGAGTAAATTCTAGGTACAAGGTTCATGGGCATTGAAGACCAGCTATCTTCTTTCCAGGAATCGCCTGTCGAAGTTTATGGTTTATGACACTTTCCAATTACTCGAAAAAAACCCTCTCACTCGCGTCACAGTCATCCCGGGCATTTGCGCGTCAAAGGTCGACCGGTCGACGGTCCCAAACCCTGCTTCCGCGGCCGTGTCATAAATCGTATCTGAGCTCGTCTCGACACGTACGTATCAGTGAAATGTCGTTGTGAAAAAAATGACTTCAGCAGAAGACCGCGATTCTAGCATTCGGAGCGTTAACGATTCTTAACTCGGGACTTCTTTGATGCAAACAATGCGAATACGGTTGACGATCAGAATACGGCGAACTTGCAAAATTAGCTCTCCGAGTATTGGCGGTATTGGTGTGGGGGAAACCTAATTGCTACTCAAATTCAGATCCCCGGTTCAGTTACAGTATTGCATATCATGTCAATTAATGACACCGAAATTAGAGAGTCGAAGTTTATCGCAGTAATTACATCTTTAGCCCTTCTCGAGGTTGACTCATCTACCCTGACGATTACACTGCAGATTTTATACGTTTACGACAAGATTTAATAGCCGAAACATAAGGGATTTTAGCGTACTTTTGGAATAGAAAGGTCGACATAAATTTTCCGAAATTTTTAGTTTATCGACGTACATGTTCCTAGGCACAAACAATTTTCTCCACAGTTTTACGTTAATTTCTTGTAAAGCAGTGACGATTCGTCTCTACTATCAAGCTACTCTGGAATTTCTATAAACAACCCTTCAAATATCAGTGACATTTTTTATCCATTATTTTAAGCTGTCTTTTTACATTTCTACTTGAAACATCGCAGTAACATTGAGCCTCGACAAGTGCAAATCATTCGTCACTTTACTGCGATAGCGAGAATTACCACCCGTTTTGCATCTTACATACGCAATCGCGACATTGGGAACTTACAACTCCACTCGGATTGTTCCGTGCGGATCGAAGAAGAGCCTGTTCGAAGACATTTGATTGCAATGTCTTCCACAGATTAATTATAAAATCGTTACAATGCCCATTCAAGTGGCACACAAAAAGGCGTATTGCCCTGCAACCGGTACCGAGCCGAAAAGTAACCCTTCGATGCAACCGTCGACGGTCTCCACCGACGAACAGGGTACTTGGGCCACAAAACCATCCACGCCATTGTGCGCGGATTTTTTAACACCGTCGCGCCAATCCGAAGTGCCGTCCTTTTTTCCAAAAAATTAATTAATATCGGCAACCTGAAGGAGAGGCTCCTCCTCCACCGTGGAGGAACGTTCGAAGGAGATCCTTCCCCTTCAGGTGAAAAATAACGAATGAGGTGCTGTGTGCATCGTATTAGCCACACCCTCGAGTTGTCACACGGACGACACGAAGGGAAGAGGAAACGGTTTTCGGAAATAGCGATCAGAATCATTTTGACTATCGAGTCGAGCAGAATCAATTTAACTACCGTGTTGCGACGGCAACACAGGAGGTTGTCCGTGCATTCAGAAATTTGTAAAGACATACAATAAAAGGGCAGGTAGAAGGCGCGACTTACGACCGCGCCGAACACGGACAATTTTGACTCCGACGAACGGACCCCACGTGCGACGCACGTGAAGACCAGCAGACAAACCCTGCAATAAACCACGTTAATCCCTTATCGACACCATTTACTAGTCCTTCCGACACACTCCGTCAAGCACCAACAATTTCCCACTCCTTCAGATATACCCCCACAAGCACACTCCTTCCATCATTCCTACAACCAATTAAAAAACGCTAAATTCCTCCACCAAAAACTACCCTCAACCAATGACGACAAAACCGAGGTGACGACGGACAGAACGCGACAAGAATCGACAGATAACACAGAGATAACACAGAGAGATCACACAGAGAACTCAGAAAACGCGAACTAGATCTCAGAGATAACACGAACAAAAAATCGCAAACAGACGAATACAGACATCACGAACAGAACAGAAATCGAACATAGAAATCGCGACATTGTACAAAGTGAAAATAAAGAAAACCCGCAACCAAATACCATCGTGTAATTATTACGCGAACCAAGGTGCTCAGTGACAATACCGTACACTGAGAAGAAGGTATCACCGACGTGACACCTTCGCACACAACATACCGAATCAACCACATCGTATAGTTTCGGCTTGATCAACTATCGTACAAGTTTGTTATAAGATAAATAAATTCGACTAACGTTCGAGTCGAATTTAGAATCTCGCGAAATACACCATCGTTTTGAATGGATTATCAGAAAGGAATTTCGGATCTTCTTAACTTTTCGTATCCTGTAACACGGTCCGTCGGAAAACATTGAACTAGCCGTCTATTGAAGCTCGCCTCGTGAATTTAGCATAGCTTCAAACGGTACAAAGTACAATCATACAATTTTTACCTGTCGACGCCCGCCACCGAGCCTACGTCACCGCCGGCCGGGAAAACCCGCGCTCCCACTACCCCTAACGCTCTAGACAAAGGGCGAAAATCGCGAACCACCATTGGCCGATACTAGGTCCCAGAAAGTACTATTTAAGCAGCTACTGTATGCGTCCACATCAGGTCCGATCGGTCTGCTTACACTGACACTTGTATACACTCAGATACGCAGAATAAACTTCCACCCAAAAATACAAGCTTCTGATCGGGTCTCATATTTCAACTATCACGCTCCTTTCTATTAATTTGCGCTGGAGCTAGTACGTGCTCTTACACAACATCTTGAACGACCGACTCCCCGAATTGCGGGACGGACGCCTCAACACCGTCCAATATTAATTTGGCTGACGGCATTGGTAAAGATCGAAAAAGAATCGCGAATCACTCGTCGCATATTCGGATATCGAAAATCGCCACCCGTTTTGCGTCTAGCAAACGCAATCGCGCTAACAGGAACTTACAACTCCGTTCGAATACGCGACCGCGAGGAACGGGACGTTACACGGATCGCGACCGCAAGTAACGGGACGTTACACCTGGGGTAGGGACGCGGACGAGTAACTGGCATAAGGTTAACTGCGATATACAAGGATGGCTTTACCGTTCAACGTGTAATCCGTACTGTTCCGTCCTGAAACGGGACTTTCATTCCTCTTTTATCTTTTCCTCGAAACGATTTTATTTGCCTTCAAGCTGGCAGTATTTTTATTTTCAACGAATCCCTCTTGACTTAGTGAGACTGTAGAATTTCGTGTCGTAATTGTTAGAAGCCAGTTAGACTGAACGTGTCCTTTATTTCTGATATTTACAACACTGCCGCCGGTCGAATTAACTTTGGGCGACTGATTGAATTTATCGGAGCAGTGACTTCGGTGCGGTGAAAAAGAATACTGTGGCGGCTCTACCTCCTACTCTCGCCGATAGAGGGACAGTAGGACGAGACTTTCCCGCTAGTTCCTGATCCGCCTCCAGTTCATATACAGGATGTCCCACATAAATGGGAACACCTAAATATGTTTCGTATTTACAGTCCTATCAGAAAACTTTACAGGACAAAGAGACACTATTGCAGGGGGGCAGTATAATGGTGAAGAAAAAAATTTTTATATCGTGTTTTTTAATGAAATTTCAAGGTCACCGACGTTTTTTTAAATGGAATAGTATATTTTTTTGCGATAGCATGATATACAATAAAAAACTGAATTTAGTGGATACCACCTTTTTGACCTCGAAAAGACCTTCAGCAAGAATAATCATGTTGAAGCGGATGAAATGTGGAAGTTTAAAACTTACGTGTTTCAGCAAAGATTGCGCGTTGTTTATGTCGGGTTGACCTTTACACATCATAATAAATGTTCGAAATGTTGACCATCCTCATTTGTGCAATGTTGCAATCGTTTAATAAATGATCTGTACGCATTGTCGATTTCCTGAGACGTAGTTGAAGCACATGCTGCAGTAATCCTTTGCCGCATATCCTCTGGCGTTGTGGGTTTACACTGTCGGTATTTTTAAATTGTTTTACCACGACGGAAAATGCGTGTAACGAAGCACAAATACAATTCACAAATTTTTCACGATACAAACGTACTTCTTGCCTCAAGGATTGGTGGCTTTCGCCATAAGTGAAAACAATATCGATTCGTTCCTGTACAGTATAACGCATTGTTATCACTTTCACGTTTCGAACTCGAATAATGCAGAAGGAACAACGTACTTATTCTAACCGATTAACCTTCTGTTAACGATCTCAATGATACATACTCTAACATAAACATACGCTGTTTACTATGAAAACTATTTCGAACATTTATTATGGTATGTAAAGGCCAACCCGATGTAAACAACGCGCAATCTTTGCTGAAACACCCAAGTTTTAAACTTCCACATTTCATCCGCTTCAACACGATTATTCTTGCTCAAGGTCATTTTAAGATCAAAAAGGTGGTATTCACTAAATTCAGTTTTTTATTGTCTATCATACTATCGTAAAAAAATATACTATACCATTTAAAAAAATATCGGTGACCTTAAAATTTCATTAAAAAAACACGACATACAAATTTTTTTTCTTCACCATTATATTGCTCCCTGCAATAGTGTCACT
The DNA here is from genome assembly GCA_028453745.1 of Agapostemon virescens. Classification (NCBI taxonomy): domain Eukaryota; kingdom Metazoa; phylum Arthropoda; class Insecta; order Hymenoptera; family Halictidae; genus Agapostemon; species Agapostemon virescens. The sequence goes on from CM052083.1 coordinate 20,402,619, forward strand.
TTGTCTTCTGAAGTTTTCTGATAGGACTGTAAACACGAAAGATATTTAGGTGTTCCCATTTATGTGGGACATCCTGTATATGCCGTCCTTCACCGCTTTCCACTACCCAGCGTCTAAGGCAAGGTCCGCTAGTCAGCCTTACTGACGAATCCTCTAGCGGACCTAGGACGAAACGCTCCCCCTTCCTTCTTTCCTTTTCTTTCTCTCTCCACCACACTTTCAGCAGCTGCCACAATACAATTCGTTATGTTGCGTACGAACTTTAACGATTGACGAGCGCGAATTAATCGGACAGCAAGACGTTGCGCGTGAGGAACTTTCCTGGCGGAAATTCCCGTGATTTAGACGTTGACGAAGTCCCAAAATACGCCGATGTTTTTAACCCGGGTGGCCAGCAATGGGTCTTCCTGTGCGATTTGTAAAATGCCCCAAGTTGCCAGCACGTTCGGCTCAAGGCTTACGCTGCCTTGGCCGCTGCTTATGCAGATCCTTGGCGTTGCTATCCTTTTCTAAGGACTCAAGTGGTTGACACGTTCGGCACAAGGCAAACGATGTTGCAGGCAAACCCTTGCCTGCGCGATGTCCAAATCCGTGGCTCTCGCGTACCTCGCGAACGATAACCGGCCAAAAAGCACATGGAATGGTTTTATGGCTCCCGTTCCAATGCCAATGCTCGAACCCTCGAACCCCTTCGATGCGGCACTCGAGAGTTAGCAATACTTCTAATTATTCGAAGCAGGCTAAAAATCGGGAAAAGGACTTTTGGGAGCCATATCGTGGCCGACTTTCGCGTCGACCTGCGTATGCTTTGTTTGCGTGATTTCTAAAGACGAGGCGCGAAACTGGGGGGCGAGCGGATCTTTCTCGGAATCGAACAAGACAATACCTTTATTTCTTCAACGAACGATATGTGCTTAATTAAATAGTCCCGTTCGTTAAGTTTACAATTTCTCAGAAACATTGCCCTGTCTTCCTCTCGCAAAAAAAGTAACCTATAGCATGCTTTGGTTTATGGTCAGCCTGCTAGCTCGCACCGCTTCGATCACCTGCTCAGGATTTCTTGCTACCTACGCCACTGCATTCTACACACTTAACGTGTTTCCCTTACCATCTCGTCACCAACCGATCAGCTTTTAGTTTTTCATTTTCGACGAATGTAACAACCAAAAATCACTTGCGCTTTTTTAGCCTTCTTGCAAAGAGAGTGCAAAGCCTTGTCATCATCGATATAGTTTACATTTAATTTTGTAAAAGTTATAGAATGCGTCCTCCTGATTACAAATGTACCACATTGTAGGGGCAGGCGTTCAATAATTTTCAAGATATTTGTAAATTAGAGTTTCAACATCACTATAAGATGTTAATATAATTCACAATGTAGACGAGCAGCGGTATAGCGTAGACCCAGGTTCTCGACTCCGCTCATGATAACTTCTTTCTTTTATTTTTTAATATTTCACACGTAAAAATCTATTTTGGACATTAGATAAATTTTGAATCTACCTAATACGGCAATTTAATTATTTACGTTGGATCTCATTCAGGTTTCCCGGCGAAATCATTCTGTTCTAAAAGCACGAGTAAGACAAAACTACGATATTAGGGAAAAGAGTGTAAGTAAAGTTGCGATGAAAACTATTAAAATATACCAAAGTTGAGTTAACACTAAACCTTCTACTGCTGGTCAAATGAACTTTCTAGATTTGCTACTTCGCAA